>CM059973.1:59406266-59784703 GCA_030490835.1 Annona cherimola | reverse complement strand
CACATACAAAAAGCCCTAGTAGTTTCCCAACCATTGTTGATCTCTTCCTACATCAAAAACAAAATAAAAGCATCCTTCAACCCTCCTTAATCCAAAAATCATGGCTAATGATGTCAACATAAAACAAACTAATGTTATATCTAATGAAAGAAAAATACCACAATTCAATAATAAATGCACGAATTTCATAGAGGTGGAATCAAAGTCAACAACTATGCAACGAATGTGGTTCTCTTCCATTGAAAATAATCTAAATGTGCAACCATCAAATAGATACATCAACAAAAATCCAAAAAAGGCACCAACAAAATCCTAAGGAAAACAACTTGAAAAAGGAAGGATGTATACCTATTGTGATGTGTTAGTTACATGAGCTTCCTCCCAAATTGTACAGCATAATAGGCATCACTCTCTCTATTTAGGAAGAGAAGCTCAAAGAACCTTAGTTTAACCTTCGACTAGTAGCTAAAAGAGGAAGAATTTTAGGGAGTAAATGTAATTGAAGAAGTAAATGATGTGAAGACTTCTCATGCATGTTATTGTGCAATTCAAAATGCTTTTACATGTCCGAAATTTGGTGATTTCACCACATCATATACTTACAAGAGCACTTCTGTGAGAACCAGGTATTTTATTTTATTTTCATTATAACCCTTCTTTATTATGAGGTAATTTATGAACATTCTACTAGGAATTTATGATGTTAATGGATTAATAACTTATACAGACATTGTTGAGCACTACAACTATTTTCTACCTCGCAGAGTAGGTACGGGGTTCAACCTGCCCGGTCAGGTCGCAGGAGTCAAGGGGGCAGCGCCCCCGGAGAAATTTTTAACTATTAAGTCATAGAAGTGGGAAAGTTAATTACAAATTGCAATTAGACCCGACCCATGCTTCTGCCCAACCCGACCCGATGGAGTTCAGTTATAAAGGAGGAGCCCGCGAGTTAGGGTTCATCTTCCTTTTTGCGCCCAACTTCGTTTCCCCCTTCTTCTCTTCCTGTTCTCTACCTCTTCTTTTCTTTCCTCCTATTCAGTACGATCCGGTTGTGGATTGCTTCAAGAAATCTCTACTAACTGCCTTAGAAGTCATTGATTCCAGTCAAGGAAGCTCCGAATTTCTACAATCTAAGCCCAGGGTTGCTGTTTTTGGGAAAAATCACGATTAAGGTAAGTAGATGCTACCCTTCCTTGATTGAATGATGAAATCTCGTATTAAACATGATGTGAAACTGGGGGGGATGCGTGACACCCAACAAATTCATGGTTTGGGGCGTAGTGTTCGTAACATTCATTCTAGGGTAAGTAAGGTTTGAAGGGAATTTGTCGTGAACGAGTGAATTTATGAAGTAGAGGACTCGTTAGCAGCTTTTGTAGTCTTAAAATGTGATGTTAGTTGATTCGAATCAAATGAGGGTACGAACTAGAGTTTCCTCTTTCTGCGCCTACCATGTGCTTGTTAAAATGCTCGTGTAGCAGTTTTATACATTGAATTAAAAGTAAACCTTGTTGATGTTGTATGTGTAGTTGTGACATGTATTCTTGTATGTTATGTATGAGGTGTTATTTAAAATGATTGGTTGTAAAAGGGTTGTTTATGGCCCCTGATTGACATGAGGAAAGGGTTATTCATGGCCCTTGATTGACATGAGTAGAGGATTGTACGTGTCCTTCTATTTATATGTGATTATATGCATACGATCTTGGGAGTGGGTATCGGACCCATATGTTTTATTTTGATCATGACATGCGCATCCAAAACTTTGCTTATTCCACTTTGTGCTAACCATTATCTACTTACTGAGTCTATTTAGACTCACATGATTTGTTATTCTTTTTGTTCTTTAGATCCCAGGTCAGGTGGGGAACCTCAAGATGGGGCAAGTGGAAGACCAAACCTTGGAAACCATTAGAACATCTTTAATTAAAGTTATTTTAATGTTATGCTCTTTTGACATTAGCATTATGTAGACGGTTATGGAACTAAATTTGACCTTGATAAACAGATTGTATTCAATATTTAGAATTGGATTGCGATTTATGTGGATGCATGTAGTTATGATTATTCGGTTTGCTCATTGTGTATTGATAAGTTTGAATGATTTCCTTCCATATGAATTCCCTTATCATATGAAGATACAAATATATAACTATAGAGTTAAATGTCACATATTGTAATGAATTTGAATTGCTTATGCATAACAGGTTGTGTATTACATACCATCCCTTATATATTATGGGGAGATGCTGCCGAAATTTTCATAGGTCATATGGTACCCCTTTTGATTAGTTATTACGAATATTTAGAATTGGGGGCATTACAACTTCTATTAATTGGACAATCAAGATTTCTAACACCAAAATAGACGCAACCCGAACTTCTATGTAACCTAGAAGCGGATTACTGAAATTGCTTGGGCATGTAAGGAATTAAGGTGAAAATTTGTGGGTATATTTTGAAATTCATCAAAAGAATTGTTGTTATTGAATACACCTTGAATCATAACAATGTATATAGCTCGAAATGTGATTAACAAGATAAATATAACTGCTAAAAAATTTAAAACATTCGTCACAAAAATCTAAATAATTAATTAAATATTTAAATATTTAAAATTACTAATAAAATTTTATATACTCACATAGGTATCCATCCGTGTTGGCTCTAGGTACCCCATAATAAATAAGTTATTCTACCTAAATTAGGATTGGTACGTTGAGTACCCTAACCAAGTTGTACACTTAAAATTAGTTAAATAACTCTAAAAACTATTGTTTTTAAAAATCAAGAAAATATATTTATCTATTTGAAATTATAAAAAGGAAGTGAACTTAGGCATTAACCGCCGGTGTCGCATCGGAGTTGTATGCGTGAGTATCTAAATTTGAACCCAGTGAGAGGTGAGACTTCTTTATAATGATGTGTCATAAAAAATTATAAAAAAGAATAATTTGTAAATGTATCTCATATTTTGATTGTATTGTAGATATAACTACATTATTTACAAAATAGCAAATTATCCCTAAATTTAGAGGTGACCCGTGTGGTCACAACATTGTGACAAAATAGTAATAACATGAGTACCCTTACAAGTTTATATAAAACAATGAGAGTAATTTATTGTTTTGCAAAAATATGGGTATATCTACAATTATGATCAAAATATGGTGGATATATTTGTAAATTATGGACTATAATTAAATAATAAGTTATTCTATTTATTTTTAATTAATCATTTAATTAATTTATAATTTGATTTCATAAAAATTAGTTGATATCCTTTAAAAACTTTTAAGTCAAAGAAACCTTTGCACTATTTTTGAAAAGTGGGCTTGGTTAGAATTGTGTTGGATTAAAAGGCAAACATGTCAAAATTAGGTTGGACTCAAACCTGGCCCATTTACACTTGTATTTAAAGCAATGTTGTTAGAATTGAACTAATAGAAGAACTAGTGTGGTTTAAACTAATTTAACCAATTAAGTGAATTGAATTAGACTGGTGATTTAAATATTATATATTTATGGAATCATAAATATTTAAAATTTTAATTATTGATATATTAACAAGCATATTTATATTAAATGATGGATGGTTGATATAATATCCATGAGTACACACATCTGTAAAAAATTTGGGATTCAAAATTGGACTAGGGCATTAGCCTTTATCCAAAGAAAAATATTTTTACTTTTACATTACTGGAAAGAGACCCTTAGAAGTGACTTTAGCCCTCTCATTCTACTATCTTTTCTCTCTTTTTTTTTCACCTTAACTTTAGTCCATTCATTCCGGCTATACAAGCTTAAGGACTATCCTTAAACTATCTTAATCCACTTTCTTTATTTTTTTATTTATATATACTAAGTCATCTGATATTACAAATCAGCACATGCATAATCCTTATAATAGAGAGGAAATCATATGACACCCCTATTACTGGGGGAAATTAATACCCCGCCAAAGGTAGCTGGTTTTGAAAACCCAACTTAGGGGTACACGGCTCTCAATGCTATTCAGTTGCGCTACAATGTTAGAAGCCACTTCCTTTATTAAGTGTGTGATGGTTCGTAATTAAAAAAATGTGAAAAAATTGATGTGAAATTTTTTTTGGAGTCTAATAGCAATGAGATAAAATAAGGATAAGAATTAAGAGTAAAATATAGTTGTGTAAAAGAATACATAGGAATGATTAGAAAGTATAGTCGTTATAATATACATAACTAAAAAGTAAAGTAATTGCACGAAAAATTTTTATGGATTTTTTTTATTTACCAAACACATCATAAACTTTTTTTACACAATTTGTTGGATCACATTTTTAATTTGAATGAAACTTGATTTTCTACTAAAATAAATTATTCTAAGTGCATTGAGAGGAGCGTATTTGACATCATCATTATTAAGGTGAGCCAAAATGGAAGAGTTACATTAAAAAACTTGGGTGAAACATAACCTATATACAACTTGAATGAGATAAGATTGAGATATAACTTTTGATTTCTCAACAACACCTTTCTAATGTAGAAAACAACAACATTTTTTTCATTTCTTATACAAATTTTCTCAATTTTTATATAACTTTAAATACATTTACAGTATATGATAGAACATTTTTCCATCCCCTTCTCGTCCCATTCAAGTGACGAATATGAATAATCCTATTTTTTAAAGAAATGTTTTTAAATGCACCTGGGTGTACTTAATCTTGGTGTACCTAGGTATATTTAACATATTTTTAAAATTTTTTGAAATTCTTATGAATTACGAAAATGTCACTCATTTTAAAAAATTCAAAAAATATATACAAATCTTAAAAAGAGTAAAACTTCATATACATGTTAAGTACACTTAGATTAATAATTGTATAAATTTTTTTAAAAAAAATAAAAAATGAATTTTTGGACTTGTATAGACCGAAGCTTACCAAAGACTTGTATGGCAGGGGGCGTATACAAACCGGAAGAAGTACGGGGTATGCTTGCAAACCGATAAAAGAAATTATTCCTCTTATATCCATAACAATTGCACATAATTCCTAATATACCCATAATATTTCATAAATTCCTTTTATACCCATAATATTTCACCTTAAATTCCTCTCATACACACGCCGTTAAACTATTATTATTTAAAAGGGTAAAATCGTTTTTTCAATGGGATAGATAAAGGTGGTTTTAACGGCTTGGGTATGGGAGGAATTTAGGGTGAAATGTTATGAATATAAAAAGAATTTATGAATAGGCCTGATCTTTTTCGGCCCAAAATCATTTTTTTTTATTTTTTCATTTTTTTTATAGATAAGTAAATCTAAGTATATTAAATCTATAAACCGGATTTTACCAATTTTGAATGTTTTTAAGTATTTATTTTGAATTTTTAAACACAGCGGCATTTCTGTAATTTTTGGGTCTCAGAAAATTACAAAAAGCCACTGTGTTTAAAAATCCAAAACAAATACTTAGGGTCTATTTGGATAACGATGTTTTTTTCTCTAAAAAAACTCTGGTATTAATTGTGTTGTTGTCAGAGTTGTTCGCTGCGTGACATGTAAATTCAATGCATCTGACGTCATTAATTATTGGCTGGTGTTGATTTAGAACATCTGAACCGAACTCGTGAAATCTGGCATGTGGAATGAGCGGCCGAGATACATGCTTGGCAAATGGAACATGCATTAATTGCCGCACAGCTCGGTTTGCAAAACTGGTGAAATGACAACTTTACATTTTGGAACACCGAGCTTATAAGTTTTACACTCAAAAGCGAGTTTTCATGTTTACCAAACAGACCCTTAAAAAACTCAAAAATAATAAAACTTGGTTTATAAATTTAATATACTTAGATTTACTGACTATGAAAAAAATAAAGAAAATATTTTTGAGCTGGATGCATGCCTCCATGCGTCCGGCCTGAAAAGATTAAACATCATTTATAAAATATCATGAATATAATAGAAATTATGTACAATTATCGTAGGCAGAAATTATATTATAGCTATTGCAAATATGCCGAAATTAATGCTCGATATTTGTCGTACCTGTGTCCGGATTTTTGGATTCTGACATTTCTCGATTCTGACATTTCTCGTTGCAACGGTTTCGTGACCCGAGCATCGAGAGGCTTGTTGAGCCAGCGTATCAAATCACTCGTAGAAAGAAGAAAAAGAAAAAGGAATTCCCGACCTCCATTTTCTCTCACTAAAGGCTGCAGTTCAGCTCTTTTTAGGGTTCTGATCCTTTCCTTGCCACCTGAATTTCCTCTTCGCTTCGCACATAATCAGAGGATCTTCTGATTTCAGTTTTCAGCCATTTGCTCAAAACCCTAGAATTCAATCATCTGGAGTTTTATCTCGAATCGACTTGGCAGTGGGAGAGCGAGAAGGAAACCAGTTTTCATGGTGGATCAAGAAGAAGAAGACCTGCAGATGGCGCTTCGCATGAGTCTTCAGCCCTCGCCGCCTGAGGCGAAACGCAGCAAACCCCTTGAGAATGCGGCCGCGGCTCCTGATGAGTCCCCGGAGGCGAAGAATAGGAGGCTGCAGCGTGAGCTCATGGCGGCAGCGGCTGAGAAGCGCATGCTCGCAGCGAAAAGCAGCGCTGGTCATGCTAAGGCAGAGAAGGGTGTCGTAGTGGGTCGTACGGGCAGTGCCCCGAAAGAGGAGGCGGCGGTTGCTAGTTCTCTAGAGAGGGGAAGAGACGTGATTTCTGGCGGGGAGGAGCTGTCAGCTTTGGATGCGGATCAGTTGTTCTTAATGGTGTTTGGGAACAATGTTTCTAGGGACATTCTTGCACAGTGGAGCAATCAGGGTATCAGGTATGTGTTTCTTGCCTGTATTGAGGAGTTATTGGACGTCAGTTATTTGTTTCTTGACTATGCATAAGAGTAAGCTGGGTATTTTACTGAAGAAATGCTTTAACAAATTGATTGACGTCCAAGATACAATGGTTTTTCTTCCAATTTTGTTGTAAACAGTTTTCTCTTAGCATTCAACTCTGAGTTCCACAACAAACATGAAATCTGAACGTCTATTTAAAATATTGTCTAACAGAATTTAGGAATTAACTAAAGTTCCACAACTCACTTAGAGATGTTAGGCGCGCCCCTATTCTAGAGCAAGTTGATGAGTGATATTGGAGTGCATTATCCTTTTCATCATGCAGGTCCAAGACCTCAATTATGATTATTGCAATATTTTTAAGCATTCTAGGGTAATTGGAAAAATTGTTGTTGGTGGCTATCTGAACATGTGCACAATTGCAATTGCATGAGATGAACAATACTTAAATTTATTAGGTGGCAGGGATTTTTGGAATACGTGAGTTCAGCATGCATATTTTATCTTTTTCTTGCAAAGTTAGAAGAAGAAAATGACAGATGGTGCTGTATAGCAAAGAATAAAGGGTAAAAGGGGAATGAGTTGGACAAGAGGAATGAACTGTGGTGATGGAGGGGATGCCCCAGGGAAGGGACAAGGAATAGAAGGCTTTTCGAGAATGGGAGGTGTAAGAGCGTATAAGATTTTGATGAGGATTTTCCTTAGATTAGCTCTCGTCGTCTCCTGTAAAGGGGCCTCATGAAGGTTTTCTCTAGGAACTATAAGGCTACTTCTAGGAGCTATGCATATCAATCTTATCTGATTTGTATGATGACCATGTTGAGATTGGACTATCATATCCTGTCATGCATTTGGGGATAGAATTTTTTATATATGGAATTCCGCAATGGAACCATTGGACAGTTGATCTCTGCCTTTCTCATTTAGTAGTGGTGGAACTGTTATGCAATTACACTCGCATTTAATGTTTTGCTTTCTCCCCAATTGCGAAGACAAGAGTAAATTCATCAACTTTCCAGTTGATTGAAGGGAGCAGTAGCCGGTTTAGTTGAGAAGCATGCAAGAGTTTGGTTATTTAATTGGAAAAGTAATACAGCCCAACAGTAATCCTCTATTAGTTTATACTCACGTCTGGCAAGCACTGGGACCTTGGTTTCTTCATCAAGGACGATGAAAGGGCTGATATCTGGAAAATTTTCCAAAAACCAGTTTGAAGGTAATAGGATCTTTGATGAAAAATCCTTGCCCATTAGGTCTGTTTTAAATGACATAAAAAAATTTGGTGATTGTCATTCATAACCTTGAATTTCTTTCTTGGATCTTGCTTCTTCAAATTTGGGAAGATGCTTTGTCTTACAATTTTGACGAAGTTCACATGGTTTGGAGCTTTTTTTTTTTTTTTAATTTTCTCGTGAGTTGTCTTTTGGTCTAAATACAAAGGCCTTAGCATGTGCGTGCGTGTGTGTGTGTGTGGGCAGGGCAGGGGCTGACTAAAATAAAAAGATTTCAATTAGGCCAGCTGGCTGCACTGGCCCTACTGTGTAATCAAGATCCAGCCAAGACATTCTCATTTCACATTGATGGCTACATTGAAGTCATGACAACTCACCAGTATGTAGTTATATCTTGTCGTACTTGTTTGACCTGCAAACAGGACCTTGCATACCGTGTAGTTCCCAAAAGTGGGGTTGATATATTGTTACTTTGCAAATTGAGGGCATAGGGACATAGCTTCTTGCCTTCTTGGTGAATAGGAATCGAAGATTGGGCATGTGTTGGTGGGCCCTTTTTTTAATGAGTCTTTCCATTAATCTGAAGGAACCGATGGATGGTGGTGATGCAAGTTTGAGTTGTTTGACAATTTTAAGCTTTAGGCCAGTTAGAAATCTAGGGCTCCTTTTCATTAATCTGAACCACAGATGGTGGTGGTTTTAGGTTTGAGTGAGATTTCTAACTCTTCAAGAGTGAGCTCTGGGCCAGTTAGAAATCAAGGGCTTCTTTTTAGTAAACTTCAAACCCACAGATGGTGGTAGTGTTAGAATGCATACAGCACCTTGCATCAGGACATTTCTCCTCAATACAATACCTCTGCATCTCTGCCATTGTCTATTTATCTTTTATTCTTCAAGCCTGAGAAGTGCTAATGTTACAGATAGAAGAGCATCTTCTTCAAATTAAACTCCTATTCTAAACAATGTTTTATCTACTTATTTTTAAAATTCCTGCAGGTTTAGTTCTGATCCTGAAACAAGTATGGGTCTAGTACAACATGAAGGGGGCCCCTGTGGAGTGCTTGCAACCTTACATGTAATGTCTATGCTTCAGTTTGTGTGATTCACATACATTGTATATTTAGGTATGAAATTGAGTTCTTTCAAAAAAAAAAAAAAAAGGTATGAAATTGAGGAGTTTATATGTTCCTAACAAAACCTTTTGTAAGAAGCAGAAAAGATTTTTTTCCCTCCTGAACTGGGAAGTACTTCATGTTTTCTTCGCAAATCCTGGTGTACTATGAGGAAGCTGAGCATATGAGAATAATAAAAAATGAGAGTTATTTGCATCCATGCTAACTCAAATAACTCAAGAATAAAATATTTGCATCCATACCAACGATTTCAAACTCGTTATATTTATGCCAATGATTGTTGTAATGTTTTGGATCTATGTCACCAGTTAGTCTCGATCATAACAGTGGAATTTGTGAAATCAATTTTTATTATGAAATTAATCCTTACATTAAATAGATTAATTTGGTGTGTCTTCGATTTTATAAATTTCTACCTTCAATATTATTAATAATCAATTTCTTGATAAACAATATGATGGAGGCTAATGGCATTGCCGTATGTGCATATGCCTTAAAAAACTGTTAGCATAAAATGCTAAGGATGAGTTTGAAAAGAAACATGCCTTAAAAAACTGTTAGCATAAAATGCTAAAGAGTAGTTTGAAAAGAAACATAGTAGCATAAAATGCTAAAGAGTAGTTTGAAAAGAAACATAGTTTTATTGTCAGATATAGACTTACAAATGACCTTGAACAACTGGTACTAAAGCATGATGATGTTTATGTCAACTACATGATGGTCCACTGTAAGATGTCACATGAATGCATTGATTTGTGCAACAAGTTGGTCTGGACAGTTTATTTTCCAACTTTGCTAGGGAAAAGGACATCAGTACGTGATACTTTAATAGTGTTACTTTTGGTAACCTGATAACACTTGTTTTTCTTATGATATAACCTCGCGTACATCATTCGAATTGTGAATTATTGTATTGCATTGCTTGTCGCTGATTTATTTTATACTTTTGAGTACTCATGTTTCTATTATTTAGCTATGGTTTTTCCAGATAATTTAGCACTTATTGAAATCTACTGCAGAAATACCAGGACCCTGGATTATGCATTGTGAATGAATTTCATCCAATTGCTTCTATCATCATTTTTATTCAGCTGAAACAGTTGCTTGCCTTTGACATTCTTCTTTGATACCGTACTCATCATAAAGCATTGAAGCAATGAATTTTTTCTTTACATAAGCTTCTAATGCTGTATACTCTTCATCTTTTTTGTGCAGGCCTTTGTTCTTAAACACCTTTTGTTTTGTCCGGATGGGTTGTTTAAAGCTACAACCAATGTGCCACAAAATTTTAGTGGGAAAAAAACTCCTCAAATCTCACGCTTTACATCGGGTGATTTTTCTTCTCTAACCGAAGATGAAAAGACAAGGTGCTTAGTCTGCATTTATTTATGCTCTATTCATATGGAAGTTTCCATCAATTGTTAAAAGACTTGGTTTCTATCATTTATAAATTGACATTCACAGGAGACTATTAAGTAGATAATGGTGGACTGATCTTCAATGTATTTTTTTTTCTAGATTCTAAATATGGGTTATGATCTTGTGAGCCGAACTATCATATGCTTATCCCATGATAAAAAGGTGTATTTTTTTGAAATTTTTTCAAGTATGTTTAACGCATACATCAATTTTTAGAATTTTTGGATATGTATATATATTTGATTGTTAGAAATCAATTTTTTGGGAGGGAAAAAATGACCCCGCCAATTAGTATATGAGTTAAATATACTTGGAAAAACATTTAAAAAAACTCAAAAAAATACACCTTTTAGGCCAGACTATAAGTGTTAGCCCAATCTAAGAAGATCATAACCCTTTAAGTATTGCATCAGTTTCATTGATTGCAAAATTTTCTCCAGGGTTCCAGCATGCACCTTTCTGTTTTACTTGTCCTGCTTTAAATTCGTTGCTGTGGAAAGGTGTATACTGCTGAGGCAAATTGTGAGAAGTTGGCCCATGCTCTATTTCTCACTGTACATTTAATTTCCTATTTCTTACTGTTCATTTCTCAAAATTCGACCCATATCTAGGCTATACTGTGACATTGAGTCTTCAGACAATGGCATCGATTATGTGAACCCTGCTACACTAATTAGCTATCTTTTGTCTTGTAAAATTTGTTGTATCACTGACAACATGCAAAGGAAAATGAAGAGTGCCTATGCATACCCATTATTGGACCAAAGAAACTGTCTTATTTTAGTCTGTGCAGAGTTCCGTTGTTTACTTGTTTATGTTTGCAAAAAAAGAGAGAGAAGAAAAGGTTTGTCTCGGGCGAGGGTGCCTGATTGTCTCTTGTAGCATATCCACCAGTTAGTATTTTGATACATAGGAGGTTAAATCAAATATTCTTTAATATTTTGATCTTAACCAAGTTCCGGAAGGACTGTAAAGAAGTTCATCCACTTTCAGGTTAATCAATGCTGGTTAAGGTCTCATTATGACGGCTTATGCAAATTTTTTGTTCCTTATCTAATTGTGAACGAAAATTGAAAATTACTATCATATTTTGCAAAAAGTGACATAAAAGAAACAGTTTTGTTAATTTTTTCTTCTGAAATTTATATAAGTTAGGTTATTATCGGTAGTTTATCTTTATTCTAATCAGTATTATTCGCCCATTATGCAGTTCGTGAAGCTCACTACCAATGCCAGTTTTTTTTTTTTTTTGGGTTTATTTTCTATATGGGCTCTGCTTCTATGTAATCAGTTACATAAAAGTTATTTTGTGTAACCCCCTCCTTTTTTAAGATGGAAGATGATTTCGTTAAGCTGGCCTAAAAAACATATATATTTTTATTTTTTCAGTTTTTTTTCATGAACAAGTAAAGTTAGGTGTATTTAACTTATAAACCTAGTTTTACCATTTTTGAATGTTTATAAGTATTTTTTTGTTTTTAAAATCATTTTTTATGTTGATTTTACACATTTGTAGATTGAGCCCATATACAGTGATACTAAACAAATGAGAGAGTTTTTGTGATAATATAAATGATGTTAAATACAACAAATGGATTGGATTTTCCTACAACCATGGTGGTATTAAACATGAAAAGGATTACATGGAATAGAGATTTCATAGAAACGGAGCCTTTTATATATGTTATTTATTTATTTATTTTGCATGATTTTTCCTTATTTGGCCATTTAACATCATGTAATTTCACCTTGTGGGCCGTTAAGGCAATTTCCAAATTCCATATGGACCATCCAATTGGTACCACAACCCCCCCCCCCCTTCTCCCACACAAACCCAACAAAAAAACCACCATCGCCACCAAATTTTATATTATGAGGGATCGTGAGAGGACAAGGATACTGATATCCCATTGTACAAGAGTATATTGCTGCAACCCATGTATTCAGCTAAAAATACCCTATGAGCATTTGCAGACGTATGATTGAACTTGCTAAGACTGCACACTAGCTTTTCTTCTTTTGTTCTTTCATTCTTTTCTGTCGCTTTTCCTTTTCTTTCTTCATTCATTTCTCCTTCTCCTCCTTCTCTTAGCCATGTAAGGACTCAAATTACAAGGATTATCTTTTCTCATTGCCTATGTTTATTTTCAACTAGACAAGACTATATTACGATTGTGATCTAGAGTTTTCAGCAATGTTGATGAGTTCTCTTTCCCAAACATTAAGAACATATGATTTAACTTCCTACTGTAGGCCACTTTGTTCCCTATCTTTGTTTCATTCGTTACTTTTTTGGGATCGGTCCATATCACTTGGTGTTTAGCCCTGTAAAAGTTCAGATTTCAAGGCAGAAGTCATCCATTTAATTTCTAACTATATTTGCAAAAATGTTCTTATGGGATAAAGCATCTATTCCTAGCAAATAGATTGAATAAAGTACCCTCAAAATTGAGCATTAGTTACTAGGCTGATGTTTGGTTTGTCTACCAGGTTGTGGTTCCCACTTCTAAGCCTTCTTTTGTAACTCACAATCCAACTCTTACCTTCAGACATTGGAACAATTGAATAAGTCCCTACCTCTTTTATCAGGTTTATATGCTCTCGATTCCCCATGTGACATTGGTCAGATGTGGAAAATTGTCCCACTTTCAGTAGCAAAATGAGCCCCCTTCTTGTTTGCTGATGACACTCAGCAATGAGAAAGTGGGGCAGCACTTTCCTAAGAATCTGCTTGCTCAGATTCTATCATGATATTTGAGTTCTTTCATCACATCCAAGGAATACCTTCTTTCTTAATTTTATGTCTTGAAACTTTTTTTTATTTTTGATTTCTCTCATAATCAGTGCTTTTTTTTACTGTGCGTGTTGCTATCAATGTGTTTTTCGTTCTTGGAAGCATGTTTGGTCTGAATATGTTGCTATTGTTTTCAGAGCTTTGGTTCTCAGCATGGTAGAAATATTATTTTCATGTGGAAGCAAGAAAAGTGCGGTAGTTGCAACACTAAATGTTCTAAGTCGGCAACCTGCTGGTGATTCTCCAAGTGATGAGGTTGGTATCATACTGCCCTTCAACTTTATTTTGGTTAGTTTTTTCACTCTGGACTATCTATTTCCTAATTTTTTTTCCTCCAACATTTTAAAACAGACAGTTGCCAAAGCCCTTGAAGGTCTTTCAATTGAATCAGGATCAGATCTGCAGAAGGTTTTAAGAGTTAACTTGTATGATTCGACAACAGTTGCTTTCCATCAACTTAAAGCGATGCTTCCTGTTTTCCGAAGTCGCATGGGTGCAATGCTATTTCTCTTATCTGCCCTACTCTCTCGTGGATTGGTATGTCCATGGTCTTGAGGATCATTGCTTCTATGTGAATTTGCTGTAGATTCTTGTTTTCTTTTGTAAACTTGCTATTTATTTATGAATAAAAATGAATTAATGTCTTTCATTCTGAAAATAATTCCATTTCTCTTTTGCATTTCATCTCTTGTTTCTTGATCTTTTATCTTTTTGTCCTTTGGTTGTAAGCCTGCAGCCATATATATACACATATATATATATGTATACATATATATGTGTACACACATATATATGTGTATATATATATGTATGTATGTATGTATGTATGTATATATATGTATGTATGTATGTATATATATGTATGTATGTATGTATATATATGATTGGTAGCCTGCAGCCAATTTTGACTTCTTTGGAATATGGCAAAGTTCGACTAGTAAAGCTTTTACTTGTTGGAACTCCTACATGTGAAATTGGTTGACAGCCTGTGTTTACTGCTCACTGATATGCGTGCTGAGTTGGCATGCATTTGAGGAATCTGAGTTTGCTGCAGGTTGGATATGCCCATCAGGGTGGCCTACAGGGCCAAACATGTGGAAATCCTTGAATGATTTAAACCTTCAGATATTTTCTTTCTGAATGTCTGGCAAACCTACATGCTTTATTTATTAAAACACTTCTGCTTTATGCACTTCAAGGGGCATATTGACCTGGCAGACAAAATTGATTTACCATTGTTCATTGAAACACCATTTTATGAAGACGGCCACTATATTGTTCATGTTTCAGGATTCTGTTCAGTCCGACAGGGATGATCCTTCTTTACCATTGGTTACTGCTCCATTTGGGCATGCTTCACAGGTATTCCAACTTCCATTCATGAATCTATTTCTTTTGGCTAGTTGGAAGGACTAAAATGGATCAATTTGGGTCTAAATTCAAATCAGATTAGAAGACCATACCTTCTTATTTTCCCTTCAATCTTGCATTGGAAAATGCTGAGGTAATTTGATCTAGTCGATGGTTATGTTTATCCATGACAATATCCTTTTTGTGTACAGGAGATTGTAAACCTACTGCTTTGTGGGCGGGCTGTGCCAAATGTGTTTGATGGGAGGATGGATCTGGGAAGCATGTTCCTCAAAGGCATACCCACCAATGTGGATGTTGGTTTTCTTACCCTTTTGGAATTTCTCAACTTCTGCAAGGTCGGCCAGTATTTGAAACACCCCAAGTGGCCAATATGGGTGATTGGTAGTGAATCCCACTATACAGTACTTTTTGCTCTTGATCCGAGTGTGCAGGATGTAAATGAGCTGGAAGAAAGAGAAAACCAAATCAGGAGGGCATTTGATGCCCAAGATCAAAGCGGAGGTGGGGGTTTCATCAGTGTCGAAGGTCTTCACCAAGTCCTCAGAGAAGCAAACATTAATTTGCCTGCTGAAAAGCTTGACCATCTGCAAAGCACAGGCTTCATAGTCTGGAGTGAATTCTGGCAGGTCCTGCTTGAGTTGGATAAAAGCTTGGGAGGGTTCAAGGACTCTACTGGTATGATGGGCAAGAAGGTGTTTGATCTCTATCATTTCAATGGAATTGCCAAGTCAGTACCAAATGGCTCCCAAACCACCGGTGGAGAGATTCCAATTCAAAGGCCTAAGCTTTCAAAACTGAAAGTCACTGTTCCCCCGAAGTGGACCCCGGAGGAATTCATGGCAAATGTATCTGTGCCCTGTTCAAGCGGCGAATCTAGGGAAGGCAAAGGTGATATGGAAGTGAATCAGCCAGAACCTAGTCTGCATGCACCATTGGCTGACTGCATTAGGACCCGTTGGCCCCGTGCTGTTTGCAGTTGGGTAGGAGATCCCCCTAGTATTGTCTGACATGGTTCTAAACCACCACACTCCATAGAAAACAAATAAAAGCTGCAATGTTGTTGAAATCTCTTGTTGTAGGCATTGAAAGATGTGATGCTTGGAGGTGAGAAAGAGGTTGCCAATTCATGTCTCTAAGCCAGCTGCAGCCAACTGGAAAGGGGAGGATCCGTTTGCAGTCCATCGTTGTAGCCATCATTTCAAGAGGCATGAGGGAAACCGGGGGTCTAATAGACAAGTGTAATATTTGGTTGTTTCGGCTCTCTGCCATATCTGTTGCCAGTTTTATATGCCTGTGTTCGCAGGAAAAAGAAATTGTACACTTGCGGTTATTCAAATTATTTCTACTTGTAATAGTAAAATTTTCTTTTTCTTTTTTGGTTTCGTCTTAGGAATTGAAAACTCCGATATTCAATTTTTTTCTGCGCTGAACTGTTGTTGTAAAACGAGAATACAATAATAGTAGGCCAAATATCGATTTTTGTTATTTATTATTTTGTCTTAAGACTCTTAGGAGTTGAGTCAGGACAGAAAACCTATCACTGTCAGCTGAAAGCTGCGAGTGAAAATCTTGTCCGTGAGTATTGTTGTTCTCTTATTTTTTGAAGGGGCTTTTCCGTTAGTAACGTTGTAGTTTGTGATTTTGCTAATTTTGCCCACGTCTTGATTTTGCTATTTTGGATTTCCTATTTGTTTGTGGGAAACACACTTGTCAGCAACTTCGATTGGATTTTTGAGTTAGGAACTAGGAAGGCTGTGCTACATTTGTACCTGTCTCTTAACATAAAAAATCAAGTTGGTGTGATATAAATTGAGTCCGGTGAAGACTTGAAACTTGAAAGAACTCTGAATGAGTGGATTTTAATCATCAAAAGGTCAAGTTGAATTGGTAAATGAAAAAAAATATGTATAGAAAGCTGAATAAATTGAGTAACAGTGATTATAGAGCCAAACATCAAAATTGAGCTTTGTGGATCCTAGAAGAAGCAAATGCTAAGGCGGTTATAGGGTATGGGGTGTTAAAGGATCGAAGGGGTAGAATCTAATCCTAATCTCAATCTGTATAAAAAATTTCTGCCACAATCTCTTATCAATTTATTTAAAAAACTTTTAACTCTAATCTATTTACAACCCATCTAATAAATGAGTTGACGGGTTATTAATGGTCTGTATATATGTGCTGCAAATAAGTTAAAATTAAGCTAATTCAAAGTTGAATGCGTTATTTATAATTATTATAGTGAAGTGTTCTATGTTGATGGATGTATGGCATTGTTAGATCTTCATCAAGAGAAATTTATATTCAATAAGCTCGCACAAAAAAGGGTGGTGACTTGGTGAGAGAGAGAGAGGGAAACAAGAATAAAGCTGAAGAGGGGAACAATTTAAGATGAAGAGAGAGAGAGGAGAGAGAAAGGTAGAATAAGGAGAGAGAGGGAGAGGAAGGGAGGGAGAGAGATGCAGAGAGGAAAAAAAATCTTATCGATAGTATTATCAAATAGCGGTATGAATGAGATCGCAATGCCACAACATAGCTGTAGGGAAGACACTGTAGCGTTACAGAAGGATAAAGGAAAATAGAAAATCAAATAAGGGATATAGATTTATGGTTTAGGAAATATATATATATCCCTTTTTAATAGGTTAGATAAGTTAAATGAGTTAAATAGATTACTAAACTGGTTGACTGGTTATGAAATTTCAACCCTAACTTGTTTTTTTTTTTTAAATGGTTAAGTGAGTTGACGGATTATAAATTATTTTTTCAAAAATCCATCCCAAACCCCATTTAAAAATAGATTGGACAAGTAGATTAACGGGTTGATGATGACCATTAATACTCTTATTAATAACTAAATAAAAAATTCTACACTCAATCCTTTTTCTTTGAGCTCCTACTATATTTTTTTAAGTCATTTTTTCATCTTTTTATGCAACTACTTTATTTTTTTAAAGTTTCATGTAATCTTTTTAAATTTTAAGTTTTTGATACTCGATAGAAAATCTAATCCATTTATTTAACATTATTTGTTTAGCTAGAAACTGTTGCATCAAAATCAAATACATGTATGGACCACATTTTTTGAAAAATAAGTATATTCTTATGTAAATTAAGAAAAATTCTTAGATTCATTTATATATATATTATAATGTAATAAAACTTCATATAATCATTTATCCACATAAAAATGATATTTTAGACGGTTTAGACGTTGAAAATATGCTTTGAAATTGGAGTTTAATATTAAATCATTTTATTACGTTGATTTTATACATTTATAAATGGGGCTTATGCACAATGATATTAAACAAATAAAAGAGTTTGAAAGATACTATGGATAATGCAAAATACAATAGATTGAGGGAATTTTTTTATGAACCATCAAAATATTCAAAATATAAGAAACTCTATAGAAGAAGAGTTTCATAGAAGCATTTTTTTTTCTTCTAATTAATAGGGTAGATGAAAAGAATATTCAAGATTGAAGAATAATCTAAAATATAGTGGCAATTGACGCACAAAAGAAAAGAGAAAAAAAAGAAAATAGCTATAATCTTTTTTGCCTCGTCTGACAAATGCAACCGTTAGCCTGGGCAAAAAATCTAAAATTTTTCATTTTTGATTTTTATAAAATTGTTAACTTAAGTATCAAGTTTTACTATTTTTGAAGATGTATATATTTTTATTTTTAAACAAAAGTATTTTTAGTTATTTTTAACTATTGAATTTGCCTAAAATATGTGTTTCAAAATTTTAAAAAAATATACATCTTCAAAATTAGTAAAATTTGGTTCACTAATTAAATATAAATAAATTATAAAAACCAAAAAATTAAGTTTTAGCTATGGCTAACAAGATCACACATAAAAAAATAGGACAAGTATAATATTATTATATGTAAGCGTAATTTTGTTAACTTATGCCTAAGCTATTCTTTTAAGGGACCAAGATTTAAGGCTCAAGGTTTTATAAATAAATTATAAATAGATTAGAGTTGAAATTTTTTTAATTAGCATCGAACTTGAGTTACTATAATCAGTTTAATTACCACCTGACAGCCAATAAGAATAAAACCCAGTTGGTAAAAGTCCTAGTTTGTCTATACGGAGTTGCCGGTTTTGATTCCTGCCTAGTTATCATTAAAGCAAATATAGAAGATGAAAATCGTAAGTTGAATTGGATGGATTATAATAAAATATAAGTGATAGTGTAAAAAAACCATAAAAAAGAAATTACAACATGATGATAATCAAGAGTAAAGAAAATAAAATTTGAAAGAGATTGGACAATAATATAAGAAGATGTGAAAAAGTAAGAGAAAAGAAATTCCTAAATCAAATTTTCCACTTCTCAAATAGGCCTTGTCCCAACTTTTTTTATTAGTTCATATTTACAATTCACCTAAGTACATATTTTTCAATTTTTAATTATATGGGTGTAAATCTAACAATGTTAATAACAGAGTAGCTATGAAAACTTTGCAGCAACTTTTGATCTTCAAATTTCAACCCTTTGGCGATTCTTTTTTATAAATCTCTGTTTGGGTTGGGTAGTGAGGAAAAAAAAGGAGAAAATTATATGATAATGCTAGATATAAATTATTATAAACAAAAGATAATTAGAAATACTTTAGAGTGCAGGTTCCACTAGAGATTTAAATGTGTCACCTGCATTTCGGGCCCACCTTGATTATAAAAATCCACTTAATTTATTTATAATTGTTTATTCAATTAAAAATTAAGTTTCGCCTAAATTAAAGAAATCCGTGACCTAATCTAAATAATGTATGAAATTAACATCATAAAAATAGGAAGGATTTGCTCTTGTATCTCTGAGTTTTCACACAAACTGTGTTTATGCATATGAAGTAAAACTTATTGCAAATATGCCTATGAATTTTAAAAATATTTGTAGTAATACTTATGATAAGTCTCAATTTCTTTTTTTAATGCAAAATTATTTAATATATCAAAAATTACTATGATTGGATATTTTGATATGCCATAATCATTTTTAAAATAATTTATATGTATTAAGGCTCACCAAAGTATTTAATCAAGAAGATTTTTTTGTATATTAACTAACTTCAAATTAATAAACGCATTGGATGGTTTTCAATTATTTAAAAAACCTATCTTTTTAAAACCAAAATGTTGATAATTGTACCGCAAATATTTTAAGAAACTACAGGTATATTGGCAATAATATGAAATCTATAGGTATATCGGCAATAATTTTAAATCACAGGCATAAATGCAATTTGAGTGAAAGATTATAGACTTGAACGCAAATTCCTCTAAAATACTTTGATTTGTATATAAATTTCAAAGCTGTAAATATATTTAACAAGTTCAAAACATTATTCTTAAGTGGATAATTATTACATTTTAATATACCTATCAGTGAATCAAAGTATTTTTTATAATTTATATATGATTGCACACATTTATAGAAAGTATCACCCACCTAAGAATTTAATTAAAATGGCTTTTTTTGAAATGAATTTTAGATGAAAAACTTTTGGTATAAAATTTTTTGAATTTGAAGAGAATGATGTGATATGAAAGGAATAATGATGAGGAGTAAAGATAATAAAGTTAAAATAGACAGTTAAGTTGTATAGAAATAATTAGAAAGTAAGATAATTGAATAGAAAAATATGAAAAATGATTAAAAAAAGTATAGTAATGGAGAATGAAAAATTTTGTTTGATTTTTTTTAAAATGCCAAACACACCCATATTTAACAAGTTCAAAACATTATTCCTAAGTGAGTTACTGTTACATTTAATATCCTCGTGAATGAATCATAGTATTTTTCATAATTTATATATGATTGTACACATTTATAGAATGTATCATCCACCTAAGAATTTAATTAAAATGACTTTTAGTAATATGATAAAATAAAAAATGTTAAAAAATGAATGGATAAAATTTTGATTTAGAATGTATTTGTTGTTTTAAAAAATATTTTAATTAAAACTTTTCATTTTCGACAGCTACTATATTTTTATTATTTCTTCACATTTCATATATAAACTATTATATTTTTTAATCGTTTCGACGTAACCGGCTGACTGCTCGTATATTAACATATCTATTTTAACTTTATTATTTTTATTCGTCATTATTACTTATATTTTATTATATTATTTTCTTCCATTTCAAATATTTTTACTTTCTCATAATGCCCTTAATCATAATGTGGGCCTGGAACGGGGGTGTCACGAAATCTCTAGCATATATCAGAGAATAATTTGAAAAATATAAATAATAATAAAGAAAAAAAATCCTTGTTAGAAAATATATATAGAATCAGAGTTATGGTAAATGCCTGAAGTGATTAACTTGGGTCGAATTCATTGGCTTGCCTTTGTAAGTTAGTACATCAT
Organism: Annona cherimola; assembly: GCA_030490835.1. Lineage (NCBI taxonomy): Eukaryota > Viridiplantae > Streptophyta > Magnoliopsida > Magnoliales > Annonaceae > Annona > Annona cherimola. The sequence continues at coordinate 59,763,518 of CM059973.1, read as the reverse complement.
ATTCGTCTCTTCCGCCGTCTCCAACAGAACTGGCAAACATGTTCAGAGCTTGCGGTAGAAAACTTCTCCGTGAGGTCCGTATTCCACACCCTGTTCCGAAACGACTTGATCGTTAATAATATTTCTTGATTTCCTTTTTCCCATTCGTGAAGGTCATACGGGCAGAATCGTCCAAGTTTTCACTTTCTGCAGCTTCGATGCATGAAGAAAGTCCTCTTACGGCTAAGGAAATAGGAATTCGTAGAGTGTCTTTATTTTCTTCGTTTGTGTTTGCTAGAGTGGTTTACAAATGCTTTTGGAGGTTACGAGCATTGCATTTTGTTGTTTGGAGGAAATCTACCGAGAATTTCCTCTCGCGAGTGCATCTCTGCATTGCATATGAACGGTTGCTTGTGATGATCGGTAGAAAGTATCGTGGCAATGTGTTGTTCTGTACTTTCATCCGGAGGGGGCTGTGGGGATGTGAGAAGGGATTAAATTTTTTTTTTTTTTTTTTAAATTCTTACGAATTTTCAAAAACCTGTTTGTGAGTGGATTCTATCGTCCTTGTGCTGGATAACTGCATTTCAGCTTCACCTTGGACCCCATATGTTGATCGGCTTTCTCAATGAAGTTCTTTGTCTTGCTCTTTTTCTGCCAAAGGTGTTAGAATTTTTGTCGTAGCTGATATGGCATTGGAATTGATGACATACAACTTAATTCTCCCATTTTTTAGCTTTATAATGAACTAGATCAAAACACAATCACATAGAACCTTACTCGTGCTAACACTGGCTAACCTTCTTTCAAAACACATGCTTCTTATTTCGCAAGCAATGGATGGGATGCCTTGCTTTTTTCTTAAGTGATGGTAGAGGGCTAGGTACTTCTCTATTTCTATGCTAAGAAGGTTCACCTACTGAGACCCATTTGCCATGCTAACACCCACCTCCTCTTAATTAGGCTCTTAAGAAGAAAGAAACAGATGAAATTTTCCTGAGATGAAATGCCCATGAGTATCAAATGAAAAAGCATGCAACGTCCGTTGCATATGGGCCATCCTAAGGAAGACACTCAAAAATGAGGCACACATATAAACAATGCAGAGAAAAGTTATGCAAAAGATGACACCTATTTTTATGGCTTCACAATTCTGTCACCGTATTTGTTCAGATGCTGTCTTCTAGTTGCTGTTGGTTCCTGCTTGGGAGATGCATTGTGTTTTACATTCTTGTGTCTTATTTCAGTATTATCTTCTTGACATTTAAGAAATAACTCACTGCATAATGAAATTCAATTTTCTGCTATTTGAGCTATTCATTTTTCTTGTATAGCTTCTTGAAGATGGGGTTCACTGTTTGAACGGTACAAATACACGCTACCTTTCAACTCAAAATCAAGATCCTCTGAGCAGCAATTTATCTCAAGAATGCCTTCCATGGTTCAATGGAAGCCATGCTAGTCGCTTTCCTCTGCTTTACCATTCGTTACCTGGTCTCAAGCTCCCTCCCTCTCTCCCAGACTACATTGAACCAAGCCCCACTAGGGTCACTACTCTACAAAATGGTCTGAAGATTGCATCTGAAGATTCTCCAGTATGTGCAAGATTTGCATTTTCCATTACCATCTGCTGGCTGTGCTTTTTTCGTGCCTTTTTCAATATTGACTTACATTTGGATTATCCTATCAATGGTAGGGTCCAGCAGCTTGCTTAGGCTTATTCGTCGACTGTGGCTCTATATATGAGTCACAAAAGTGTACAGGTGTCACGCATCTCTTGGAGAAAATGGCTTTCAAAAGCACAAAAAATCGCAGTCACTTGGCCATTGTTCGTGAGGTTGAAGCCACTGGAGGAAATGTGGGGGTGTCTGCTTCAAGGGAACAGATGGGCTACACTTATGACTTGTTAAAGACCTACATACCAGAGGCTGTTGAATTGCTCATTGACTGCATTAGGAACCCGGTCTTTGTTGACAGCATGGTTAACGAGCAGGTTGGATGTTGGTCAAATGAATTTGTGGCTGTTGAAGTTATCTTAAAATTTGACTACAGTCCAAAATGCATGTATATATGCTTACGCATGTAGTTATAGGGAAATGATTTGATATAGCCTTTCTGCTAAAATTTCAGTGGAACATTTTCATTTTTGACCAACTATTGGTTGCTTATTTACTTAGAATTCTTAAAGATTATCTCTATAACAGTCTTAGATGGACCAAAAAATTAAAATCATTTAGGGTAAGCATGCACATTCAAAATTTAATCCTTGTTCACTAACCATCTGGGTATGTAATCAAACATCCGTACCTTTAAAAATATCTCTCAAATTGATATACGATTTTTCGAAATTATATGACATTTCAATATTTGTTTAGGTCAATCTAATTAATTTTATATTTTACTTGATCTTTTACATTCTCAAATGTTGTGGCCCAAACAAGCCCCTAATCAAAATATTATCAAATATTTTAGATAAATAAATAGTTCTGAGCCTGACGATTGGATTATATTCATCCAATCATGCCAAGTGGACTTACAAATCATGCCAAAATGATATAATCAGTTAGTTTACGTGATTGGTTTTGTACACATGGCACAATTGCTATCTTTAACCATTAAGCAGAAAAATCTCTCTCAGAGACAAAAACCCAGAAATGACATGGTTGACAAACCTGGCCCTCTCAGCTAATCCATCCATTATTTTACTTGAAATTTTGTTCCATTTGAAGGTCTAAGAGTCTATGTTGAATGCACTATTTTCATTGAAACATCCTAGATGCTGTATGCTTATCAATTTTCCTTTTAATGATATTGATATTTGGAAGTGGAGCTTATATTTCCATTTTTTGATTCTGCAGACTGATTGCAGTATGTTCTTAAGATTGTTGTGCAATTACTCAAAAGACAACAATGGCTGCATTACTGATTAGGCCTCCATAGTTTTCATTTATTTCTATTGGATGCCTGATTCTTAATTATACATGGTACTATATATGTTGATGCAGGTTGCTAAATTAAAAGCAGAAATCAGAGAGACTTTGAACAATCCTCAGCAGTTCCTTTTGGAAGCGCTTCATCCTACAGCCTTTTCTGGTGGATTGGGAAATCCACTAATGGCACCTGAGTCAGCTTTAGACCAGTTAGATGGTTCTGTTGTTGAAAAGTTTTATTTTGTAAGTTGGTTTGTCATTTGTTTTAAGTTGTCGTATGAATTTGACAGTGCTTGTATTGTGAATTGCGACTTTTTTTCCATTTGTAAGAATTCTTTAGCGTTTTGTTACAACATGTCAATGCTGGTGCAAGATCTGTTTATTCATAAAATGAATTCAGTGGGCAGCCATATGTTGCTAAAGTCTGAAATACAATGCTTTATCTTTTGTCATAAAGTAAGGAAGGTTGCAGTTAGGCTTTACTCCTGCATGTAAAAAAAAATGAACTTATAAAGAAATTTGGTGCTGTCATCATGCTGATGCTGTAATATGTACTTCTAGTTTGTCTGAATGGGATGCGCTGTTAATGATCATAACTGCTGATATCATGGGTCATGCCATGAATGTTATATGCTCAAAAGAATTTTCTACATGATTCCTGAACCTTTTGATGGTTCTGCCGTCAAATAACAGATAAAAAAATAAAATCTTGACTGACGAAATCTTAGTTAAGTTCTCCAACCTCAGTTAATATTATTTCCATGTTTGGCTTATTGAAATTGTGCTCAAACTTCTGTAGCCACTCTAGAGAAATTGCACATGGATTGGTTTACCTGACAACTAGATTGTAGGTACCCTGTCATGGATTAATCATTTTTTGATATTTTCAGCACCGAGTCACAGTTGCTGGTCCTGGTACATTGGCAATACCCAATAGGGAGGGGTGAATTGGGTTATTAAAAATTTAATCAGTCACTATTGACAAATTCCTGTTTTAATTCATCCCTTTTGATTAAATAAGTTAGGAGATAAAATGAGAGCGATAAACGAGTGCAAATGGAACATAAAATGCAATCAATCAAACCATATAAGAGACAACAATATATAGTGGTTCAAGCAACCTTCCTTATTCTACTCTTCTAAGTACATACTCTTGTGCTTGGATTTCACTATTATATATATCTCAATACAATTTAGAACATTCACTCTCTTCTAAATTCTAGCTTTTAGGGGCATAAGCATATGCTACTTGTTCGTGGGACTAACTCTAATCAACTAAGTAAATGCTGTTGGTGAGACACACTCCAACCAACAAAACTCAACTTATTGGAGGGATAAATTCCATCCAACCAAATGTACAACCATTAGGTGAGACAAACTCCAACATATTAAGCAAGACCTATTGGTGAAACACTCTCCAACCAAACCACCCCCCCACCTTTTTGCTTCTTCTTGGATTGAATCTCTAACACCAATCCAAGGCAACAACTCAAAGCAATACAATAAAATGTAAATATCTTTACAATGTGTAAGCAGTAAGCACGGGAAGCTCCTTGCAAGTTGTTGAAGATTGGAGTGAATGTTTAACTCTTTGTCGCTCAAGAAGTCTTCAACTGTTGTTCAAATGAATTGAATGCTTGTATGGAGAAGGTGAATGCTTATTTAATTCCTTAGCGAACCTTGCAGCTCTTTTGATGTTCCTTTTATAAGTTCAAGGTAGAATAGCCATTGTGATGCTTGGTGGTGTGCAAAAAATGCTCTAACCTTTGAATTTTTTAACCGTTAGACTTGAGATCTATGTGGAGATCAATCTCATAAGTGAGATTGATCTGGCCATTGGAGTCCATCTTTTGTAGAAGCTGTTCCCAGCTCTAAAATTTATTTTCGTGTGAGATCGATGTCATGAGATTGAGATCGTTCTGACCTTTAGAAATTTTGTTGGATCTCACTTCTCCTGCACCTTCTGTTCTGCATGATATCCATATTGAGATTGATCTCATGAGATCTATCTTGCCAGTGAGATCGACGTTAGTGACATCGATCTCAATGAGATCTATCTAGCCAGAAGGATCTCACTCTACTTTGAAATCTAAAATTTGACTTAGGCTTCAAGCCTTGATTGATGTAGGTGCAATTGTGTAAGTTATGGATTTCTTCATGAAAATTCAATTCATCTTCTTTCCTTAGGTCTTCATTCACGAACTAACCTTTGAGATTGCATTTGATCTTCATTTTTTTGAGGGTTATTTGATCTTCATTTTTGATGCTTGACATTTTTGCTTTTGTTGGAATTTAGTAATTATATCTTTCTCTATTTGATTTGTGCATGTATTTTATATAATATGCTAAATATACTTTTAGATTCTTCATATTGTACAAAACACATTAGTTTCCTCTTTTATATTTCAACTAGCTTGTTTATCATCAAAATACAAATGAGATTGTCATTAATCACAATCACGTGCAACAGTGTCACATGCATAATAGAGCACATTGATGAACTCACATTTATATGTCAATACAGTGCAAGGGAGACTAGTCTTCAACTTGCAATCCTGTTAGGTGGCTTGTCTCTAAATCTTGCATTCTCAAAGCTGATGTTCATGAGTTCCAAAATATCAGGAAAATTATACAGCCAACCGCATGGTTTTGGCAGCATATGGGGTTGATCATGAAGAGTTGCTACAACTTGCAAAACCCTTGCTGAATGATCTACCAAGCAGTGGTTCTTCAATGGAGGTGCCAAAGTCCATTTATAATGGTGGGGATTTTAGATATAAAGCAGATTTACAGGTAAGGGTACTGTTTTCTGCATTTCTGACCATTGAGTTATTTTGTTCATTTTCCCTTTTTATAATAATACTCCGTCATTTTTATTCTAGAGTACCCATGTGCTGTTAGCTTTTGAAGTTCCAGGGGGTTGGCATGAAGAGAAAGATGCAACTACCTTAACTGTTTTGCAGGTAGCACTTCTCAGTCTTGGTACTCGAGATAACCTTCTTTGTTGCATTTACAGCTTTGCTTCCTTCCTTAGAGTCGGTATGCTGTATTTGCTTAGTGTCTTCTTAGCCAGAACGTTGTTTGTATGTGGTTGTTTATATGTGGTTGTCTTCTTGGAGACAGTCATTCATATGCCAAACCAATGGTTGGTTTATAAAACAAAAGAAGTATCCACTGCGTAATTTTTCTTTCTTTAACCTGTTTTCTACTTCTATTTGGTAAATAAGTAATCTACCTTACCATTTTCTGAGAAGAATGCAACAGACGCTGATGGGTGGTGGTGGTTCATTCTCTGCTGGTGGACCAGGGAAGGGGATGCACTCTCGACTTTGTAAGTTACCAATCAGATAGGAGTTTGCATTTCAATTGGGTTTGGTTTTTTCTTTTTCTCAAGATTATTCCATCTTTTTGCAAAAACTTTCTAACTATTATTCATTTGCAGATCTGCGTGTGCTGAATCAATTCCATGAAGTTCAGTCATTCTCAGCTCTTAGCAATTTGTATAATGACACTGGTCTTTTTGGGATCCACCTAACTACGGTAAGTCTAGCACTATTACAGGGGTGTAAGTGAAAGGTACATATTTCATTGTGAAAATGGAAGATTTTTTGACCTCATCTTGTGCTACATTTTTTGCACTGTGGTTTATCTAGCAGTTCATTTAAATTTTGGTAAATATAAACTCAACATACTTTTCATTGCTGTCGAAGTTGTTGACCTCTCTCTCTCTCTCTGTCAAAATAATGATATCAATGCAGAGCTCAGATTTTGTGAAAAAAGCTGTTGATGTGGCGATAGATGAGTTACTATCTCTGGCTTCTCCTGGGCAGGGTAATTATAATTTTATTACTAAATAAGCGGTCTTGCTATTTTTTTACTTATTTAGATGTTAATTAAAATCAACATTATCATTGTTAGCTGTAGACAAGCAATTTGGCATTGGTTTTATGAATCCTGTTTTATTTACCATTCTTCTAATATCTAAACATACTTAGTATGATGTTTTGTACCAGTTACTGAGCTGGAGCTCCAACGAGCCAAAAATGCTACCAAATCGGCTGTTTTTATGAACCTGGAGTCTCGGGTATGAGAACTGGTTGACTTCTCTGCAAGTTTGTCTCCAAAGTGGTTCTAACTTGTCCTTTTGTGCTCCAGTCAATTGTTGCTGAGGATATTGGAAGACAAATACTGACCTATGGATGCAGGTAACTGATGATATATAGACATTCCTTTAAGATCTTGTACGAGGATAATTTCATTATAGTTATTTTGCTTGTTTAGCTGTTGCAGTTTTCACTGGACCATTCTTTGTAGGTTTTAGAAACTTGTATATAGTTATATACCACCATCAGCAGCTAGTTACAATAACCTGTTTCTGAAAAGAACCATGCATAATAGATTCATCTCAGCTGTAAATCTGATAGAACTTTTAGGTTTATGCTTTGTTGTTGTTATCGTCGTCGTCTCCAGTCTGCTAACTAGTTCTGTACGATATATGAATAAATTTTCTGGGATGCTTTATAACGACAAGTATGAGAGAGATTCCAAACTGTAGTTAACATTGTGTATTTATGTGCTGGATTTTATGAGCATTATGCTGCTTCATGTTGCTTAAAATTAGTATGGTGAACTCCGAAAATTTTCACAATTGCAAAAGATCAAAATATTTGTGGCGACTGTTAGATTCTGTGAAACACATTTAGATTGTCTTTGGACGAATACACACTTGTGTTTAATGGTGTACAATCATTACCTCACACCTTCTATTACGCTGCATTGTGCATAGAGGTGCAACTTATGTTGGGTTGAGCTGAACCCACTTAGGCCAACTTGAAAATTTCATGGGTCCTTCCTAAATTTTATAAAATTTTTTTTTGATGAACCTAAATTTTATAATTTTAGTTCTAGTGAACTTGAATTCAATTTGGGTTGGGTTGATAGCAACCAGCTCAAATTGCTTGATTAATATTAAACATATGCTAGGAAAAACATAGAAGCATGTCTTTTCTCGTGATACTAAGTATTTTTATCCATTATTTTGGTGGATTCTCTCTCTCTCTCTCTCTCTCATCTCATCTCATTCTAAAATATAGTGCATGCTTTTTATCTACTTGAACATAAAATAATTGATCAAAATCTCTTACATCGAAACAGTTTAAAAGGCAAGAAATATATTTTATAATGAGATCAGATTAGAGATTTCATCCATACAATGCATGAAATACATAGCTAATTAACATGTCACAAAAAAACATATGAATTAGAAAAAATTTAGTGTAAAATCACCTTCAATGAAATTGAAATTAGGAGACATCAAAATCACTTTCCTATGGCAACTAACGTGGAACACAATCTACTATTAGGTTACAAGAAAGATAACTAGTGTATAGACCTGCAAAATTAGAAATCTTATCTGGGTGGATTTTTTTTACACGAAAATGAAATATATGAAATTGCTAACTACTTTTGTTGAAATAAATGATGTTTTCTTTTAACAAATATCACCTGAATTTAGTCTCAACTAAACTTGAAGCCAAGTTATTGGAAACAGGTTGCGACCTTAACCTGAACTCGAATTACTTGAGTTGCACCCCTCAATTTGTCATTCCAACCAACCAAACAAGTAACACCCAACATATCCCACATACTTATCTTTTCTATCATTATTCTTACATTTCAGTCATTGTTTCTGCTCGTTAATCATTTATCCTTAATATTTTCTAATTTCAAATCATTAAACCCCATTCTTTCAAGTAGTTATCTACATTCTCAGTTACTCATCATGCCACTTCCACCTATCCAAACACATCCTTATTCCATATAACTTTTATCTTTTGTTTGTGCAATATGCATCTAGAAAATTTGATCCCTTTGTCTATCTTGTACAATTTTTTATTTATGGTGATGGTTGGACACATCCTGTCATGAATTGCAACCTGCTCAATCTTAAGTTTGGAATTGACCAATTTGGGAATTGGTTGTCATATATCTATGATAGAAATTGCATGACATGGAATTGTATTTAGTTATTTTAGAAAATTTTCACGTGACACTCCGCCCACTGTTGAGTATCCCTCAACTTGTACTCCATGTGGAAAACAAGAAGAGTATATCTAAAGGTACAACTATTAGCGGCCTGGTGCCTTCGTCTATAGATAGATCTAAGTTTGAGCTTATCATACTCAAATAGCTTTGCAAATTGCAATGCCCAGCTAGTCCACAATAGATCATGTAAGAGCTTCGTTTCAAAATTATAGCTTCTTGCCCTAACCTTGAGCCCAAGTGTTGACTTCCTAAAAATAATTTCACATTATGAGAAAAAACCATCTTAACAAATAACAATAAATTTGCATGGATGACATAGATATAATGTTCATTGTATAAAATAATACAACTGTTCATAGAGCTTAATTAATTACAGGCTAACTTTCAAATTAAATTAATAAAAATGAAAAATAGAGAATCATTGACATCATGCCACTATAGCTGTCATCCACTGTCTACAATGGGGTTTTCTGTAAAAATAGAAGGAAGAAATAAGCTCAAACAAACTTCGTAAGATAGGAATTGCAAGCAATTAAAATTCTAATAAATTAGTTGGCTCCTCCAAATTGCTTTTGTTTCATGTCCATTTAATAGCTCAAGTCCTACATATTCTCCACCTAAAATGTTATTCCTTGAGTGCGAGGTCTATTTTTCTATTTTAAGGAGTTATTACCCTAAATCCCTTAAGATAGGCTTCTACAGTTGAAACTCATGTTTTTGAGTCTCTTTAAGACAATCCGATGAACTCCGAAAGTCAAAATATATTGGAAAAGGGTCCTAGATTGCTTTCAACGGGATCTTGAGAACTCAATTTATGCATTGAAATATTTTAACTATGTAGATTTTTCCACCTGTTCGTCAAAGGCAAGTTGTCGCTAGTACCAGCGTTGGTCTGCCTAGCCTTGGGTCACCATTAGCTCAACTCATTCCTGGGCTTTAGTAGTCTGGGTTTTATTGCTAGGCTGATTGGTGGGCTCCGACCTAGTTCCTCACTGTCGCCCTTCAGCTAGACTTTGCTTGGGCTTAGCTTAGCATCTAGCCCATGTGCCTATATCTTGGTTTAATGGGGCTATTTTTGCAGAAACAGCTCCAAGCGTTTGGGGTTTAAAGTTTTTCCTGCATCCTTCCTTTTTTTTTTTTTGCAAAAATAGCTGAAGGGAACTGAATTGCAAATTTTTGAAAAACTTATATGAGGTGCTGAGGCTAGTGACCTCCAATGACCACAAAGGCCAACAGTAACTGCTTATAATATGTAACTTTAATTAATTCTTTGTTTGAATTAATTAACTCACATGAATTTCTTAAATAATGTAGCTCATGTATCAATTAATTTCTGTATGGTAATTGCATAATTAATTCAATTCATATGCTTTTAATTTCACCTGGAATAATATGGAATGTAATAGCCCTATCAACATTCATATTTTAGAAAGTACATCAATGCATAATTTTCAATTTGCATAATTCTATATTCCTTCTACTCCTTGGGAATATAAGACTAGTTATGTCATTTATCAACCCTGAATTCTAATGCATATTATGTACTTCTCTTAGAATTATTGGCATAAAAATCATATCACTAATATCCTCATGTAATTAATCACACCCTTATTAATTACACGACATACAAAATTCCTCACATAAGCATATGACAAAATAATCATCATGCAATTAAGACAACCTTAATTAATCACACGACATGAATCCTTTGCAAGAATAATGCAAAAAATAAGCATCTCGCAATTAGATCATGGACTGGATTCATTGCATCAAATCAATTGCATATCATAGATATATAACAAAAATTGGGTATAAAAATTCCTAAATAGCAAATCCAACTAACAAAAAAGCTTGGGAATGGAATAAAATAATGATTGAGCTAACCAGATCTGCTGATCTCTCTCCATCGGCAGTAGCTTTTCTCCCCTGGTGATTCTAACATAGTTGGGTTTCTTCCTAATTGAGTTCATAATTTCACTTATCCTCATAACTTACTCTATAACTCTGTAACCTTCTAGAGAAGCTGCTGTAGAGTTATCTGTAATCACTTAGGGGACGTTTGGTAATGTGTAAAATGGTGGGATTGTGGGAAATGATGGGAAATGAAAAAAAGAATATTTTGAGAAATGTGTGATTGATAAGAAATGATAGATGTATAGTTGGAATAAATAGGTTTGTTGTATGTAGTTGGTAGGAAAAATGATTGGAATGTAGGGGTAAAAGTGGAAAAAATAGTGTAATTGATAGAGTAACGATTGGTATTGGGAAACCAAATACCATGAAAAATCCATATTTCCCACCCTTAGACGTTACCAAACGTCCCCTTAACTTCAGTCATCTAGGATTTGAAGACCTCTTAGGTGCATGTTATGACCTTAACCATTCGAGCATCATAAGTTGTTGAGTTAATTCTTATAATTACTTCATTCAGCCCAATCTTCTAGTTGTGAGTGGGCTTTACTAGGTCTAGTCTGGGAAGACTCACCTCCTACTTTCCTCCTTGGCCACAATTGCTAGTCAATTTGTTAGTGGTTAATAGTCAATGGCTCATGTCAGTGGACATATCATCTATTGACAAGCTAACTTAATTAGAATGATGCCTCCAGGAAGAGTTTGGAATGCATAATAATGTAGCAAGGTAAGGTGATAACTTTGTTTTGAGGTAGCTAAAACCAAGCGGGCAAAATTGTCCTTCCCATGATTAAGAGTGGACTAAGGTTATGTTCACACTACGATACTATTTGTGCGGTGGGCGATTAAGAGACCACAAAAGTTTGAAGTATATTTCTCTTAAAGAGAGTTGAACCTTCAACAATGAAGGTGACTGGAGTTACTAAAGGATTATAATATTGTCATTTAATATCATTTAGTGAAGTCTAATATAGTGGTAGATACTCCAAGTCAGAAGTCGAGTGCGGTAGCGATAGTTCGTCAAAATGCATCAGAATCCATGGAACTTAACTATTACAGGTCATTTCCAACCTAAATAGATAGAAATAGAAAATAAATCATTCTTGTCATTAACTCAAATATTAGAAAGAGAAGTCACGAATTAAGAAACGAACTCGTAAGAGGGAAGAGGGAGGAACATGAAGAGTGTTCGTGAGAGGGGAGACACTACCACAGAGATAATCATCTGATTCAAGCCATTCAACTAGTCTATTTTTATCTCTATCTCATACTGTAAGGGTGTATTTGTTTAGAGGAGGATGAAAAATAGGAATAGAAAAGTTAATACCCAACTATCATACTTTTTCGTTTTTACCCCTATATTCTAATCCATTATTATATCTTTCCAATGATTTTCTTATATTTTTCCATCCGGCTACCCTATCTATTTTTATTCTCACTTTTTGCCCCTTATTATATTCATTCTATTCCCATTCTCCATTTTTCATTCCCCTAAATAAACACACCTTGAGTGGGAAATTTTTCTTAGGTTATTGTGTGTGTGAATTCAAGTTATATGTGATCATGAATGTAGAGTGTATATTTATGCTTGGAATTATGCATGCATACAAAATGGCTATCTAATGCATGAAAGATATTTGATTCATGCAAGAGTTAATCAGCATGTAATTAATTATGCTAGAAATAATTACTTTTGGTAGAGATATTTTTTATACAACAAATTCATTAGAATTTACATGTATTAAGCATGCGAATTTAGCCTTATAAAACTTGTGCATGATCAGCATGATTAATGTATATTCTTGAGAGCTAGTGGAATATGATTATGAAAAACGCTTAATTATAGATTGTTATATGGCCTAAAATATGCATAATATTATTGCATTTGGTTTGTTCTTTTTCTTGTGAATTAAAATGCACGCAAGTTGGTATGGATGAATATAATTCATTTTATACGAGGAATTATTCAATTATTGTGTTAATTGAATAAAAAATTGAAAATTTAATGTAGTTCCATGACAAAAATTATGCAATATTGAATGTCATGGCTATCTGGAAGAATATGTGGCTTTGGTTTGTTTGTTTTTTTTTTTTTTTTTAGTTTAAGATTTTGCAGAAAATATGAAGTTGCTAGAATCGCAATATTTGTAAAGCACAGAGGGTGTTTTGCAAAATAGGAGAGTCTAAAACTTTCTGGGCCAGCTCCAATTCCAGAGCTAGCTAAGCCAGCAACATCGTGTGGGGATGTGGGCTAAACACCTGGCTAGACCTAGAAACCAGAGCCCACAGAGTAGTGGAGCCTAGCAAGCAGAGCCTTGCTGCTAGAGCCCAGGCGACTAACACAACCAGGACACGAGGCAAGTGGCATGATCTTGGCCTTTTAGATGTGATGTTGTGCAAACTGAGTTCTAGTGGTCTGTTTGAGATGATTTGGGATTCATTTTCTATGTTTTCGACCTTTTGAGTTTAGTGGAGGGTTGGATTGGACTACTAAGGCATAAAAATATGACTTTGGGTGTAGAGGCCTATCTTAATGGTTTTTATATTAGTAAATCTTTTCAGTGGATTCATGTAGTAATGTTATGATGGACTCATGTAGTAATGTCTTTAGTTGATGAAAACATGGAATTTGAATCATGGGAGGGATATAAGAAAGATGCAATTAAGAAGAAAAAGCTTACTAATCATGCTAGCATCTTAATTTCTTATGTTACTAAGTTCATTGTGTTTCTCTTCCTCCGTTTTTACAAAGAACCCATATGAGTGATATCTAATAGCTGTGGTGGCTTCATGACATGAATGGTCTATTTTCTGTTTCTAATTATTTGAATTGGAAATGACTTGAAATAATTAATTTGGACTTTACTGCATTTAGGCATTTTTATTTTCTTTAATTGTGATGAACATTATATGGTCACTATGCATACAAGTTTAAATTTTATTGTAAGATGGTTTTTACTCATGTGGAATAATTCATGGGATGTTAACATTTTGGCTTAGGATTAAGGTAAGAAGCTTTAATTTTGGAGCCAGCTCCTATTACAATTAGTATTGATCCATTTGAGGCATTGCATAGAAAGAAGTGTCGCACCTCGGTATACTGGGAAGAGATTAGTGAGCAGAAATTTTAGCGGCAACATTGGGCAAGTAGGTTGTTGATGTTGTCTCGTCTGCTTGGTCAAGAAGCAATTGGTAATCACTTAGGATTGACAAAAGAAGTATGCTAATGGAAAACAATGCGACTTGTAATTTAGAATTAGAGAAGGTTTTCCTGAACGTCTCACACTTTTTTTTTTTTTTTTGGGTGAAAGAAAGTCTCACTTACTACTAGTGTAATGAGATTCATAATTGAGGGAAAGTTTTGAGTCCTCTTTACTTTTAGCTGTTTGACATCTTGGAGGTTATTGATGGAATTGCATATCGATTACTGGTGCTGCCACTGTTAGGTACAGTACGTAATGTGTTCCACATCTCACAGCTAAGGATATATGTAGCAAATCTGAGATGTGCTATAAGTACAACAATACCATGTAGAGGAGGAGCTTACCCGTGTGGAATAGTTGGTTCCAATCCTTAGTTCTGAAGAGGAGGGAACTAATAGGCAGAAAGAATTAAGCACATTCTTGTGTAGTGGTGCAACAACAGTGAGGAGTTTGTCTGGGAGCTTGAAGAGAATATTTGAGAGACATGTCTTAATTTGTTTTCTCTTTGTAATGAGATATTAGTTTCGAGGATGAAACATTTAATAAAGGAGGGACAGTAACAATTAGGAATAAATTTTTTTAAAATAGTCAATAGGTGACTATCCATTGGCTTTGCCTATTGACTGGGGACCAATCGACTAAGTGGTTGTGAGTTAGGAAAGTAGAAGGTGAATTTTGCTGGATTAGGCACAGTAAAGCCAAATTAGGCCTATAAGATAAAGTTAAATAAATTACTTATGAGAATTTTTTTAATTATGCCACTCCTTTGGATGACCAAGCAACTGATGGAGGATTGTTCCAAGGGAGGGGCAAATGAAACAAGTGCCTCTATTCAACTTTGAATTCATAATACTTAGATAGTTAAGGTCATGACTTGCATGTCGGAGGCTTTCAATTCAAACCCCTAAAAGAGGCATGAGTTTTTTTATTTTTATTTTTAATATATGTAAAAAAAACAGGTATGTTTTCATTACTAAGAACCAGAGGAATCCATGTACACTTGATTTATAATAAAGTTTAGTGGACATCCCCACCAATACAAGCTCGTTTTAGTCATTGATGCTACAAAGACTGCCGGGTTATGGGCTGCCCAAATGCCCTCTCTAAGGATGTGCATAAAGGCAACAAGCTGGGGCGCCCTGGCTTGGCTCTTGATTTCCTCAATGAGGGTTCCAACACTTGACAAAACAAAGCTCTACTTGTTTAGAAAGTTTACAAGGGACAAAGTGTTGTTTTCTATTACCATGGCTTGCAGATTCATCTCTTGGTCCCATTTGAGTCCAGAAAGAGTTGCCATAGCCTCCATAATGAGATTGTCTATTATACCCTCCACCCTCTAACATCCTGCTGCTAGAAATTCCCCTTTCGAATTCCTCAGCACGGCCCCTATTCCCTTGCAATCCCCTTTGGGATTTCTACTTCCATCGACATTTATCCTTACCCATCGAGGTTGCAGCTCCCCTTGGAGAATATCTTGCCCCCTTAATAGATTTGCAGCTGCAACTAAATTTTTGTATACTCTGCACCATTCCAAAATATTTTGAAAAGATGGATCAGAACCCATTTCTCTAAACTGATTTCTTAGGAACCACATTTTCCAGCAACGTAATATAAACAGAGAGTTTTTCCTCATTTCTTGCCCTGCTAGTTTTCCGAAAAAGGTAATGTTGTTGTTTTTTTTGGGATTTTATTGATCCTTCATATTTAAATTTGATTTTGATTTAATGATTATAAATAACTCTATGACAACTTCTAGAGGTTACTGAGTTTGATTTAATGATTACAAATAACTCTATGACGACTTCTTCTAGAGGTTACTGAGTTACAATGTAAGTTACGAGGGTGATTGGAATTATAAACTCATTTTGAGAAAAAGCTAGAAACATTGGAATCACGAAAGGGGAAAGGCTACCACATTGCGGAAGGAGATTAGTATATCCAAACTACTCAATCGTCGTTTTATTCCCTTTCCAAACTTTTGCAAATGAGATTTGCTATTTAGAAATTTTTATAATTGACTCATCTAATGGATTGATAATATCTAGTTCATTTGATAGGATGACTTAAATCCATGAATTAATCGCAAGAGGCTTATTTTCTGCATTAATCATACGGAGGATTTGTGTCATCTGTCATGTGATTAATTGAGATGCATAAAGGTTATTTCACCATATGATTATGCAAGGAATTTTTTATGTCATTTAATTAATGAGGGTATATCAATTGCATGATGATATGAGCTATATGATTTTTATGTTAATGATATAGGAGATGTATATAATATGCATAAGAATTTAAGGGGACTAATCAATGACATAATTAGCTAATTTATTTTGTATTTCTGGAGAGATAATGGAACATAGGATTATACAAAGTAAAAATTGTGTATTGATGCATTGTCTGAAATATGCGTGTTAAATAAGATTATTGTATTGGTTTTTATGTATTTTTTGAGTGAAGTTAAATGCACATGAGTTGAATTAATTGTACAATTATCATATGAGGCTTATTCAGTTAATGTTTAATTGAATATATAATTAATTAATTTGTATAAAGAATTAATTAAAATTATATATACATATAATCAATTACCTTTAGATGTTATGGTCAGTGGTCACTAGAGATTGTTGGCCTCTCATGAGTTTTTACAAAATTGCATTTCGAACCTCTTAGGATATTTTTCATAGAAAAACGATGTGACAGAAATTGGAAATTTGGAGTGCTGGGGGTGTTTCTACAAAAACTACAAAAGAGCCCCATCCAAATTAGTTGGGCTGGCTCCATGTTGAGCCCAAAGGGAACTGCATGAGCCAAAAGGTAGCCCATGCTCAAATACTGCCCAGCTGGAAGAACTAGCGATGAGCTTGGTTGCAATCCACCAATCAGCCTAGCACAAAGCCTACGGGTGACCTGAGCCAAGTGGAGGCCCAGGGCAAGGTGGAACAGCGCTGTTGATGAGCCCAACATCGTTGCCATCAACCAGCCTCCAATGGATGCGGAAAAATATGATCTATTAAGTTATTTTGATGCATAAATTGAGTTTATGGGATCCGATTGAGGTGATCCAGACTCTTTTCCCACATTGACATCATAAGTTCTTTAGATGGGTTAGATTAGCTTAAAGAGACTAAAAACATGAGCTTGAGGGTATAGACCTATTTTAAAGCGATTTAGGATGTGTTTGGGAAGTAATAAAACTTTTGTATGAAAAGCTTTTAGTATAAAAGTTGTCAAAATGAAAGAAAATGATATAATATAATAGGAATAATGACGAGGAGTAAAAAAAAATAAAGTTAAAATAGATAAGTTAGTTGTATAGGCAGTTGTGTAGAAATGATTAAAAAGTAGGGTAGTTGTATAAGAAAATGTGAATAAATAATTAAAAAATAGAGTAGTTATGGAGAGTGAAAAGTTTTAGACGGGAAAGTTTTAGCTTGACATGTTTTGCCTGTTACCAAACACACCTTTGGAGTGTTAAATACTTAGGGTAGACCTCATACTCGAGAAGTAACATTTTTAGGTGAAGAATATGTAGGGCTTGAGCTATGGGATGATTGCAATTAAGAGGAGCCAGATAATGTATTAGAAGCTTAATTGATTATAGTTCCCATGTTACTAGGTTCGTTTGAACTTATTCCGCCCTTATATTTTTACAGAAAATCTGTGTAGACGGGTAATGACAATTGTGGTAGTGTGATGACATTGATGCTCTATTTTAAAATTTATTTATTTACTTTGAAAGTTGGGCTGTAATTAATTTTCGTTGAATAGTTGTATTATTTTATATAGTGAATGTTGTATCTATTTATGCAAGTTTATTTTCATTTGTTGAGCTAGTTTTTACTTGTAGTGTGGAATGATTCTTGGAAGGTCAACATTTGAGTTTGAGATCAAGGCGAGAGACTGCAATTTTGAGTGTGGGCTACTAATAATGACCTTGTGGGAGCCTTGCTACGGTGTTAAGATAGAGGGTTCAAAGCATTTTCTATTCCTTACTAGCTGATTAAAGGGGCCCAATCTTCATACACAATAGCCAATGTCCCAAGGTGGTTTGATGTTTAAAAGTGGTATTACTACATCCATGTAAGACTTCTTTAGCCTCGGGACACTAGCAACATGCTCAAGACCTGTAGTCCATACATTTATAGACATCTTTCTCCATACAAAACTTTTGAGTTTCAATCCTCGATTCTTCAGTAGGAGGTTTGTCTATTAAAGTCCACAAATCTTTTTTCTTTAGTGCAAATTCGACTACTCACTAGATTCCACAACCGAGAATTTTTTGAATTTTCTCCATTTCTCATATAAAATATCATTTTCCAATGCATATCCTTTTTTTTCCTCATCACTAAGTGTATTTCCCATCTTCCAATATATGATGTGATATGACTCGCCAGAAACACTCTATTTTGCAATCTCAAACTCTAGTCATAATCCACTCCATTCCAAACGAACAACCCCTTCGGTCAATTGAGCCATTGGAATTTCAATGGTCCTAATTTGGTTTTCTACAAATTGAAATTGAATTGTTATTTCATCACCTTGGATTTCAATTCGAGGGTTCGTTTGGTGTTTGGTAAAAAAGCAAAAAAAAAAAATTCCCATCCCTTTCTACACAACTTTTGATAGGATTTGACATCTTAACTACTTACCTACCTACCCTACTTTTTCTCTTATTATCTCCATATTCTAATAATTTTTTCCCATTTTTCCATACAACTGCTCTATCAATTTTATTATTATTTTATCTTTATTTTCTTTACTCCTAACCATACCCTCTACCACCTTATGTTACTTTCTCAGTTTTTCAATAATTTTCCCCACTCTTTTTTGTCTTTACTCAACACTCCCTAAGTCTAAGTTTTCTTGAGGGTTTTCATCCTTTTTTCCTCGGTTTTTGTTATTGAAATCAAATCAGCACCAGTAACTCTGATTTAGGTTGTTAGACTTCGTAAATCTGGTCTTGTCATGACTCATAATTGATAAGCTCAGTAGAGAGAGAAATCGCTATTAGATAATTGAACTTGCTCTTTGTAGTGATTCTGAGGAAGGCAACTAAGTGTGTCCTTAGTATAGATGTAATTCAAATTAGATAAAGAAGTTGATTCAAAATTTGAGTGGAACTGTACTTATTAGAAGCCCTAAAACATTTCCAACATGCCTTTAGAGCATATCATAAAATTTGAAGTTGAATGGATTTCTAAATTTTTGAAAAGTGGAGCTTCCATATATGCCAAAATGTCTGCAGACGAAATCGTAAATTTTGAAGAATTTCAGAAAAGTGAGGTTGGACCAGAAATGCTGGATCTAGAGAAAGTGGTGAGTGATGGTGTGGCTTGAAAAATTAGATGGCTAATGGTATATGTCAATGACAAAAAAGAAGTTGAAATTGATGAGCAGTATTCATTGGACGGTGATTCCAGATGTTGATTAGTTGTCAAAATTGAGGTTAAAAAGAAAATGAAGAAGATATTGCTGGATTTTTCTCAGTGGAATGTTGGAAGGTCTTCTTCTTATGTTGTTATTGATCTCTGCGATGGATGGTTTCTGTTTCCTTTTGGTCACACATTCGGTGATATTGTGGTTGTACGTAAACATATTGTAATTCTATTTAAGATGCTCTTGTGTGAAATTAATGATGTGATTGTGGTGGCTTCTAGAGACTTACTTGTATGTCGCAGAAGAAGACAGATTTGTAATATCCGCTGTTGTACATAATTTGACAATGAACTTCAACCCTTGTGAAGAAATCTTTGTGCACATTGTATGGATTGTGTATATGATCACCATGGATGTGGGAAGTTACAATGAATTCAATGCCATGTTTAGCTCTGATACTAATTTGAAGAAGAATGGAAGGAGAATAAACTAGAAGAAAGTTAAAGCACCTCTTGAAAGAAATGAGAAAAATAGACAAACATATGGTAGGCAAGATAAAGAGTAGAAAGCAAAAAATAACAGTAGAGAAATCATGCCTTACTTTTCTGTCAAGTGATCAATGTGATGTGTAAACCAATACAACGTAATCCTATTTATAGACGATAGATTTGCAGAGAATACCCCAAATACCTCTTAATAAAACCTATAATTCAAATTATCTATCAAGTTAATTCATTCTTTAATCACTTGATGCATATATGTCACTTTGAATTAATGAATTACCATTTAAATATTCCAATTATCAAGTAAGCTTTCATAGCAATAAATAGACCCTAATGTTTTGATCAGTCTCTTGTTCTCTTCATCAGCCTGCACAATTTCCAACTCATGTTTGGAACTAGAAGCTTTGATCTTGAGCATATATTGTAACAATAGTTGATATTCCAAGAGAGGTCAACTGCTTACTCATTGTGGTCTGAAGACTTTAAAGTTCTATATCACTTAAATATTGTTACTGAAACTACACAGTATTATTTTTCTTGCCTCAAAATTTTCATCTATGTATTCTCACATTACATTGGACATGGTTGCTGAGCTCTGTACTCTTTGGACCAAAATCTGTTTCATTTCCTTCCTTTGAAGTGTGTTCGTCTGTGGAAATGCCTGCTTCATTTCAGGTTGTGTTTGTTTACACCCAAGAGTTTTCAAACCAAATTTTTTCAATTTAAAACTTTTCACTTTCCACAACTACCCTATTTTTTAATTATTTCTTCACAACTTCGTATACAACTACCCTACTTTTCAATTATTTCTACACAACTATCTGTACAATTAACCTATTTATTTTAACTTTATTCACTTTACGCTTCATCCTTATGCCTATCATATCACACCATTTTCTCTTATTTCAAAGACTTTTCATCCAAAAGTTTTATCACTTCCTAAACATACCCTCATTGTGAGCACACATGTAAACTCTCAAATGCATTGGCAAAATTGGGGGAATATATTCATAGTTGCATAGTGAGAATGAATGGGCCTGGTCATATCTGTATTATGGGTGTAAATCTGGTTGGCTTTACTTGGTTTGGGGCTGACACATGAAAGTGCAACCCAACCTTACCCCAATTCTATTTTTGGACTTCAACCCAACTCACCCAATAGCCAGAAGCCTAACCCAAGCCTTACTTTAACCCTAAATTTTAAAAATCCCAACCAACACTAAGAAAATTGGCTGGGTTTCAGGTTGGTGAGAAGGATTAATAAAACACAGTTGACATGTTGGATTTTGTTAGATTTTCATTTTTAATTTTTAAATATGTGTTTTACAGTAACTATAAATAAGAATTTAGTTTCGACAATAAAATTTTAAGAAAAATTTATATACAAGCAAAGAAAAATACGTACAATTGAGCTAGAAACATACTTAATGCAATTTATAATAAAAATAAAAAGAAATGAGAAAAAAGAATCGAGTCCATTTATTGGTAGCCCTGCTGCCCACAGACAGTGTTAGTGTCTACTTTTGTGTGCACAACTATTGCCTAATACTGCTTTCATGGGTCTGTAGATCTGTACACGAACATATACAATTCAATGAAACAACATTGTCAACAAAGTGATTCAAAATGCTGCTAGGATTGGGTTAAAGTTAGGTTTATTTATTTTAGCTTCTTTTCCTTCTCCTTGTTTGTGCTATATCACAAGGTATGTGTAAACAAATGGGAAAGGGAGAATTTTAGTTTACATGTGCATTTCAATTCATGTTAGGTTAAATCAGGTTGTCCGGAATTCCCATAAACCGAAACCTAATTTAGAAATCTGGTGGGGTTTACATCTCAACCAAAGCTGTTCAATTTTCATATTGGGTTAGTCAAGTTCCAGTTCAGCCAACCTTATTTAGGGCCCGTTTGACCTAACATTCATATATAGCAAAATCCTGCCACTAGCATGTTTGCAGGAAAAATCAACGAGCAACTTCTAGCAAATGTAGAAACTTTTACTAAAAACAGCCTTTTTTCTAAAGATACAGTACTTCCAGATAAGTTCAAACACACTCAAATTTTTGGAAGTGCTGGCGGCTTGAGATAATGTGCAGCTAAATAAGCCCTTACACCACTACTGTATCTGTTTTCAGGTACCATGTTTACTCTGTCCTAAGCCTTTCTTTTCTTAAACTCAGGAAACCAGTGGAGCATTTCTTAACAGCTATAGATGAGCTCAGACTGGATGATCTTACTGCAATGGCACGGAAGATTTTATGTTCGCCGTTGACAATGGGCTCCTTGGGAGACAGTAATCTATAGTTCCCTTACCATTGAATTCCTTAGAATGTCAGTTCCTGCTGCATATCTTCTCTTACCATTTAATGTTTTGCAGTTGATTCTGTCCCAACGTATGACTATGTCAGCCAGCAGTTCCAGACCAAGGGTTGAGGTATTGGGACCTGTACAAAGTTCTCTTTTACCTCGCTCGAGGATTTCAGTTGTCCAGTGGTATGTAGTTTTACTCGGTTGTCTAGTTCCTTTTGAATATTCTGGATTTGAATGGAAACTCAGTCTTTTGATTGTGTAGACAGACAAGTTTCAAGTTTGCTCTCTTGTTCCAGCTATTCAGTGAGAGCTGACAAATGGCCAAAGCAGTAGCTTACTTCTAAAAGCGCTTGCTGATGAAAGCCATTGATGGGCTTTCTTATTTACGTAGATTTTTTTTTTTCAATGGCATTAGACATGTTTGGGGTTCAGGCATTGACATTGAATTATGGAAATGAGCCAAGGATAAATGAAAGACAGAATTTCGGAGTTTTTATAGTACGATGATTTGTCTGACATTGAAGTATGGAAATGAGCCAATGATAAATGGAGATGGAGTTTTCTAAGTACGATGGGTTGTCTGAGCTATGAATGAATTGTTATATGGTTCTCTACTCAAAAATATTTTCCATTTGTCTTAGTTTGAGTAATGCATGGAGGATTTGCTTGTTACTTGCTTCAGGCTTCATTTGGCCTCACGGTCTAACACTCTAAAAGCATTTTTTTCACTATTGCTTTTTTAACTAAATACTTCTATGGCCCCAACATTGAAAATTTTGGTGCTCAACCCATTTTGGACCCATCTTAATGGTTAAATTAAAATTCAACTTGCTCCTTGTATTTGAAATTACTTGTTTAACTAGGGAACTGAGTTTTATACAAATCAAATATATATTTTTTGGATCCCATGGATAAAACTGATAAAAGTGTAAATCACCATAAGAAATTTGTTTGGTTTGGTTTATTTTTCCGGTTTAAAACTATTAATTCAACAGCTATATGTTCTAAAGCATTCTTCTTATATGCCTAAAGGGAAATACTTCAGTGGTATTGTCACCACTCATTGGATCTCTTTCTCCACATTAGCATTTGATTAAAGCCCTCTCAGCAAATTAGAGCCTTCGTGAGGTCCATGTTGGCTCAGCGGATCTACTACTATTTCTCACTTTTTTTTTGATTCAGCAAAAGCTAATTGGATGGCTACCCCCTCCCGATCTTCAGTGCATTGATGTCAGCAGCAAGGGGAAGTCCCCAACATCATTCAAAAAAAAGAGAAAAATCCTTCCATGATATGTCTGAAGTACACAGGGAAATTCTCCCAACCACGTTGAAACCCCATCTCCCTTTCTAAGCAAACTTTATGGTAGTGTGAGCTACTTGATTGCCTATTCTAGAGACGCGTAAAAGCACGAGTTCTGAATTTTGTGCTGTAAAAGCACAAGTTCTGAATTTTGTACTATATTCTTTAATTCTATCTACAAAACGTCCAACGGTGGACAATATCTTACCATCCCCTGTCAAAAAATTTATCAAAATCAGAGTCTGTTTCGCATATAAAATCTCTGAAAATGAGCTAACCAGGAAATGCCCAACAGCATGGCAATGACTTCCACCCATAGTGGTTCAGCTATTCCATACCATTTCCATCTCTTTACCACAATTAACTCTCCATTCGAATCTCTGATCACTGCACCAGCACAACAAGTGTTAGAGATACTATTTAAGCCAGCATCCACATTTAATTTGACCTGCCCATGAGAAGGAGGCATCCATCTGACTTGATTTGTTTGATGGAAGTGAGTGTTCTTCATGAATTGCTGTGCAGTGTTGATTTTTTTTTATTAGTATTCATATGTTACGTCATCTCAATTGGTATTACAATCCAGCCTTGAGACATTCTTTCAATTTCCTAATAATATGATCTAATTTCACTAATGCTGCAAACATCTTATCAATATTCTAATTTCACTAACAATAATTTCTAAATATCTATCTCAATCGGTGGATGCTCTCACATAAACTCTGGGGAGAAATACGCCATCATTATTCACGCCCAATGCAGCCGTTGGGACTTGAAGCCATGCGCCTAACGTAATGAGGCTTTGCATGGTACCACTGAAGCATCACTTCAATTGCGTTCAGTGCCGATATTATAAATGAAAGCTTTGCACCAATTAGTACTAGATGACAAGCAGAATGTGTCACCCAACATCGGGTACCTATTTCTGTATTGCCATATCCTCCAGCATGTTACTAATAAAAGAGCTAGAAAGTATTTGTGGTTTACGTTATTGAACTGATAGAATATGTCATAGAGGTTGTTGAATTGGCTACTTGACAGTTTATCATGCAGCTTCCCATCCACTGCCTCCTTGACTTTTCGACATGACCTTATCTGAGTTGTAGAGAATGTAGTTCTCCTCTACTTGGATACCTTTCGTTAACAGATTGATCATGTTGGAAATAAATTTTGGATAAGTCTCCATCCAAATATCAGAATTTTTTGAGGGAGTTTTGACTTGCATATACTGCGAATGATGTCAAGTTTTCTGCTCAAGGGAGGATCAATATCATCAGTAGTTTGTCTTGTTTTATCCTTGTGAATAGCGCGGTATGTAGATCTCACAGTAAACCGATTGTTTGGTTCCCCTCTCCAATATATATTGTCAGGCATTTCAGTGGATGGAATAGGAATCTGTCTTACTGCCTCTCATCCCACATTTCTTGCCACTCATTTGATTACATCCTCCCAACTTCTGTTTGGCCAATCGATGAAGAATTCAGCTTCGACATCGTCGAGGGTCAGCCTTATTTATCTTAAGTTCTATTAAGTTGTCTTGGAAGAATTTAATTTTATTCCCCCCACTCAGTCTCCAAAACCAATCTGTTTTCAAGACTTCTCTAGCAGTAAGAATGCCCTTTCAAGTGTGAGATGCGACAGGATGAGGTTTGCAGCTCCAAAAGTCATTCTTCCTGAGATATTTAGCTTTCAATACCACTTATCAATTTGTCTGCTTGGGCTGCTTGTAATAGAGAGGAGAATCCTTTGGCGTAGATCAAGAATAAATAAGGGGATAATGGATCTCCCTGTCTGATGCCCTGCTAGCCACAAAACTTTCTGACTCAAAGCCATTAATTTGGACTCTATATGTCACCGTAGATAAACAAGCATAGATCCAACTGATCCAGGTTTCACAAAAACCAAACTTCCCCATTTCTCAACAAATCAATTCTCATTCGACCCTGTCATATGCTTTGGACATGTCTAACTTGATTACTACTTCCTCTAATCTTCCATTCTTTAATCTTCCAGGTACGAATGCATTTTGATTTTTCAATATAATTTTATTGATGCATGTTTTCAATCTATTTGCAAGGATTTTGCAAAAAATTTATAAATGACATTGGATAAACTTATGGGTCTGAACTCACCCATTCTGTTTACTCTCTATTTTTCGAAATCAATACAATATCAGTCTGATTTATTCCTTTCTTTAAGTCCCTTCTGATATCAGCATCTTGAACTTCCATGAAATTCCTGCATTTGTTGAAGATATCATCACCCAAGATGTGCTAGTAATTTCTGTAAAACCCAGTTGGCTACCTGTCTAGACTAGGAGATTTCTATGAGGCCATCTCTGATAAGGCTACTTGGACTTCATTTTTTGTGAGATCTGCAGCCAGTCTTTGGTTATCCTCTATTATAAAGTTTTTCAGCAATGGCAGAATTTTGTCCAGATTTTTAACGCCTCTGGTTTTAAACAGATCCTCAAAATACCTGATTGCCACCCTGTGTTTTGCTTCTTGCTCATTGATCTCATTATTATGCTCATCCTTCAGAACTGAAATATAATCATGTCTTTGTCTACTTGAGGCAACTTGACGGAAGAAGCTTGTGTTTTGGTCTCCATGCTACAACTACTGAATTCTTGATCTTTGTTGCCATAAGATTTCTTGGTCTTCTAATAACAAATTGATGCGCTGCTCAGACATCTTGATTTGGTTGTCCCTTTGGTCCAATGGATGTAGAGTCATTAGCTTGTTGAGGTTTTCCTTCTCCATATTAATCTTCTTCATAAGATTTCCTTTTACTTCTGAATTCCATTTCTGTAGTGCTTTTCCACATCTTAATAGTTTATATTTGATGTGTCCAAAATTTAAGTTGCCATCAAGATGAATTGCTTTCCATCTGTCCTGAATAATCTCTGATGTTTTCTTGTCTCTTAGCTAAAAAACTTCAAAACAAAAGGTTCTTGGTGGTCTTTTGCTTTTGTTCTGCCCGTTCATGGTAATTAGCCTGGCCTTATGGTCTGATGTAGCTGCTGCATAATGAATATTTTGAGCTAGTGGGAAAAGTTCCTACCAATCTGCTGAGGAAAGAGCTCTATGTAGCCTTGCTTCAATTCTGTCAATTCCTCCTTGGCTGTTCCTCCAAGTGAAGATCGGTCCTATAAACCCCATGTCTTTCAAATCACAATTGTCAATTATTTCTCTAAATCTGGTCAGCTGAATTTCCGGTCTTATATGGCTGCTCAAGTATTCCGATGCTCCAGTCACCTCATTAAAATCTTCCACCACAAGCCAAGGACCTCTAGCTGAATTCTTCAAAAAGCAGAGAAGCGTCCATGATTCCTCTTCTATGAGTTTCTTGGTTTCCATAGAATCTAATGATCCTCCAGGTGTTTTGACTTGTAGATTTAACATCAGCATCGATGTTGTGTTTGGAATAGGAAATGATATATTTTTATTTTCCTTACATAACATTGCTAGCCCACCTCTCCTTTCAATACAATCCACTGAAAAGCAACCTTGAAAATGTGGTCTTCTTTTTATCAGTTCCATCTCTCTGTCTTCGTTTTGTTTCTAATGAGGATATAATGTGGGGATCTTTTTTCTTGACTAAATCAAGAAGGAAATGAATTGTCCATCGGTTTCCAAGCCAAAATTGCCATTTAGTTTTGGTGGGACTAAGCTTTTAACTCAGCCTCTGCCATGTATGCATGCAATGATTTCATGTCCCCCATTCTTCTTTGCCTCTTGATTTCGCTTCCATTTGCTTCCTCCCCATGATTGTCTTCGTGGATATTGCTACTTATTCTGATTCCATACCTTCCTTTTTCCTCTCGTGAATTTATGTCATTATCTACTTTTGTAGTTCTTGCTAATCTCTTTCATTTTCTTAGAGATGAAATTTTATGCAATTTTTGATCCTCCTCATTCCTCATATTCGATTGGTCTTCATGCTTTTGTGATTCATTCTTTGGATGGTTTCTTATTGTGCTGCTAAGAGTAGCTTGCTCCGGGTTACCATAGTGCTTTGATGTTGGGCTATCTTCACTATGAAGCCAGACCATCCCCTTTTGGC
Source organism: Annona cherimola (assembly GCA_030490835.1). Taxonomy (NCBI): domain Eukaryota; kingdom Viridiplantae; phylum Streptophyta; class Magnoliopsida; order Magnoliales; family Annonaceae; genus Annona; species Annona cherimola. Next base: position 59,735,893 of record CM059973.1, on the reverse strand, counting down.
CATTCATTACCTCTTGTTGGTTATCGCCCTCCTCATGACTTTGTGTTGGTGTTTCCCTATTTGCCACTTTTAGCTCGTCATTCGACCTTCCTAAAATCTGTTGATATGTATTTGACGCAGTGAGTAAAAGCGTCAAACAAGGCTAGCACACAACTACGCCTCGAAATTGATAATCAAGCTTCCAAGGCTAGCGCACAACTACGCCTCAAAATTGATAATCAAGCTTCCACACGGAAACTCAAACACAAAGAAAAAAGAAAACTTAGAAATTCTTTTTCATGAAAAACTATCCACAAAACAAGAGAACACACAAATTTATAAGCAAACACTAGCTACCACTACATGCATGTCTGTGGCGCCCCAAATCCGGGCGTCACATCCTGAGCCTTACCTCGGGATCGTATTGATTGGTAAACGTGATCAGGATTGTTGCCCTGTTACACGGCGGGTTTTAACAGATGTTTATCCAATTTAATATTTCCTCATAAGAGTTTGATTTCTCATATTTTCATCTTAAACATATCTAGGTCATTTCCAACCCATTATCATATACAAAGCATGTTGATAAAAAATATTTCATCAAGTACATAAATCAGATGTCACTGCATGTATTATTCATAGTCATCAACATATAACATTTGAATAGTTACAATCATTCATCATGAATTATTTCATAACATAGAATCACTAAAAATTTTCCATGACTTTCTCAAGCTGGAACTTGCTCCTTCGCCATTTCCTGTCTTTCACTTGTCTTTGGGTTTCGAAAACAAAATCGTGAGTCGAAACTCAATAAGCAAGCTATTTGCGTTTTATGGGCAAATCATTTCAGGCAACATTTTGCATTTAAAATCATATTGGAAAGCAACTTATACCTTATCTAAAGGTATATCTTGAAAACATAAAATCTTATACCCATCACGAGTACCATATGCATAATGCCATATGAAAACATGAACATAATCATCATAATTCCCTTAGGATGGAAGCTAGCCAGGTGACAATCCGTCCACGTCATCTCCCATTTCAGAGAGAGCGCCGTCGGTCTTGGGCCTATTTTAGTTACTTGGTCACACCAAGGGGGGACAATCGGTCCGTTTATACCCTTTAAGTGGACCTAGTACTCTGTGCACATGAACTTTTCATAAATCCATCTTTAACATGCTAGCATGATTTGACAATCAGAAACATAGAATCACATCATTTTTCCATAGAATTTATCAAAGAAATTTCATAATATCACAATCGAAGTAAAAATATCATTTCAACACCATTTAACTAAGGAATGACCATTCTTAAACATATTAGAAATAATTTTCACAATTTCACCACACAAGTTAGAGCAAAAATTGCATTTATGTAAATAATTTAGAAAATAAAATTCATTTAGAAAATTTGCTTGCTTACCCGTGTCCCTTAGCTTTTTGACTCCGCTTTTTCTTTGCCTTTGCCTACATGAGAATAATATACTTTTTCATATATTTCTTTTCCTCATATTTCACTTAGTTTTCTAACCCATTCCATTCACATATATCATTTATTTGACTTCACAAGACGTTATGCACATGTATATATAGCACATTTTTACACATTTCAGCTGCTAACACATAACATATATAACCCCATAAATAGGGTATCCATTCATCTACATAAAATTCATTCAATAATTATCATTTATAGGTTCATTAACCTCAATTTTTCATTTATCAATCCTTTTCCAAAATATATGCATCGGTGCTCATTTTATGCACTCATCGTTACTTCATACTTCATAAATCAATTCCAAAATTTGAAATTAATCATTATATACTCTGAACAGATGTATAATCATGAAATATATCATATTTTCATACATTTTTGCAAAAAAAACACATTTCACAAGTCATTCATCACCCTTGCATATCTATTACTTCACATATGCCCATTTGACAACATATACATAAGGTATTTCATGAAATTTTCTAAGGCAGAAATTTAATCCATATTTTAGCGTGTTCATTACCCTTAATCATTACTGCATTTAGGGTATTTTTATGGGATTTAAATCCACTTACTATAGGTTTCCAAAACAACAAGTTTGAAACCCGTTTTTCACTCGTTTAACGTATCTTTTGACATATAACCCTAAGCAGTTTAATAAATACGAATTTTCAGCAATAATTTCATTTTTCCTAATCCAAATTTAGGGCATTAACACATGTTTAACATTCATAAATTAAAACCTCTCAAAACAGCAAGATACTTACCCGTTTCGGGTCCCATTTTCACTCTATTTATACATCATTTCATAAATCCACAAAAATCAGATTTTGAGCTTATTTTCCCAAATCCTTTTGGGCATCAATAATACATTAACCCTAAGGTATTTTACCCTACAAAGCGTTCACAAATCATGCAAACCCATTTCCATAGCATTTTTAACCTAAAATTGAAGAATTCGGGTCATAAACGTCGCTTTACATTTCATATTTTCTAAAATTTATTTCTTAAGCTCAAATCAACATATGTTCTGCATCAATACATGATTCATAACCTAATCTTATCATTCATTCAAAACAGCAACTTGACATGGGGATTTAAGGTTTATCAACTTGAGTTTTCAACCCGTATATCATTCAAAACTTCTTTTTCACCATCTAAATTATGGGAATTCATGCATATAACCTAATGCCAACTCCATATTAAATCAAAAGCATATTGAATCATCACTTGAGGAATTCTTTAAGCATTCCTTTCATATTCAAATTTTAGAGTTTAAAACTCAAGTTAAACAACTGAAAACTACACATATACTTACTTGGTTAATGCTAACACAACTCTAATCACTTGGAGATGAATTTTCCTCCTCAAATTCCCTTCTTTTTCCCTTGCTTTTCCTCTTCCTTTGCTGGCCAAGAGGGGACGTGAGTTGCTGTGTGCATGGGGTGAAAATCCCACACTTAGAAAATTTTTTGCAAGCCTCACTCAAGTGGACGTGCCTTATTTTATAAGCTGGATTTTTTTCCAGTCGTAGGCCCCACTTTTTGCTGTATTTTTCACACATTAAATGGTCACTAATCCTCCTTCATGTGCTGGACGTTTTACCACCAAGTAAATTGCAATTTATCATTTTTGAAAAATCCAAAAACTGCTTTAAACCAAAACCGTCCAAACTGTTAAACCCATCACGTCCGTTGTTGTCCAATTTTCCAGCAATTTTTTTCATTTTTTAATAATTCCCATTTAAGGGTAAAACATAAACTTAATTTTCCTTTATTTCATGTATTAACTTGGTGTTAAAAAAATTAAGAAAAATGGCAGAAATCAGCATACTCATGCAAGTCCAAATCCACCCTATGCTGTCCACATTTTTCTCTCTCCCATTCAGCTGTATTTTATAATTTTTATTGCTGAAAAATCTGCATGATTGAATGCATATCTCTACATCCCTGCATGTTAGCAATATGTATACATATTTTAAGAAATAAAAAAAATCAAAATAATAGCAAGGGCAGCCCTTGGACATTCCCATAGTGCCACATTACCTATGCCTCTTGTGTGCACTTGTAGCTTCATCATGATAGACCTTCATTGTTGGGATTTTATTTGGATTTTAGCATTTCATAATAATACATAAAATACCCTAGAAATATGCTGCATTTGACACCTCAATTTTCATTAAATTCATGTAATTATTTCAAGTACTCTAACATTAAATGAATGGTACTTTTGAGGTGTTAAAGTCAAGCATGCTCACCTTTTTCAATGCAGGTATTTTTTCAACATTTTAAGCTTAATCCAAGCCTTGCAAAATAAGCATCTCATAATTTCATTTAACCGTTTCAAATTTCATCTCAATCCGATTTTCCTAGCTCCCGTTATAGCCGTTTAAAGTTAACGGTTGAAATTGAGATGTGATCAATAAATCATTATACTTATTTAATCAAGAATTTTCATAACCCAATAATTCCATAATACCAAGTCCAACATTATCAATTATCATTTCAAATTTCACTTAAATCCGCCTTACAGGCATTGAGTTATGAATTTTTTAGTGTTTTTTCCATTAAACTTGTCAATTATCATATAAATTCTCATAATTCATATTAAATAATGGAAAATGATTATCCATGATGTATTTGCACATTTAAATCAACAATAATTTACTCTAATTCCATTGTCTCATTTTAGCTCAAAATGATCAATCACCTCATTATTGCTAATCCTTAACCCTAATTGCAATAATTAGCAAAATCACATAAATCATTCATAATTCATTAATTCACATTTAAATATCATATACATGATCAATGTATACATGTGGGTTCTACATGGGTTGGGTTTCACACATGTCCATGCACAAAACGTGCGTATGCAAACGCTAATTATCCACTTGCGCATATTTTTCTAAAAATAGTAAAAATATGTGATTTAATAAAAATAGTAAATTTAGACTTTATCAAAAATAGTAAAAATTGAAAATTAATAAAAAAAAATCTAGAAAAGGTGAATTGAAGTTGATTCACTCATTTATTGCTATGGGACCCTTCCACATCGATTTGCTCGATCCAGGAAGTCTGTTGTAATGTCGTCTGCGTCAATCCCTTCCACTTGAGAAAAACTCAATCTCAAGTTGGTTGGAATGTTTGGATAGAGGGCTTGATTAGTAGAATGGAGTGAGGGGATGTTCGCCACGTTAAATGTTTTGGAAATCCCCATTGCGTCTGGCAAATCCATAGCATATGCATTGTCATTGATTTTCTACAAAATCTTGTAGGGGTCATATTTCCTTGACTGTAGTTTGTTGTAGGTTCTCACATAAAACCTTTCTTTTCATAGGAATACCATGAATTGCTCACCGACTTTGAAAGTTTTCCTCCTATGAGCTGGTCTGCTTCCTTCTTGTATTTCGCATTTAATTGCTCCAATTTTTACTTGACCTCTGCTTACATGTTTTGCCAATGATGTGCCATATTTTTAGTAGCTACACTAATCTCAGGGCCTCTAGGCATTTGATCAGGTTGAGGGCATGCTGTAGGGTCTTTTTGTATGCCATAGAGAAAGGAGATTTTCATGTGGCACTGTGAGTAGCATTGTTGTATGTAACTCCGCCTGAGCTAGGGCAATGTCCCGACGTTTTGGCTTGTCTCCACAGATTCTGCGAATCAAGTTACTGAGTGTTCTATTAACAGTCTCCGTTTGACCATCGGTTTGTGGATGAGCTGTTCTTTTGAACTTCAAAGAAGAATCAAACATTCGCCACATAGTCTTTTAGAAGTGATCGAGGAATTTACTATTGTAGTTTGAAGTGAGTCTTTGCACACCATGTAGTCGGACAACCTCCTTGAAGAATAATCTAGCGACTACACTAGCATCAGGTCTTCTTGCAAGGAATGAGGTGTGCCATCTTGGAAAATCTATTAATAACAACAAAAATAGAGTCCGTACCTCTTTATGTTTGAGGTAGACCAAGTACAAAATCCATAGATGGATCTTCCCAAATATTTTTTAGAACTGGTAAAGGCAAGTACAACCCTGTAATTTGGGATTGCCCCTTTGCGATCTAGCACATGTAGCATCGCTGTACGAATTTGGATACATTCCGCCTCAAGTCTAGCCAATTATATCTTCTCCAACAGCAGTAAGGGTCTTATCATGATCGAAGTATCTAGCAAACCTCCTCCATGCAAATCCCAAATTAGCTTCTCTCACAATGAGGATCTTGGAATGCATAGCTGATTACCTTGCATAAGTGACTTGTCATGGATGTGAAAGTCATTTGCAAGCTCATATAACTCTTTAATTACATTGAAGCCACTATTTCTTTCTTCATTGTCAACAGTAAATCAACTTGCCAACTTAGCGCATCCATTGTCTAATTTGTATCTTCATTTTGGGTTGTAAAACAAAGGGAAATTTTTGCAAAAATTGAATCCATCTGGCATGTATATCCTTGTTGATTCATTTTTGGCTATTGAGATACTTTAAAGCTTCATGGTTTGAATATAGAATGAACTCTTGTCCAACCAAGTAATATTCCCAGTTCTTCAAAGCACACACAATAAAGTAAAATTCTTTGTTATATGCGAACCATTTATGTCTCACATTGCTGAACTTCTCGCTAAAGCAAGCCACTGGCCTCTTCTTTTAGGAAAGAACAACTCATATTCCTACTCTTGCATCACATTCAACTTCAAATAGGGTATCAAAATCTGACAAAGCAAGAATAAGGACTATGTATAGTTTTTCTTTTAGTATTGTGAAGCTAGTAGCGACTTCATTTCTCCATTAGAACTTTCTTTTCTTTAAGCATTCTATGATAGGTGTTGCAATGATGCTGAAGTCTCTGATGAAACCTCTATAGAATTTGGTTAACCCTTGGAAGCTCTGAATTTCTGTAACTGTTTTCAGGGTGGGCTATTCTCTGATTGCTCAAATCTTTTCATTGTTAGCCTGAATTCCCTCTGCAGTGACTACATAGCCTAAAAATAATAGCTTATTTATCATGCAGCTGCACTTTTTAAAGTTCACATATAACTTATTTTCCTCCAAAGCTGTTAATACCTCCCACAAATGTAAAAGATGCTCTTTGTGTAATTGACTATAGATTAAGATATCATCAAAATAAACCACTACGAACTTTCCAATTAAGGGTTTGAGTACTTGATTCATAAGTCGCATAAAAGTGCTAGGAGCATGTGACAATCCAAATGACATCAATAATCATTCATAAAGCCTTTCCTTTGTTTTGAAGGTTGTCTTCCACTCGTCCCTTGGTCTAATGTAGATATGATGGTATCCACTATGAAGTCTGATTTTCGTGAACACCATAGATTCTTGTAACCTGTCAAGTATGTCATCTAGTCTCAAAATTGAAAATTTATACTCAATCGTGATTTTGTTGATGGCTCGGCTATCCACGTACATCTTTCAACTACCATCTTTCTTTGGTGTGAGCAAAGCTAGAACTGTACATGGGCTCATGCTCTCCTGGATGTGACCTTTTGAAAGCAACTCCTCTACTTTTTCCTTGAGGATTTTGCTCTCCTCCGGACTCATCCTGTATGTTGTAAGTTAGGTAAATCTGCACTAGGAATCAGATTGATATGGTGTTGGATGTCTCTCATCAGGCAAATCATCTGGGATCAATTCCTTGAATTCCACCAATAATGACTTCACTGCATTTGGATGTTCGGACTAGCCTCCACCGCTAGTCAATATTGGTTTTAGGATCAGGGAATGTACTTCTCTTGACTCCTTAATAACAACTTCTATATCGTGTTATGTATTAGTAAGAGTAAGGAAAGTCCGCCCCTCCACTTTAGAAGTTTTTGATCTGGGACTCCCTTTCATCGGTTGTGGGTGTTCTCTCTGCCGTCATGTTGTGCTGACACATCAAATTGCCAAGGTCTATCAAACAAATAGGTGACAAGCATCTATGTCTACAATATCAAAATATATTTCATCATTATATTTGTTAATGAAATAAACTACCTTGCACTGCTCTGTCACTTGTATTTTTTCTGTATCCTTAATGCATCCAATAGTATAAGGAATAAGGTGCATTTTTATCTGAAGGCCCAATATTTCACAGCGTTCTTGCTAATAATATTTTCACAACTGCCGCTATTAACAATTATAGCAAATAAAAGGTTAGAGATGGTGCACCTAATTTGAAACAATTATTGTCGTTGAGTGTCGTTCTTCTACTTCGGGGACAACATCAGTCGCCTCACCACATAACTTTGACCCTCTTCATGAGATTTAGGCTTGTCGATAGAGTCTCCATCTGGAGAGCACTAAGTGCCATCATCATTATCGTCATCATTTTCTTCCCATTCCGCCATGTGGACTGCCTTCTGACAAGGACAATTATTGGATATGCGGCCAAGCTAGTTGCACTTGAAGCACTTCCTCAGATAAGATCTAGTATACATATTCTCTACCTTTTGACTATCCTTGGCATTAATTACTTTATGTTTTCCAACTGCTTTCTCTTCCCCGTACCGTTCAGAATGAACAAGAGCTTCGAGAATGGGTTTTGCAGGATTCGCTACCCCCCGCCATAAACTTATCAGAATATTTTGACCTTCCTTTTTCCTAGTACATCATGTGATACTCAGACCTAAGTAGGGCTCATATATATGCATTTGGCATATAAACATGAATTATGTATGATTTGATTGATTTTATGATTTAATGATATTTTTTAATTAGGGTTATGATTAAGATTAATCGTCATAGCGCAGTGTGAGTCAATATGACTAAAGGGGCTTAATGAGGATTGAGAAGTGCTAATGAGTCATGAATAATTATTTTAATTATCATGATTTGATTAATGGAAATTGAAATGATAATAATGGAATTATGTTGGAAAATATAGAAAATTCATAACTTGACGTCTACAAGGCGAATTGAGATGAAATTTGAAAGGTAAACTCATGACTTTGGGCTCAACCTTATGTGTGGATTGGATTAAGGCAAATGTGATGAGATTAAGATGATAATTATTTAGTTTCAATCTCATACTCTAAGGTTAATTTTAAATGATCATAACTTGACGTAGAAAAGTCATATTGAGACGAAACTTGAAACAGTTGAATAAAATTATGAAATCAACGCTATGGAAGGATTGGATTAAGCTAATTACCATTGGAATATTCTTAATAAGAAAAAGGTGAGTAGCTTTGACTTTGTGCACCATAAAGTACCATAACATTTATTAAAAAGCAAGTGGTTTAATGACTTGGTTTAATGCCCATGAGAGGTGTCAAAAGGAGGTGCTTTGAGCTAGATTTTTTGGATTAAGTCAAGGGCTAAAATCCTTGGAAAATCAAGGGATTAAATACATGAATTAAATGGCTAAGGGAGCAGCCATGGGAGGCCACATATGTGGCATGAGGAAGGGACGTCCAAGGGATCTCTACATGGATTTTTGATTTGTTTAATTTCCTAAATGAAAACCTAGCTATGCTAAGGAAGTAAGGGCATGTAAATGCACATAAATGGGGGTGACTTGGTGACCAAGAAAGCCCTCCCAAGCAAGCTATGTGGATGCCCAACCTAAGAGAGCTAGGTAGCTCATTTAAGAGCTTGGATTTAAAATTTTGAAAATGGGATAATTGCATAATTTACTTGGACATGAGTGTGCCAACACATCAAAAGGATAAGAGGGCACTAAATTATCCTCTAAATGATGTGGCAAGCGGGCTCAAAAATCTGGAAAATGAAGGGCAAAAAAGGGGCTTCCATGGGGACGTTCCAAGAGGGTTAGAGAGAGACAAGTTTTGAGAAGCAAAATCCTCCAAGCAAGGTAGCCCTTGCACGACCCAAAAAAGCAAGGAAAAGAAGGGAAAAAGAGGAGAAAAAGAGAAGGAGAAAGGGGAGGAAAAGAAAAAGGAATTCAAGTTAGGAAAGTTTGGATTTAAGTTTGATTCGATTCAAGTAAGTGTACTTGATGATTTGGGTTCTTAATCCTAAGTTTTCTTCCCTCAAATTATGAGTCATGAATATGATTCATAATGAATCCTTAAAGGATGATTTATGATGCCCTTAATTAGGGTATTGAATGATATTTGAATAGTATCAATGAATTCAAGGGTTCAAGAGGGTTAAATGAGATATTATGGTTGATTTTGAGATGAAACCTATCTTGAAATTTCTTAAAACCCTAAGCCAAGTTGCTGTTTATTTTAAACATGATGATTAGGACATGAATCATTTTCTTATGAATTTCATATGTTGATTTGGTTATATGTTAATGATTTTAGCAAAAATGGATCTTAGGGTTTCATGTATTACTCGATTTTTCTATTTTTATGTTAAATGTGATGCAAAGAGGAGCTTAAATAATTTATGGGTGAATTGTAGGGTAAAGTACCATAAATTAAGGGTACTTTGGACGTTCAAAAGGGCATGGAAAGATTTTCCTTAAATCTGATTTTTTTGGGGCATATACATAAGTATATCCAAATGGGTAAAAATGGGTACCCTACATGTATGTTAAGTTGCTGTTTTGTGAATAATTAAATTATGGATGATTTAGAGGGTAAAATATCCTAAGATTAAGGTACTTTGGACGACCATAAATATATTGAAAAGGTATGCCTAAATCTAATTTTTAAGGACATATGTATGAACACGTCAAAACGGAGTAAAAGGGGTACCCTACATTCTTAAGATGTTGCTGTTTTGGAAGCAACTAAATTATGAATTTTAAGTATGTGATAATACCCTAAATTTGGGTTAAGGAAAGAATGATTAATTGCTGAAATTTATGGATTATAAATCTGCCTTGATTTAAGTATTGAAAGAGGCGTTGAAAGGATGAAAAACGGGTCATAAAATTGTTGTTATGGAACCCATTGATGAATGGATTATAATTTCGTAATTAAACCCTAAATTATATGTTAATTAAGGGGTTTAATCATGCTGAATTAGGATGCAAGTTACTGTTTTGGAAAATTTTAAGAAACACATAACGTATGTGTTGTAAGATGAGTATATATGAAAGGATGTGTATGGATAAATGATAAATCACTTATATGAGTTGCTAAAATACAAAAATGCATGAAAATGTGAGGGAATACATGATTAAGGTACTATTTTGGTAATTAATTATAATCTCAAAATTTGAGATTATATATGATGCTTAAGTTATCAACTAAGTGCCTAAAATGAGCACCGACGTATGAAAAGTGAAAAATATGTTAAAAATGATAAATGGAGGTAATGGACCTCCAAATAATGATTTAATGAATGGTTATTATGTGTATGAAAGTTTACCCTACGTAAGGGTATTAAAATTGAATGAATGGATGATATGATATATATAAGCTATGTTGCTATGTATGAACACCCAACTTGAAATACAAGTGGGTTATGTAAGCTAATAGAAATCATATGGAATATACGTGTATATATATGTAACCATTAAGAAAGATAAATATTAACGGTTACTAAGAAGGGTAAATAGTACTTGCTACAAGCTAACTAGCTATGATAAATGCAAGTTAAAAACTCTATGACATATATATGCCTATGCTATTTGAGATATATGGATGGAATGGAAGAAATGATGAATGATGAACCACTAACTAAGATTCCATAGTTATGTGGTTATCAAAAGACTTATGAGTAGGCCAATATATATATATATATGGCCATTAACAAGGGTGAAGATGGATATACATTCCAAAGAAAGGATTGATTAAAAGTTAGCATGTTATATAATGTGAGAGGATATCTTGAATAAATTCGAGAGATTCATACACAAGACATAAGTATGGAAGGAAAGAAACAACCTATGTATCAAATTTATATGGGTATGAGGTTAATGTCAAAGAAAGAATGATTTCAAGTTAATGTGTAGGGACCATATGGGACTAAAACCATATGACTCGTATATGTGAATTGAAAAAAGAAACAAGGCATGCAAGCACAACATGTGATGCAAATATATAAAGTAATTATGTTTACTTGTCTAGGAAAAGACAAGGAAAGGATGGAAGGCGCAAAAGGATCGCCATAGGTAAGCAAGCAGTTTTCTAAATGCTTCTTGTTTGATCAATGATGTTCTAACTGTTTGAATGGTTTAACAAATGAATGTTTTAAAGTCGTTATAAGATATTTAAGGATGGTCATTCCTTAGTTCAATATGTGTTGAAATGTAATTTCAATTATGATAAATGTTTTGTGTTATGTTTTATCAAATGTTGATGAAAAATAATGTTCTATGGATATGATGTTTAAGTGGATGGTGCAAAGAATTTTCTACATGAGAATGACAAGTTGCCATGTGTAAGAGGTATGTAATGCCGGGGTCACTAGAAGTCATGCAAGAAATGAAAATCAAGTAGGTTAGTCAAGGTAGAAAGCAAGACAAAGAGTCCGCCCTTGATGTTGCCAAGTCGGAAGGTCCGGCGCCAAGAATGGAAAGGATCATGTTATGAAAGTATACTCCTCGAGCTAGCGTACCCTCACATGAAGGATTATGTTATGAATGGAAATGATGTATTTGCACATCTAATGTTTATGAAATGCCCAAAAATTGAGTTTACATGAATGCTTTCCATGAATGGTTTATGAAAAAGTTTCTAATCCAATTGGTAGTTGATCACTTGCTAAGTGTCTTCTACCGAATGGAAAGAAATGCTTTTAAACAGTATTGCCTTCAAAATGAATTGCCTGAAGACCCTATAGCTTTCTTATTGAGTTTTGACTCATGTTTTGTTTTCCCACCCTTAGACAGGTGCAGGGGAAATCAAGTGACGGAAAACATATTCTTACTAAAGAAAGGAAAAAGAAATTTTCAAAGGTTTGTAATCCTTTGTATGCTGAAGCATGAACGAATGCCCTAATGGGTTATGCTACGAATGCGTTGTATAGTTATGACATGACTAATATAAGAAATGGGTTAAATAATAAGTGCTTGTATGCTAAGAACTGATGAATGTATGTATGTATGGAATGAAAATGTCATGATTAGGTCAAGAGGACCTTTAATGTAGAAGAGCAAGTTGAGATGTTATGAATGAAATACGCATTTGATATGTGCAATTGATTACAAGTGTATTGTCGCTTGTAAGATAAATGAAGTAAAATGTAAAGAAATGAAATGATGAAGGAAAAGGACTGAAACAAAAAAATTTGGACTAGATCCAATTAAGAACCCGCCGCGTGATCAGGGCAACAATCCTGATTCATATTTACCAATCGATAAGATCTTGGAGTAAGGCCTAGGATGAGATATCTCGGGTTGGGGCGCCACACATCATCTCTTCTTTGAATGTAATATTTCGAGCATTAGATATGGTTTGACTTACTTGCACATAATTAGCTCTCTAATAGTGGCCTTTGGACCTTCCAAATATTTGGCAACCTGTTGCCCTTCTAGTTCATGTAAGTCATTCATCTCAGCTAATTTTAGGAACTCCGTAGTGTATTCATGCACGAATTGTTGCCCTTGGCAACACATTTGATATTGTTGGAATAAAATTTGCTCGTAGTCAGGAAGAAGGAAATTATCTTGTAATAATTGTTTCATTCTGTACTAAGTTTGAATTGGCAATTTTCCTTCATGGACTCTTCTGGATTGCAACTATTCCCACCATGCTGACACTCCTCCCTTCAATCTACAAGCGACTAATTTCACCCATCGTCGCTCTAGGATATTCGTGTACTCAAAAAATTTATGGACATCTACAATTCACCCTAGGAAGTTCTTAATATTAAGATGACATCGAAAAGGAGAAATATCTACCTTAATTTTGTAGCCGCGCATCTTCCTGTCACCATTGTAGTTTTTGCTATCACCACCAAGCCTAGGGTTTCTATGAGGTTCTTCAAAGAAGTAATCTTCCTCTTTTGACTCTTTCGCATGAGCATGTTGACGCCTATGTTCAAAACTATGTCTGTCAAATTGCTAACCACAAGCTGTCATCTCGGGTGCATGCCCTACTGTCATCTTGGGTTCTGTCAGCATATGTGCTAAGAGCATTGAACCAAATGTTATTCCAAACGCTCGAACCATCGATCAATCTTATTCATCCACTGTTCTATTAGACCTAGTTGCTGCTCTAAAGCCCTTAATGTCACCCCATGATTCTTCCCTGCAGGTCATGAGGTCTCAGCTCTCTGATTTTCGTCACGAGAACTGCCACCTCCATCACCGAATTCGTTAGACATGAGATTGGGCAAGATTGCATGCTTTGATACCAACTAACACGGTGAGGGAAAGCATAATTCTTTTTTATTAATGGGTTTACTTGCTTCTTCCAATATTACCAACTGACTATTGAATAACCCTAGCTTTCCCTCTAAAGCTGCCTGTTGTCTTCTTCGCAGTTGAAGCTTACTAGGTAAAGGCTTTCTTCAATCCCAAGAAAAGTCATTTTTCCTTTTGGCTTCCATACTCATGTCATGGTATTCTTGAAGACCTCTTTGCTATAGCCCTTCGACACCCATATTGAACTTCCTGTGAGATATTCGCCTTCGGTATCTCCAAAATAGGTAAGATTAATGCATAATGGGTGGGTTTCTAAAATTTGCACTACGATACTTAAATCAATGGTTCTAAATATGAAACCTTAGTTCTATTAAGCAATGAAAAGGAATCGAGACTTTAATAGCTATCTTTGGAGTGTTTTGTATTTGCGAACTATAGTTGATAACTATGGTTTTTTTAACTAGATGAGGGTTTATGTGTAGGATTTGGCCTTTTATTATTTAAGTAAGATATAAAGTGATTGGCGAATAAAAAAAGGCATACAATGCGAATGGATTCACAGTGGAATATACTTATCGGTCTAATTTTCAAAGTTAAGTAACTCAATTTCTTCATAATGTAAATGTATAACTGTACAAATTAATTTACTTATACTTAATAGAAGTTTGTACGAGTTTTTATGCAACTTTATATGAATGTTGTATTGCTGTCAATATACAATATTTCAAATTGGTTCTTGTGAAGAAAATCTAAATGCTATACGAATAATAATAGAAGTATGATTCTAACAAAGGATGAAATTTAGGACAGATGCATACTGATTTGGGTTGATGTTACGCTGATTTATTTAGATTTTAGGAAGATCCTTCATGAAAGGTAAAGTAATATTTTCTGGTTATTGTTGAGTTGCTATTATGTTGATCATATGCTTGCTTAAGAATGATTAATTTAATTTTGATGATTAACAAATAATTGAAATATCATTAAAAAAGTTCTAATAAATTTGTCTAAGTGTTCTTAGATAATTTATCTCTAATTATGTGTACGAAAATGAAAATGTGAAATAATTTAAGTTTCAAGAGCTCAAGTTCATGAATTGTAAGTCCAGCAAAGTGAAGTCCCACAGCCAAGTCGACTTCACTTGCGACTTGGGTGAAATTCCAAACCCAAGTTGACTTCGCCTGCGACTTCGGACTGACGGCAAAGTGAAGTCTTAACCCAAGTCGACTTCACTTGCGACTTGGGTGAAGTCCCAGACCCAAGTCCACTTCGCCTGCGACTTTGAAGGCAAATTTCTGGACAGCAAGTGGACAACAAGTTTTAACAAGACGAAGTCGCATCCCAAGTCGACTTCGCCCATTCGAAGTCGACTCCACTCATCCGAAGTCGACACCACTTGCGACTTCAACTCGTAACGGTCGAAAATCCGAACGTTGGAGCTTTAAATGCACGTGAACCTCCACTCCAAACGGCTAGATCATTTTTCCTCTATATATACCATTGATGTATGTACGTGAAAGGTAGAGAGAAGGAGGAAAGAAAGAAGAAAACACAAGTTGGGCTTTCATCTTCTAATATTCAAGTGTGTTGAAGTTATTTGAACAATTATTGAAGCTTCAAGTGCTATAACTTCCAAGTGTGCTTCCAAGATTATCATCTCCACATGACAAGGAGCTTCCAGAGCTTATCGAATACACGTTGTAAAGTGTAATTTCTCTTTTGTCTATTTTGTTTTGTGTCGTTTCCTTGGATCGGTGTTGGAGACCGAATTCAAGAAGAAGCAAAACAGGGGGTTGGTTTGAGTTTGTCTCACTAACGGGTTTTGCTTGATTGGTTTGAGTTTGTCTCACCAATAGATTGGACTTGGTTGGTTGGAGTTGGTCTCACCAACAAGTGATTATTGTATATGCCCCCTAAAGCTAGAATCTAGAAGAGAGCGGGTGCTCTAGATTGTATTGAAAATACAATAGTGGAACCCAAGACACAACGGGTGTGTGCTTGGAAGAGTGGAGTAGGGAAGGTTGCCCGAACCATTATATATTGTTGTCTCTTGTTTGGTTTGATTGCTTGCATTTTATATTCCATTTGCACCCACTCATTCTATCTCATATCACGTTTCATCAAAGGGATTAAACTTTCAAGGGTTAAGTTTTAATTTACTAAAGAATTTTTCAAGAACCCAATTCACCCCTCCCCTCTTGGGTTTTTCTATTAACTTGGGATCAACATATTAAAGATGAATTGGTATCAGAGACAATAGCTGCGGATATATGTGGACGTCATCATCATTTCCAGACATTTCAGATTGGTCTGAAATGAGAGGTCTAAAAATTTATTTTTAAATTTTTTTTGAAAATTTTCAAATAGAACTGTTAATATATTTATTTTATATTAAATAAAACTATATTTATTTATAGAACTTTTAACCTATAAATTAATTGTTACTATTTCTAAAAATGTTTGTATATTTATTTTGGATTTTTGAACATATGATTATTTTAGTTGTTTTACAAATGAGTTTAAATTTTCAAAATTAATATATACATATATCTAAAAATGGTAAATTTGGTTTATAGATTAAATACACAGACTAACAGTTTTATAAAAAATAAAAAATATAGTTTTGGACTGATATGAAATGACTAGGACCCTGTTTGTGGACTCCATGATCATTTTAGATTTTAAACTGATTTAAACTATTTTCAAACCGTTCCAAGAGCACATTTATAAATTTTTTGAATTTTTATTGAACTATTAATTTAAGTATATTTAATATGTAAACCGATTTTTATAATTTCTGGCAATGTGTATATATTTATTTAAACTTTTAAATATAAAGGTATTTTAGTCGTTTTTTTTAACAATTTAATTAGATTATTTTCCTCTTCTACAAGTAAGTTATAAGTGACTGCCTCGAACGAGGCAAGTGATCTTCATTTTTTGCTCTTCCCTTATTTCCTAAATCATTTTTTGAGCCTCCTCTTTACATCGCTTTATGCGCAACTAGTGTTTGTTGTTCCTCCTCGCCGACCCAATTGTCCTCTCCCTCTCTCTCTCTCTCTCTCTCTCTCGCCTTCGGTGCTCTTTCTCGTTACCAGCTTCACCACTTGCTACCCTCTCTTGCCTGCAATACTTCAACCACACTAGTGGCCTGATGATCTTATGGAAGCTCTGCTTCAAGACGGTACTTTGCCTCAAATGATGGAACAACATCAATGATGCGTATGATTAGACATGTGAGATCATCAATATTAAGGTGAGATGCATGAATTGAAGGTCTAAATGATTTTCTCTCATCAATTTATTTGTCTCATGGCCGGTTGACCAAATATATGGATTTTCTATGATGGAAATACATGAAATGGATTGCCACTATTATGAACTTCCTTCTTTCTTATATATCAAATTGAGATGAGATGCATAAATTGAAAATGATTGTTATCTTAGATATTAAACTAAGCTCAAACATAAACTTCTCTGTTTCTCTCTCTCTTTGAAGAAGATTTATTTTGTTTTTTTGTTGTTGTACTATTCTTTGGTTGAATGCTAGATATAATGTTAAACTGAAATTCCGATTGTGTGGAAATATTAATTGGCCTTTTCGTCTTTACTAGGTCGGAAGAGGCAAATAGTAAATTTAACTCTTTGATGTACTTCCATATACCTTTATTTCCATGCTACTATTTTTCTTTCAATTTATTTTAATTTTAGTTTTAGCATTGTAGTCTTACCAGAACTTTATCTCAAATATTATAGAATGAAGTAAGTATAATCCAGATGGTTTGAACAGTCTTGGTGGCTGATGGACTAAGAGGTGGTCGTTGAATGTTGAGTGAAGCAGCACGAGAGATGTTTGTTGAATGTTGAACAATAGAAGAAAATAAAAAATAATTATGTTAAAACATTTTTCTCGTAAATATAGAGCAATTTTTCATTGTAATATACCCTTGAAGGGTTATATCAACTATAATATATTAGTTTTTGTGGTGTTTATACCTTGTACCATTTTTGAACTTGGTATGAATGACATTCATGACAATTTGTTATATATGTATTATCATAGATAATGTTGAAACTTATTTGTGACACATTGGCTTCATAAATGATGTGTAGTGCATGGACCCCGGAAACTTATCCGGACCCATGAGCTATGGGTCTGATAGTGTAATATTGTTTGCTTTGGCCTAGTAGCTTAGCTGCATGTTTTAAAATGTGTAAAACTATGTTTAAGCTTAAAACCCACTTATAAACCTCTAGAAACTCTCCTCTTTTTGATGTAGGATTTGGTGCTAAGCTGTTCCAGGTCCACTAGTTTCTACTTGATTCATCCTCGAACCACAACTCAACCCAACTTTGGGCCTCTACGCACTCAACTAAACTCTGAGCCTCTACTCAACTCAATTTTGTGCCTCAACCCACTCAACTTAACTCAACTTTGGGCCTTTGCCCACTTATCTCAACTTTAGGTCTCTGCCTCACATTTACTAGGAGAGGTTGGCTTTGATATCATTTGTAATGCATGGATCCAGAAAATTTATCTTGGGCCCATGGACTATCGTCGTGTGATATCATCTACTTCGCCATAGCTACTAAGCTGCATAGTTTTAAAATGCATAATACCATATTTAACCTGAGACTCACTTATGAATTCTTAGAAACTCTTTCTCCTTTTCGATATAAGTTTTATTTCTAGGCTATTTAGGTGCCAAGAACCATTAATAATATCATGCTGCTTGTCTATAAACGTGGAATTTTGTATTTGTCTATAGTTGTTTTGCAAATTACTAAAGCTTCATTGACAACTTTGATAAGGACTTCTTTGCAATATTCTCTGCAATGACTCTCGCAAAGAATGCTATGGTTGTTATCTCTCCCACATCTTTTAACACCTCTAGATGACCCAATGCACTAAGGCTTAGTACTCTCAGGAGTGCTAGATTAGATTCCTTACATTGTTATCTTTATGTACGTGCTAAAAGCAAGATTTTAGTTTGTGTCACCAATTTTCTTTGCAAATGAAATTTTAATCCCTTATCTTCAAGTGGCTAGAATTGGATCCCATATAGGACAAGGTACTTAAGCTGTTAAGCTGAGTCATAATTATTATATCTATTTGCCTATTAACCATCTTGTTGATGGACAAGGTACTTCCATGTACCAATGTTTAGTATTCTATTCATTTCATCTTGCATAGATTCTTTCCAATATAATGCATCTAGAGATTTCATGATTTCTTCATGAGTAAATGGTTCTCCTTTAATATAAAATGCAATCATGTGTTTTTCATTTATATTATATTTAAATTCCTCTACGAGGTATAACTAAAAATTAGGCCCAAAATGATTATAGTAATCTTTCCTACCTTGTTCACTTCTTTGATTTCCATTATCATACTTATATAGATTTTTCCTTAGGTATAAAATTATCATTTATATATTTATTCAATGGCTGAGAAGAAATTTCATCACTTTAGTTAAATCTAAGGATTGATGTGCAAGTATTTTCATAAAAATGACATTTCAAGATTTAATCATTTATTCTATTGAATTGATTTGTTAGACTCTACCACTACAAATCTATAAGTTTACTATTTATTGTATAATTTATAAATATGCGTTATATTCTCCTTTATCCCAATTGACAACCATCAAACTTGGCTGTAGTAGTTGACTACGGTGACTCTTATGGTCCGCTATAGTTGACAGTATCTTGCCTCTATATCTCACTTACAAGTCTTCTATCAAGTTCCTATCCTTTGTGTAATCTTCTACTTCTTTAAGAATACACATTGGATTAGCCCTAGAACATGTCTGACCATGGATATGGGAATTGTTTTTAAGATCTTGCATGTGAATGGAAGTAGTTGATTTATCCATGTTAAATCAAGCAGATATGGAAGATGAGATGAAATGATAATGATAGGTATTCACCTAGTTATGGTACTGGTCATGGGTAACCCTTAATATAGGTCAGTCACGTAGGAGTGCAAGTGGGTTGGTTTTTCTTTTAAAAACCTACCCAATTCAACTTAATTCCCAACCAAATTTTGTCTTAACCCAATCAACCCATTTTCTAAACCTCCTCTGATCCAATCCAACCCAATTTTTCTCTATGCAAATCCAACCCAACCTAATTATTAAAGGTTAGGTTATGAATAATAACATAAATTTTAAACCTAAACTCATAAATTATAAATTGTTGTGGACACATTGTTAATATATTTGATTTTTTAGACATGATATATAATATAGGTGAATTAGAGAATAATGCTGCATTTATGGAAATAGATCCTATAGAAGCTAGAGCATTTATGTAAATAGATCCTATAGAAGCTAGAGCTGGGGACTTAGCCACTTGCTGTCCATTTGCGTAGAGTTCTAGTTGTCCATTCAAATTTGTCACTTGTGTGGGTAGTAAGTGATGAGTCTTAGAGCTGATATATTTAAGGATTTCAAAAATCCCTCTCCCCTCTTTCCGAGCAAGCTGGATGACGTGAGACAAAGAAGAATAAGGTTTTCGTGTAGCACATATCCATCAAACTCATCGGAAGAGAAGAGGCATTGCAACATATTGCATTAGAAGGACCTCTCCATTGGACCAGTATAGTTGGTATAGATCTTGTGTGAAGTGATTTTATATTTCTGTTAGAACGGTGGATTTTCTTGTAGTTGTTGGAATCCCACCACCATCGATAGATTCTATGTATTTGTTTGTTTTTTGTTTGTGGAGGTGAGGGTGAAGAGAAGCTAGCTCATTGATGAACATTTTCATAATGCCATGAATGTCATCACTATTGTTGTAGATAAATTATTCAATTTAGAAGAGTTAGCAAAGCTACGACCTTTTTCTTTTTAGTTAACCTAGAAATCATTTCATTCACTTAATCATGTAGACGATTGTCATGTTGAAGTGTAATGACATAGATAGAAGATGACTTAAAGTAGGACATCTGATAATGAATGTTCATGTGTTTATTTTTCACTAACTACTGTACATAGATTTGTCTTACTGGATAGCCCACACGATGAGTGCAATTTTTTGAGTGGTTTGACCCACCTTTAACCTCCTATGAGTTTCATCTTTGGAGCAAATCACTAACTCAACTATGGGCTAGTAAATGTGAGAACAATGAATTGAAGAGAGAGATTTAGAGCATTAAGATTAGGGGTGAAAATAGGGACAGGTCAACCCATGACCTGTCCCGATTTTACAGAGGGTCAGGGCAAAAATTTTGACCTCGTAGGGTGGGGCGGATCAGGATTTTAGACCTGTGTTTCAATTCCAAGGAGAGGCGGGACGATCATGTCCCTCTTGGGCCCATAAGGTATAAATTATTTATATAAATTATATGACTTAAGTGAATGTTGTTTTGTTAGATAAATATGTTTTACTTTATGACTTGTGTGAATATTATTTATGTTGATGTATATATAACTTTATAACTTATTTATATTAATAATTTTTTATTTTTTAATTGCATATATATGGTTCAAGTTATCTCATTCACATATATCAATGAAATAAAATATATTATCTATGTTGTTTATATCTTACAAGAATGAATATTATTATTTTGCAATTTAACTGCTTTAATTGTATTCAAAATTTAAATCAATCTACTTTTAAGATTGATACACATATTTATTAAGGTTAGGTTGTAAATGAAATAATTTTAAAGATTTTACTAATGCTTTATTATGAGAATTGTGTTTTGCTCACTAAATAGTAAAATATTGAATCATTTAACTTTTAAATTTATCATAAATATGGGTTTATTTTGATATGTATATAAATTTTAAACTGTGACCCACTTTTTAATCTGACCTGTTGTTCCAATATTGACCAGAAACCAACTTGAAATTTGTCTCGAGATCTTTTAAAGAAAGGTGAAAGTCGGACTGACCTTGTCCCGATCCAATATGAAAAGTAGGGTTAAATAGGATTTCTAAATGTAGGGTCAAGGCCTGGCACATCTTTACCTACCCCGACCCGCCCTGATTTTCACCCCTAATTAAGATCATGCCCTCCACAATAAGGAAGGACAATGACGACCATCATTTCTAAATTTCATCATTTGCATGCTAGGTTGAAACTATGATTTTGATGTGATGTTAAACTTTAAATTGAAAATTGTTTAAGTTTAAGTTTTAGTTATGTGTGCGCGCTAACTTTTGAGCTTAAACTATTTTTGATGGGTACATTTTACGCTAAGTTTTTAGCTTACATTATTTCTAATGGGATGCATGTGCTGAGTTATCAACTTTTAACTTAGTAGTATATTTTCTATAATTTTAGAACTTAATGTATGATTATTTATTAGGTAGGTTATTAATAATTTGACATTTTTCTTTAATTTTTGGCTAGTTTTTTTCATGGCATGTTAGATGATTAACAGCTAGCCATGCAATGGCACATATATCAGATAACTCCAATTGTAGATAACTAAAAATCGTCCACTGACCAACAGTCAATCATCCCACTGTCAGAAATCTGACTTTGTGTTGTTCTAAAGGAAGCTGGGCAATGACACATACATCAAATAACCCTGATGGTAGATAATTAAAAAATTAGTTATACAACTGCTAGATGACCAATAGTACCTTAATAAACTTCTCACTTTCGATTGATTTCATTCATAGAAGCGTGGACAAGATAGATGTAAAATAGTGAGATGACCCAACTTCAGATGTCTATCAATGGGTTGTCTATTTGGGAGATGTCTATGATTGGGTTGTTTGGTGGAAGATGCTACAACAGTTATCTATACTTAGAGTGTTGTTGACTTCAAATGCAATTCGCCCATAAATAATAATCATTCCTATATAAAATCATGTATAAAAAGAAAAGAAAACCAATTCATCACTAAAATTGATTTTCCATTCATTTAAAAACATATGCCTTTGCAACTGTTATGCTAGATATATACAAAAAACATTCACACCTTCAAGACATTTCACTATAGTTATAAGGTACACATTCGGCTATAAACTAATTCCAAAATGTCAAAATAGCTATACAATGAAACTAACTCATAACTAACAAACTAAACAACTAAAATAGTCTTCAATCTCTAACTGTAGAAAATCATGTGATGCAGATGTGTACTTGTCATTATAGATTCCATAAGTATAATGACATTGAGTGCAAGGCCTTCTCCGACAATACTTCTACCCATAATATTAGTGGTTAATATGTACTATAAAGTGTATTTGTGTGTGAGGAAGGGACCCAGACTTACATGTACTTAAATAGAGTCTTTCCTATCATGACTCAAATGGAAGAGAATCAACTACCTAATGAAAAGTGTCATATTCCATAATAATCCAGGCTTTCGCTTATAGGATGAATCCAAAAACTCTTATATTAGGCCACTAATAGGTTCTAACATTCTTCCACTTAGCCTAATATATATTAAAAAATTTATAAAATATAAAATACAATGCTTGGATTCAACATTTTGAAAAATTCCTATACGAGTGCACTCATTTGGAATACATGCCCACTTGATGAATATATAATTCAACTTTTACACTAAATAAGAAAATATGTCAACATGGATCATGATAGTTATATGCAATCTGCAGTAAACTTCCTTCCATGCATCATGATATCGACAAACTCACTTAACAAGTTCTTAATGTGAATTTACAATAATGTTGTAATTTTACAATAATATTTCACTTTAATTTCATATAGACAAATCTCTCTATTTCAACCATACATTAATTATTAACAAAATATAATAATAAAATAGAGGAAAATTAATAATAATTATTATCACATATGAAATCTTAAAATATAGATTACATCCTAAGTTATCCCATGTAATAAAATCAATATCCTTTATATGTCCTGAGAGAACTTTAGGTACCAAAATCCATAGTTATGAGATTATCATAATATCGATATTGCTAAAAAAACTAATTGATATAAGATGATTATTGATCTTTTCTTATATCAACAAATACATAATATGAATATACTAAATTAAATCGATAAGTTTCATGTTATTGGAGAAGCAAACTGTATAAGAATTCTCACAATAAAATCTCAATGGTACACTTTAAGCACCAAGATAAATTTCATTAACTATGATGTAGGCAAGATTGACAATTAATACCAGCAAAAAATTCCAAATCGATATAATTAATTACCTCTAATTGATCAGTAGTGATTTATGTGAGCTTATAATCTTTAAATTCTTCAAAATATCACATGCTTTCTTTCTTTTAATTCGATATTTTATTCTTAAATCGCATTTATATCTCATTAGTAAGTCATTTTATAGCTAATATTAGGACCACACATACACTTTAAATACATCATACTTCTAAGTGTAGATACGCATTTAAATTAAAATTATGATATTTAAAGATTGAAACTTCACATGATGAGAAATTTGTCATATTGTGCTCTAGGTTTCAATTTAATCATAAGGAATATCACATGTTAGCTATTAAAAAAATCTTTAGATACCTAGTTGACATAACAAACTTAAGGCTATGGTATCCCAACGGCTCAAATTTGACTCAATAGAATATTTAGATACAAACTTTGCTAGTTATAAAGTAAATAAAAAAAGTATTAGTGGCACTTAACAATTCCTTGAAAGTATGAAATATCATGATTTTTGAGAAAATAAACTAGTGTTACTCTCTACTAATAAAGTTGAGTATAGCAACGGGAAGTTGTTGTGCCAAATTCTTATAGATGAAACAACAATTAAAAGATTATGGTATAGAATATAGAGATATTCCCATTAGTTGCGATAAAAATAATGTAACATGCCTACCAAAAATTTGATTTTACATTCTGAGACTAACACATAGATGTCATGCATCACTTTATAAGAGAACATATTGAAAATCATAATATATATTTAGAATATATAAAATAAAAGATCGAATTGTGGACATATTTATTAAACCATTAAATATTGAATTATTTATAAAGAATGATGGATCTAGATAGATAAAAGTTAATCTGATGAATTCTATTGGATGTGTTGCATATCATTTGTGATATAATTTGTTATGTTTGATGGATGTTTGATTGAAATACAAATTTACAATTATTAATGAGAATATCATAGTGATTGTGGGAAGTGATTAATAGTCACATGAGAAATTAAAATGAAGTTGGGCAACAAGTTCAAGTCGACTTCGGTGAAGTGGACTTGGCAATGGCAAAGTCGAACTGACTTAGGGTTCAGAGTCGACCTTGGGCATGATGATTCAACTACTTTAATCTAAGCCTGCACGTTTTCTCTCATTTCCTTCATTCCTCTTCCACTTGTTTTCTTTTGAAGATCCTAAACTCTAAATCTTCATCTCCCAACTCTTAAATCATCATCCACACTATAAACTTGCATCCAATCATCACCACTTTTCATCTTCATCATTCCATTCGCCCACGGCATCAAAGAATGTAGCTAGCAAGCCTTCAAAAATTTTAGTGTCTTATCTATCCCATTCTAACATAGAAGGAGAAGTCCCATGGCGGTAACACACCCCTGCAAAGAGGCTAAGAGAGGAGGCCACCTCATCCAAACCATGACAAAGGGAGAAGAGTATAGTTTTAGGAAGGTAATCACTCATCCACACAACCTAGGAATAAACAAATTACTTCTAGTAGTGAGAAAGAAGTGGAGGTTAGCAAAAGGAAGGGAATCCTAGCTTAATGGGCTAAAGTAATAGAAATGACCATCGAGCGCTTTAGAAATGCAACTCAACACAAAAGATTCTACAAAAAATTTTATACAAGGAAAATATTTCCACTAAAGATCATAAACTTTGAATTTCTTAGGGAATATGAATTTGGAATAGAAGAATTTCTAAATTATTAGGGATGGACCACTCTCCTGAAAGAAGGAAGGATTTATCTAGACCTCACCTGACAATTTTGCTACGTTTGGAGCATAGATGATCTTAGCACCTTCATCAAAGGGTAAAGATTAATATCGGTCACCCACATTGCATGTCTAGAAGTCTCATTAGACACAAACTTGCCCCCTATATGGATTTTCCTCCTTCGAGTTTTAAGGTTGTTAGTTATTCATTGTATACATTCAAAAGGAGGAGATAAGAATCAACTCAATCATTAGGAGACAGATTTTGTGGAAATTAGCAAATAAAAGAAGGATAAGCATCCTAATGCTTTTTATAAAAGCTTTAGAAGTAAAGAAGGATAATCCACTAGACATCATACTATTTAATATGTGGATTACCTAAATTTTGGAATTTTATAAAGTGGATCTAGAAGGAGAACCATACAAAAAAATCAAGCCCACCAATGCTATCAACAAAGCTCTTTTGACTAGAATGAAAATGGACATTGAAAAGTTTAGGATGGAGTATATAACAACAATAACTGGAGGAGAGCAAGCTCACCAAGAAGCTCCAGCAATAGAAGTAAGATTCGAGGGGGACCAAATCCTCAAGAACCTCTAGTTCAAAGGGCACCACAGTGTCAAGCAACCTCAAAGCCATAACATGCATCTCCTCACATCGTTCTTATGCAACAACATCATTTCAAGGATCTCATGCATCACCTAAGTTTTCATAATATCCTAGTGATACCTCCATGCATCTGGCCATGTCAGAGTACCTCCAAGCCATGAACGATAGGATTAACCAAGAACTAGGCAACATTGATATGTCCCTTATAACCTTGCATAAGAGGTAAGATAAAATATAGCAAGATGTCAAAATCTTGCCCATGTATTTGCCTTTGGCACTAGGCATCATCAACCCATCCCTAGCATCCCCAGCTTAGATCCATACATAGCCAAGTCTAGAGTTTAATCTCCTTCTATAGCAAATGCACATGCATACTTCATACCTAATGACTCATCTTCTTCGCCTCGTTTCTCTCATGACCAACCATCATATCTGATCACTTTTTTGCATTTCATAAAGTCTTGCATTTTTGCAATCTTTTCTACATGATTGTTAAAAAAGGAGAGGAAATTGAGAAAAGAGTAAGGGAGAACATAACATTTGAGAAGATTGAAATTTTTTCACTTTTGGGCTGGGTAAATTACATATAGGAGAATTTGAAAATCTTGTAAGTCTTAGTGATCAATTGAATGAAATTTTTTATATTTGTCTCAAATATATGTTATTTGGACATTGGATTGGATGAACTTTCAAATACTTTGATTTGTTCTTTGGAATGATCAAGGTAAAATGGATTGAATGCACTTGACTTGGAAATTATGTGAATTGATTGATTTGAACTTTTTCAAACTCGAATTTTCAGTGTTGGTTGAATTGAAACTTATGAGAACAAATAACTTTCAACAAAATGCAAGGCAAATGAGCATATTAAACTCAAGTTTCCAATTTACAAGCATTATCTATCCTAAAAAGAAAGATCTAATTTTAAAATAGTTTCATAAATAATAAAAAAGGAGGAGATTGTGAACCTAACTAGTTCCAACAGTAAATTAATATTCAAGTTTCGATGATTAACAACCAATTCAAGAGATTAGAGGCTACTAATGAATTTCAGTTTAGAACTTAAAATTTTCAAATCTCAAGCTCAAGCAGTTGAAGTTGCAAAGTCATGTCAACATCAAGATCGACTTTGGTCAATTCGCAAATCCAAATCCACTTCACAACTGACTTCAAATATGCTAAAGAAAAGAAAAATTGACAAAAGGAAGTTCTATAGTTAGATTGTACCATAAGTTGACTTTACATGCGACTTAGGTGCAGTCGATGCCCAATACGACTTTGCTTGCAACTTGAAAACTATTAGGATGCCCAAAATCAATTTGACTGCAAAATGTTATTTGAAGTCATTAAGCATACCTCAGCATATGACTTGGATGAAGTCGCTAACCACAGTGGACTTCCGTTGCAACTTGAAACCCATGAGGCTCTAAAGCTTCATCCAATTGTAGCTTGAATTCTGAAGTTGAAACTCTAAATCAACTTCAATTGTGACTTATGTGAAGTCTTAAGTTCAAAGTCAACTCCTCGTGGAACTTGAAGATAAAGGTTTGAAGGATTTCTTTTAAAAGGCATATGGAGGACTGAAGTAGATGCTTAAGTTGACTTCCCTTGCTACATGAGTCAAGTTGCAAGCTAAGTCGACTCCAAGTGCAACTTGGGACATAAATGTCAAAATGTTTTTGAATGTTAGTGCATTAAATGTGCACCACCTATCATATAATGTTCAAGTTTTCTTCAAATCTATTTAAGAGACATCAAATGGATTTATGAAATATTAGAAGGAGAATTGAATGAGCTTCAACCTTCTCATCTACAAGCATTAAAGACTTTGTTAAGTAATTTTCAAACAAGTCTCTCAAGGATATTGCAAGAACTTCAATTCTCTCATCTTCTTCAAATCTCTCAAAGCTTATTGTTGTGCTTCACTGTTTTACACATCTTTGTAATCTGTAGATTCATTTCCTTTACAAATTCATTATTGTATTTAGCTGCTTAGTTAGTGTTGGAGACTAAGACAAAGGTGAGCACATGTAGTGTATAGTGTTTAATTATAGTAGAACTCACCGACTACTTGTAACATTACTGTAAAAGCTCCCTAGAGCTAAAATTCAGAAGAAAGCTAATACTCTAGTTATATTGCTATTATGATGGTGGAACCCAAGGTACAAAGAAGTGTGTGCTTCAAAGATGGTAGGGGTGTTACCCAAACCACTATAATTTCTTGTATTCCTTGTGTGTTATTGTTTCTTTTCTTACTTTCTCTCTAGTTTTATTTACTTATACAAGAGAATTAAACTAATCCAAGATTACGTTTTAATTAACCAAAAATTTTTAATAACCCAATTCACCCCTTCTCTCTTGAGTTAAGCCAATATCTTAGGACCAACACTATGGGCATTAATACACTCCATATCTATATTTTCTTATGTGTGTTATTAACTATTTTAAAATTAGAGAATTGTAATAAAAAGATAAAACACAAATATAACTTAAAAAATTATAGATTATCATCCCTAATGCCATAAACTTTCTGGTTACGTAAAATATTTCGATAATGTGCTTTCGTACTTCACTAGTATCAGCACATTATGCAGAAGTCAATTTATTAGTAAGCATCTCTGATGTTAACCTACCAAATTGTTCTTTAATTAAGTTAAGAAATGTTTTAGCATTTTTATTACTAAGAATAATATCCTTGATATTCTTTATAATTGTTGATTGTACTCCAACTGATAATTAGTTATAACGTTATTCTTACATTTCAAATTGAACATTCTATTCATCAATACTTTTATCAGTTATGAGGTTGGGTCTTTTAATATGATGGGCTAAATTTAGGTCTACACACTTGAAAGTAATGAAAAATTACCCATGTCAATCAATGAAATTGGTACATTTAACCAAAAAATATGATATAAATAAGAGTATAAATAAAAAGAGTCATAACTTTAGAAATCATAATAAGTGCGCGTTATCATTAAAATTCAAATAACTATTATGTGTAATTCATAGCTAAATTCATAAATATCATATAAAAACAATACTTGATTTAATTTAATAATGCTATGATAAACAATAATGTTCAACAATTAACTAAGAATACATAAAGTAAAAGATATTCCTACCTACAGGCAAAAGATTCTTCATGTTTTTGTAGTTATAATTAATTATTGACAAAATATTGAATTATAGTAACCTGCGGGTAGAACTGTAATCCAATATTCTTTAATGCAATTTCTATTATGAGAGAAAATTATAAAGTATTCTCTCTATTGTTTAATAAAATTTTGATTAACTACACATTCTAGACCTTAAAGGGTTACTAAAATATAAAATGAACAAAAATTCACCAAACATAAATTGCTCAATTATATTATAAATTTAATCAATATTCAGTGTGCTTAAATAATAAACAATTGAATTGGTAAATGATGTCAAAAATTTATGAAACTTTTGGATTGATAAGATAAATGTATCTAATTTTATAGGGCAGTGTTATTTTTTCTAAATCTATTATAATATAAAAGCAACTTGGCCCGAAATAGGGTTGCCTAAACATGCAAAGAAGACAGTTGAATCTGAACCGAACTTGAATCCAACATTTGACAAACAAATGAAGTCTAAATTTTATGATTCTGTGCATGTATATAGTCTTATATACGAAATTAAATTTTCTAAATTTCACCTCAATTTGAATTTTCTAAGTTCCCCAAATAGTAGCATTAACGGCAGTACAAAAACTTTAAATTTTGAGTGCAAAAATTAAAATTTGAAAATTTAATGTAATTGTTGAACTTTTTCTTATCCTCAAACAAATACATCAGAATTCAAAATCAAATCATAAGACTTCAGAATTAGTCTTTCAAAAAATTTGAGCAAAAAGCAAATACAATCTTATGTGAATCAAAACTTAGCAATATCGTTAAATAAAAATTCCTACCCCTGCACTTATCAAAGATCCCATTCAAAAATCCTATCTTACTTAACTAGTACTATATACACTATCAACCTTTTTTGCTTGAAAAATCAAATTTTAGGACTTCGAGAAAAACTTTGTAGCTAAAACCCTACTTTTCAAATAAATCTTCCCTTCTTATCTTTGTTGTCTCTATGCATACATTTAGTTGTTCAAACCTTTTAACAGTAACAAAAAGGTATAAGTCAGCTGATGTCACATACCTCTCATCAAATTTCAGCATCCAAATTTTCTCCATCAACTCATTTGTCTAGTTCATAAAATCATGAGGACTTAATGGGACAATGGTTAAGTTCAAATCAGGTGTTAAAATTTTAAAATTAAACTGTCTCTAAATTGAATTGAGTCCTACATGCAAAACGGAAATATAATCACCTACACATTTAGTACTTTATTACTTTTTAAAACTTGCTCTTAACCTTGGTTTAGCATTATATATATATACACACACACACACCAAGTCCGGCATAACTCCCCTCACCATATTTCAAAGTATCTAGAAAATTATTTTTCTTGATGCACAAGCCATATGGTAAACTTAACACTCATTATGCTTATCTACTCAAAATTTAGATTCATAGATGATTCAATTAAAAAATGGGAAGTAAGATTCAGAAAAATTTAAGTCTAAGCTCAATAAGGGCAATTAAATGGTAATTATCTTAGATCTAAGTTTATTATCATACAAAAAAGTCTTAATCATGATCTACAAACAAGTCAAGTAAGTATTAGTTTCAAAATTCCTTTAACCAGAATGAGACTTTCATGTATATGGGAAAATACTCATATTTTTGTCCTAGATCACTTAATGAAACTGATATATGAAGGTATTGACTCTACTTTCTTTCAAACTTACAATAATTCACTCCAATTTGACATTTATATAGTATCAAATTAGCACAACAATTGTATGCATTGATTTTGACATTTATAGATTTGAGCATGCTTAGGCACATAATAAGAATGATTCCTTAAGGTTTCGAATGACTTGGAATTCATTTTCAAAAATTTGAGGTAAAACAGAATTATATGAAAAGAAGGGCTTTTGTAATTTTTCAAAAATGAAGAAATTTATTAAAATAAATGAAGGAAATAATTCGATCATAAAATATTATCGAATTTAGGCTTTTGAATCACCTAATTTGGAGTTGTATAAATCAGGATAGAGTCAAATGAATATTTCGACCCAAAAATGAAAATTGAAAATGTGGATTTAAATTATAAAAATACAAGGATGCAAGATATGTAAGGAAAATATATGAAAGCATGAGAAGTACATGATTTTTCATGAAATATCTCTTTTTACTTATTTAGAAAAGGCAAATAGATGAGGAAGCTAACTAATGTTATAAGGTAATCAAGGAATGCTTTTAAAAGTATTTACTCTAAGTTAATTGAATACTTTGCAATTTCTTTTTATGTAATGTTTTCAAATTTTATCTTAGGGTGGCCATCACATAATGATTTTTTGGAAAAAAAGTGTTCCTTAATTATTTCTCTTTGAATGTGATATTTATTATAGTTATGCAAAAATTTCTCTGCTTGCAAATGTCTTGTAATGAATAAATGTATTTCTTAAAAATCAACTCCATGTATATGTGCATAATGCATAAAGTTAGAGGTCCATTTTATAGGTAAAAGCGGATTGATGTTCCCCTCTAGTGTAACCGAGTTGCTAATATAAGCCCACAGGCCGACAACGAACTTTCTAATATAAGACGTAGATGTATTGATGGTCTCCTAGTTTGAGTACCATCTAATGTTATTACCAATCATGTATGTTGAATATGCATTTGCATATGCATTTATTGTAAAGTGTCAAATTTTTTGTTAGAAGTACGTATTTAAATAAAAAATAGTCGCTTATTGAGTTTAACACTCTAGTTTTGCTTTTCCAACCATAAACATGAAGTCTAAAGTTGAAAAAGGAATATTTCAATTGAAAGAACCTTGAAGTTTTTGTTGTTTTCATGTGTTTCATATGCCTGAATACACAGTACCTATTTTGTCTTATATGAGTATATGGTACACATAGACCTAATAAGATATATTATATTAATCTAAAGATATCATGTAACTACAATCATAATAATTAGAATGCTCGTGTAAATTTGTGTTAAATGCAATGTTAGAAATGTTCTCTTGCCAAAAGTGCATCAAAAAAATTGTCCAGATGTTTACGGGGTAATTAAAATGAAATTCTTGCCACATGAAAAGGGCCACAGTCCTAATCACAATTTACCAACAAAGTGATTCTAGAGTAAGATTAATATTATAACGTACCTTAAGTTTGGGGTTCCACAAGCAATCCACTATATTTGACTATATTTTGCCTTGTAATCTCGTCTACTAGCCTTTTTCTAAGTTTCTACCTTTGTATAATCTTTTAAATATTTATTTTCAGTAGAATTCATTAAATGTTACCACAATTATAGGCTTATTTAAGTATTGTTTGTCATCTTTGTACCTATCAATGGTAGTATTCATTTGGGGCCTATCTTAGTTTATTTAGGTGCAGCATGTTTCACTGATTAAATTCATGTATATAGATCACTTACAATCCCAAGACATAATAGAACAAGAGTTTTAAATTTTTTTTACTACATTACTACTCACACACCATTCATAGTCCTATCCAATTTCGGTACCTCATAGGCTCAAGACTAAGCCACCTCATCTTCTAGAGAATACTCTCTCTCCTTAGCCAATTCAATATCTCACCCAACTTGAAATACATAGAAAAATTACTATAGCAGAATCCCCTCTAGTTGCCTCCATTCTATCTGATACTTAAGTTGGAGAAACATCTCAAGCACCACTTGCTCCACTGCTCACTGAAACCCTGTCCTCTTTAAATGCTTGACAAAAGGGTGAAAAACTAGTATATTCAAGTGAGTTTACATTTTTTGGCATTCATGGCATAAATATTTCATTTTTCATTTTTAAGTGGCCATATAGTTAGGATTCTTATATTTTGGGATATTTTGGGATGTATCTATGGATGACACTTTAAAATTTTGAATAGATATTTTTTATTTAAAGGTGGTTTTACAAAGCAATCCATGAGCAACATGTTTACCATGAAGTTTAGTGGGAATCTCCACCAAGATTTATGGTTATTTATCTTCTCGACTACAAAATATGCTACACTATGGGCTACACCATTCCTTGCTCTAAGCACATGAAGGAAACAAATGGATAGGAAATCAGGAGTTTGATACTTAATGTCCAAAGCAAGAATACCCATTAGGGACAAAAAGGGGCTTTTATCATTTAGACCATCGACCAACAACAAAAAATTAGTTTCTAGCTTGATGTATTGGACCTCCATCTCCCTTCCCCAATCAACCTTAAAACAAATTATCATGACATCCATGGTAAGGGAGTCTGTAATTCTGCCAACCTTCCACCCTCTTGTTCTCAAAAATCTTCCCATAGTATCTCCCATCATTGCCCTAAACCTTAAACCTTCCCCATTTCGTTCCCTGCACCCATCTACATTTATATTAAGATATCTCACATGGGGCTTAACCTATCTCGGGACCAATTTCCTCATCGTCATGTTTAATGTGCCAAACCTCATTGCTTTCTTAAACTCATCCCTAAACTTCTTGCACCATTCTAATAGATCTACGAAATCTAGTTGAGAACCATATTCACGT
Organism: Annona cherimola; assembly: GCA_030490835.1. NCBI lineage: Eukaryota > Viridiplantae > Streptophyta > Magnoliopsida > Magnoliales > Annonaceae > Annona > Annona cherimola. The sequence continues at coordinate 59,702,092 of CM059973.1, read as the reverse complement.
GTCTAGTTTCTCATATGCCATACCATTCCACACATCAAGATGTAGAGCATGACGTCTTCTCCACCTTACTTTCCTCCTAGTTGCCATAGGATGCAGATTATTTTTTGTGACCACAAATTCCTGTCAACCACGAACTTTCCCTTGGACTCCCCAATTTTTCCACAATGTAGAAATAGAAATCGGGAGTCCTCACTTGCAAGCCCATAAAAGTTACACCTTTGATTAATCTCCACCCCTCTATAATTCAAATTTACCTTTGTTGGTAATGTATTTATGGCTAGTTTCCATCCAAAATTTTAATTCTATTAGGGAATGGAGACTTCCGAATTTACTAGAAGATCACATGATTAGCTGGTTGCTCAATAGGCATGCCTCGTTATTTTCCCTACAAAACAAAATGGATAAACTTTAATCATCCTATAAGCTAATCTTACACTCAAATTTCCATCTTTCTCTAGTGTACAAAATCATTTGTCCTTTTCTGCTCAAGTTGGGATCGAGATGAACTTAATGTTTCTCCATACTCTTTCCAGTTGCTTCCACGACCATCTCTTCTTTCCATGTGCCTCTATGCTAGTCAATGAAGCTACACACTTTCTCATTATTAGTTATACATTCAAGAAGAGGGCCAGCCTTCTTAATCTTCTTCTTTGTCTAAGGATCATTGAAGAAACTAATGCTAATTCCTCTCCTAGTGCTCCACCTCTCCCCTGCATTTTTGACTCATAATATTCCTCTCTAGGTGTAAGAGTTGTTCTTTTTTAATTAGCGGTTCCATAAGCTTCCTCCTTCAAGATACTTCCCTTTTAGCATCTTGTAGTATAAAGTGTCCTTATTTTCTAGCAAACGCTAGGCCTATTTTGCTAAGAGAGTGAGGTCGAAGAGCACAATGTCCCTAAAACTCGCACCCCCGTTGACTTTGGTTTACACATCTCCTTCTAGCTAACCCAACTGATGTCCCTTCTTCCCCACACTCCCTCCACCAAAACCTGCTAATGAGACTATTCAACTCTCTACAAAGACCCCTCAAGAGGAGGAATAAAATCCTTGTGTAGCACGAAATCGCTTGAGCTATTGCCCTTATTAAGACTTATTTTCCCTCTATCGATAAAATCTTCTCCTTCTATCCTTGGAGCATCTACTAAATCCTTTCTTTCTAGCCTTTGAAAACCTTTTAAGACCTCCCCATCTAAGTCAATAATCCCAAATAGGATGTTATACCCATGTCATTTGATCCCAACTATCTTTGAATATCACCTTTATGTTTTAGCTCAATATTATCACTAAAGAAGACTACAATTTTGCAAATATTTACTGACTAGCCTGAATGCTCACTATAAATCCTGAGGACTTCTAATAAAATAGTGATCTCCTACTGATTGGCCTTTAAGAACAGCAAAGCATCATTCATAAAAAATGTGAGAATCAGACTTTAGTGAGCAATTTCTATCCATAATTAGGGAGGACAAGTCTTCCACATAGATTAAGAACATATGGGGTGACAGGAGATCTCCTTATCAAATTTCTCTCTTTGATTATATCATCTCCATGTTAAGTCCTTCACTATCACCCTATAACTAACTGAGTTGATATATCTCATTATCCAATTAATCTACATATCTAGGAATTCATACAACTCATCATCTCCCTCAGAAAAACTCAATCTAGCTGATCATACGCCTTGGACATGTCCAGGTTGACTGTGATATCTTTCCTCTTTCCCATCCCCCTGCCACATAAGTGATGGATTGCCTCATATGTGATTGCCATGTAGTTAGTGATAAGTCATCCAAGTATAAATGCACTTTTTTGGACATAAGTGATAGCTTAGAGATACAATTTGAGTCTATTCACCAAAATCTTGGCAAAAATCTAATAAATCATGTTACGGAAGTTGATTAGCTAAAAATCCATCAGTTTGCAAGTGCCACTTTTTTGGAATTAACACAAAGGAAGTGACATTAAGATCCAAAGATAACTTGTAATTTTGGCCCGATCATGACACTCCATAATAACTTTGCACATTTTGACCACTTCATTAACGTCTGGAGGTCTAATTAGCAGCTCACAATCTTCATGTGAGATTTTCTTCTATACCAGCCCCACTACCCATGCTAGATAACAAGGGGAAGAAGTTGAGAAGAGCTCTTTGAAGTACTCAACTACGACTCTTTGCTTTTCAATTTGTTCATAGAGCCACTACCTTTTGTGTCTTGCAAATAATCTATAGAATTATTTCTTTTCTTCTTCGAAGCTACTTTGTGAAAAAATTTAGTGTCCTTGTCTCCCTCATGTAACCAGTGGGCTTTTGACATCCACTGCCAAATGAACTCTTTATCCTCCAATAGCTGATTTAGTTTCTTCCCTATATATATGTATCAAATGATGTGATGAATGTTTATACTCGAATTTGAAATATGTTTTTAAGATCAAATGAATTATTAACTTTGATTTTGTGAATTAAATCCATATATGCGACATATGATGTTTGTTTTTGAGCCTATAATAAGACATCCCATGAATGATATGTACTTATTGAGAATTCATGTTATGATAATTGGTTTTAGGGTTAATTTAAAATATAACTACTATGTTTGACCTTACTTTCAAATATACTCACTAAGTTTTAAAGTTACAAATCTTCCCACTAGGAATTGGTTGAATATCATCCATAACCATTACATCTGACACTAATTAAAATCGCTATTTGCTGCAATATGAAATGTCCAACAAAAATGCCCTCAACATATTGTGCTTCATTGATCCAGACTAAAGATTAGAATTTTGCTAAATCAGGAATTAAGGCATTAGTTGCAATCCATATCTGAAAGTTCCATTTTTGAAGGAGTATGACCATGATGGAATGAGGATTTGACTTTATCTGTATCTTTATTATTTTCACCATGGTGGAATGAAGATTTTGACTCTATTCAGATTTTTTTAAAAATTTTATTTTATAACTAGTAGGCACTATCATTCCCAAGAAAACTAGTATATTTGGTTATATCTGCTTCTACCTTCTACATATTTGGTGACAAGTTAAGCCTGGCACTGTTGCCACACCATGGCCAGACACAAAAACCTACTTTGGTGCCAAATTGACGTCTCTAGTAAGACTATCGAGAGCAATTACCTCACTCAACAAAATTAGGTAAATCTCCACTATCCAGATTTGGCAAAATCTGTCAAGGATACAATGAAACCCAATTGCCTAATTGTTCCGGCCTCATGAAAATTGTCTTTCCGACTTTGAAAATAAATGCTTAATTAATTTCCCAGCAAAATTTTAAAGCATTTAATTCTTTAACTCAGTCCGAAAAGTATATCACAGAAATATTCTACATTGTGTTCCACATTCTGATTTTACATCTCCAACGAGAAAACCCTTAATTAAAAGAGCTAAATACAAGTCTTAAAAATGATTATTTTATTGAATGATGATGGAATGCGTAGAAGATTTTTCTACGACTTTACAAGTGCACAAAAAAACGTGTCTCACGAAATACAAAGATAAATGAGTACACTTCGCCCCGCGCCGTGACTCGAATGTGTGGTACATGACGTCACGTGTCATGACTTAAATGTGAGGTACATGACGCCACGCGCCATGACTTAAATGTGAGGTACATAACACCACGTGCCATGACTTAAATGTGAGTTACATGACACAACGCGCCATGACTTAAATGTGAGTTTACGCTTAGCCCGTCGACCAGCGATGACTCAGTTTGGGCATAGTGAGAGGCCCATCGGCTACACTAGTGACCCTACACAACAAGCTAAGTATGCTCTCAGCTTTTGAATTTTGCACAGCAAACCAGCATCTCCCGCTTTTAGTTTAATAAGCCAGTGTGTCCCACCTTCAGTCTTTGGATTGAATAATTGGGTAGTTTTACCAAGAAATGGATTTAACCGAATTTTAAAAATATGTTTGAGTCAACTTGGACCAACTAAAAAGGTTCGAGCCCAACTAGGCATGTTGAAAAGAGTTTGGGCCTAACTGGGCTTGACTCAATCAAGTTGGGCTCAACTGGGTTTATTGGGGGATTTTGGACCCAACTGGGCTTGTTGAAGAGTTTTGGGCAATCTTGGGCCTATCAAAGAGTTTTGGGCTCAAGTGGGCTTATTGAAGAATTTCGGGCCATCTTGGACTTATTGAAGAGTTTTAGGCCATCTTGGGCTTGCTGGGAGTTTTGGGTCTGAGTGGGCTTGTTGAAGGGTTTTGAGCCTAGGTGGGCTTGTTGAAGAGTTTTGGGCCTATCCTGGGCTTGCTGGGAGTTTTGGGCCCGAGTGGGCTTGTTGAAGGGTTTTGGGCCCAAGTGGGCTTGCTCGGACATTAAGTGTTACACAAACATGTTGAGTGTTATGTCGATGACCTGGTTGTGAGACCTGAAGGTCACAATAGGCATAAAGAAGATTTGAAGTCGGTGTTTCTGCGTCTAAGAAAGTATGATCTCAAGATGAATCCTCTCAAATGTGCATTCGGAGTATCATCCGCGAAATTCCTCGGGTTCATAATCTGCCAAAGGGGAATCGAGGTCGATCCACTTAAGACGGAAGCAATTCAAAATATGCCGCCTCCACGAAACCTCAGAGAACTTAGGAGCCTGCAAGGCCAATTGTCTTATATCCGGCGTTTCATCTCCAACTCGTCCGGCTAGTGCCAGCCCTTTCATAAGTTGATGAAAAAAATATGAGTTTCCAGTGGGATGTGGAATGCCAGCGGGCTTTTGAAGCCATTAAAGAATTGCTGTAAAATCCTCCTGTTTTGACGACCCTAGTGAAAGGAAAGCCATTGATTCTGTATATTGCTGCCAGTTCACAATCACTGGGGGCATTACTCGCACAAGAGAATGCCCAAAGCAAAGAACAAGGTACCTATTATCTGAGTCGTCGATTGTTGCAAGCCGAATGCAATTACTCCTCAATCGAGAAAATTTGTCTAGCATTGGTCTTTGTGGTGCAAAAGCTAAGACATTACTTCCTCGCGCATCGGATCCTACTCATATCAAAGGCTGATCCTCTCAAATTTTTGATCACTGGACCCATGCTTTCAGGACGCTTGACAAAATGGTCATTGCTGTTAGCCGAGTTTGACATACAATATGTACCCCGAAAAGCAGTGAAAGGGCAAGTGTTAGCGAAATTCCTAGCATCCCATCCATTGGAAGAAGAATTTCCCATATTGGATAATCTACCTGATGAGGAAGCTTTCTATGCAAATGACGATCCAATGTGGCAAATGTACTTTGATGGTGCTTCAAAGCTATCCGGAGCTGGTGTAGGAATTGTTATAGTCTCTCCTCATAAAGACTTGTTCCCACACTCATATTTTCTTGGAAAAAGCGCAACAAACAATGAAGCTGAATATGAGGCTTTCCTCATCGATGTGGAACTTCTGTTACAATCAGATATCCTATTTGTATGGATATTTGGAGATTCGGAATTAGTCATTAAACAGTTAAATGACCAATATGAAGTACATCAGCCTCATTTGCAAAAGTATTATGACAAGGCTCAAACTTTACTAGCAAAATTTGAAATTATTTCTGTCGAGCACGTTCCTCGGTCAGAAAATATAGTTGCTGACGCATTGTCAAAATTAGCCAGTATTCTCGCTTTTAACGAGCTTGATGACATGACAATTCGACTACAAAGACTCGAAGCTGAAGAAGATCCCCAAGTGAACCAGGTTGGAAGGTGTATATCCGAGGCGCCTGCAAGCAATGAAGATTGGCACATCCCTATCATCAACTACCTCCAGTACGGTATTTTACCGGAGGACCATAATGCAAGAAAGTCACTTAGAAAGACTGTTTTATGATATACCGTGTTTCAAAGAAAGTTATATTGAATCTCTTTCGATGGTCTTTGGCTCCGCTGCATTGATGGAAATGAGATATGTCAAGTTCTTCAAGAGACGCACTCCAGCCAATGTGACGCCCATCAATCTGGGCGACGACTTTATCATAGGACAGAATGTTGGGCTATTATTGGCCGACAATGGTCCAAGACTCAATTAATTTTGTAAAATCCTGTGAACCTTGTCAGATCATGGGGACATTTATCATGTTCCCGCTTCAGACATGTTGCCAGCACCTATCTCATGGCCTTTCTCTTGGTGAGACTTTGACATTGTCGGTCCAATCAACCCATCATCATCCAAAGGGCACTTATACATTTTAGCGGTCACGGATTATTTTTCCAAATGGGCAGAAGCTAAAGCATACAAGAGAGTGCGAGCACAAGAGGTGGTTGAATTTATCAAGCACAAAATCATTTTTCGCTATGGTGTCCCTTACCAGATCACCTCGGATAATGGCACGTTGTTCAAAAATGACAGAGTAGATTAGTTATGTTCAAAATTTAGAATAAAACAAGTATTCTCATCGCCCTATTACCCATAAGGAAATGGTCAAGCAGAGGCATTTAACAAAAAATATCATTCGAATCCTCAAAAGGACCATTGTGAAAAATAAGCGTGATTGGCACGAGAGGCTGCCTGAGGCGCTTTGGGCCTACAGAACTACACATTGAACTGCGACGGGTGCCACCCCATATTCACTGCTCTTCGGTGCTGAAGCAGTTTTATCGATAGAAACTCAGCTAGCATCCTTAAGGGTCGATATTCATTTTGGGTTGACTACTGGACAACAAGCCAAGTTTCGTTTTGATGAGCTCGAAGTACTAAATGAGAGACGAATCCAAGCACGACAGCGAATCGAACTTTATCAAGCTCGGAAGGTCGAAGCGTATAACAAGGTTGTGAGGCATCGCTTATTCAAGAGAGGCGATTTGGTGCTAAAGTTACGCACAGAGCTTATGGTCGAGAGAAAACTTACCGGTAAATTTGAGCCTAAATGGGAAGGGCCTTACATCATTGAGAGAGTCTATGGCAATGACACATATGAAATCATTAGTTGCGAGAACCAAGTCAAAGCGACTGTAAATGGGAATTACTTAAAAAGATACTATCCGTAGAAGTTACAAAGGGAGTCATACATCAAAATTTTGCAAGAGAGTCTCCATAGTCTCTCTTGTAGAATGAAGGGACTCCTTCAAAACTCGAATAAAGTTCACTACATCAGCAAGAGGAACTGTATATGCCCACAACTCATTGACCTTAGCCTCCATAGTAGAAATATCCCGACTCTCTGAACCAATACTCACTTTGTAGAGGTCAACTTCGGCTTGAAGTTCGTTGGAGGTAGAAGTCAATGAATTTAGTTTACTTCTATCCACGAAGATAGATATGACAATGCGACGAACCTCAGCCTGTTTGGCCGCTATGGACGTTCAAATCTCCTCGGCAATCATCTTTTTACCTTCCACCTCCTTTGCGACTTAGAAGTTACGTTCCTTAAGTTGAGCAAGACTATCTCTACATTTGGTAAGGTCGGCTTCTGCGGACGCTAGATCTTCTGCAGAAACCAAGGGTTGTGCAGCAGCCTCGAGTTCTCGCCACTGGGCACACAACTTCTCCAATGCGAGTATGATGTCATCAAAACTAGAAATGCAAAGTTGGAGCCTATCCAAGACCATCGAAAAGTCTTCACAAATATCCAACGCTTCGGTGACATCATCAGGAGAATCCATGTCCCTCAAAGAAGAAACGATGCATCCCTTGAATTGTGCTATTGCACGCCTTAGATGCTTGAGATCCCACTGCTCTAACCGCTCTGCCCCGATCACTTTAAAAGTTGAAAAGAAATGATGCAAAGGATCCAAGAAGCGGTCTTTGACATCAGGAAGCTGACGAGCCTCACTCGAGCTCGCACCAGTACTAGGACCAGTTGAACTAAAGTGAGGACCACCTAAGTGACCAGATCCTAAGGTTGAAAAGTACAAGTCATGATGTCAGAACAACAAATTAACTAGGCGAAAAGCCGAAATACAAATACTTGGTGACGTAGGAGAAACGGGCAACGGTTCTATCGGTGTCGAATTCTCCCCACCATGAGCATCGACATCAGATACTTCAACAACTAAGGCGGCTGTCAAAACAAAAATAAAATAAAATAAAATAAAATAAAATAAAATAAAATAAAATAAAATAAAATAAAAATAATGAGATTAAAAGAAGAAAAAAAAGAAGAAGGAAAGAGGGGGTTTACCTTCAAAATTCGTACGCGCGCCTTCTGGGTGATTACATGGAGCTTCCATGTGGATTTCCTCTCTCGAACCAAATCCTGCCAAATAAGTGATCAAGATAAGAATAATCGCAATAAACAGATATAATTGACAAGGTAATCTAGCATACCTATGGTCCTATCATCAGAATGAGTCGTTTTCACGGGGGTATCTTGGGCTATTGATGGCGGAGATGGGTAGGCCTCAGGAGTCCGGACCCCCACAAAATCCCTCATGAAGGCATTATCAGAAAATATGGGCCCGTTGTCATATGACCTCGGGGGTTGGTTCATTTGATCCATATTTAGATCCATATGGAAACCCAAGATGTCACTTAAGACATGATCGCTGGAAGCTGGTAATGTAGGAGAACCGCCCGACGCTTCAGCATGCGCTCCTCTTCCCAATCTATGGTTGCTAGAAGCATCCCTAGCACCATTCAACTCTGCTACGATCTCCCCTTCCTCAGAAGGCTCGGGTCACTAAGGACATGGTCTTCTACTAAGATCCTCCATCGTATCAACTTCAAGATTTTTCATAGCTTCTCCTTGCTTGGAGGAATCTTTCCCCGGAGAAGAAGTAGAAAGTCTAGCAATCAGAGACAAGTCCCTTATTTTACGAGCTTTTCACTTCTTGCTAAGAGTGTCATGCATTGTTAGTGACTCTGTGGCCCTTGAGTTGGTGGGACGATTAGGAAACCAAAAGTGACAAATTGGCTTTGGCAGATATACAACCTCAGGAAGCTTGACATTGTATTCTTTAAAGAAAAAGGGGGGGATAGATAAGGATAAAAACATAAAGAGAGAGAGAAGAAACATACTCCAAGTCTCCATGGGTTTCTGGTCCTTTTGAGAAGCTGCATTTTCAGTAGCTAACTCCCATAAGGTCTTCTTGATTGGCTCGATGTCGCGATGAATATACTCTTTTTCTTCTACAAACCAGTCAGTGTAGTGAAAGTTACAACCGACGATCCCAGGGTAAGCCTTGAAAGAATCGATGTGTTGGACACAACGAGCTTCAGTCTCCTCCACGTCTGGTTCCTTGAAGCGTCTAATCTCAAAGGGCATCACCAAGCCCAGTTCACCCCAGCTGGTGGTCAAGTCAAGGGGTTTAAAAGCCCAAAAGCGGGATTTAGGCACAACTTGCTCGACAACCTTTACCGCACAGATGTCATACCAATGAACATAATCTTGAGTTGCCCGGACTCCACAGTCAAACAAAGGAAATTTCAGCTCATAGGAAAACTTAACTCCCTCAAAGCGCGAGCATAACGCGAGCCAGTGAAGAGGTCCGACCCCAACTTCCCTTTGATATCTTGGGATGTGGGGAAGATATGCAGGAACATCCTGATCAAAGCGGAACTAACGAACAAACCTATGAGGATAGTATGACTCAACTTCAAAATGAGGACCATCCCTGTAAGCCAAGAGACCTGGTTGAAGTGACAACGCAAAGTCCTTCTCATCAAGGGTCAGTCCCACAGAGGAAGATTTTGTCGACCACTCGCAGGGGACAACCATACGGAAGAACATTTCTTCAAAATAACTAGCCTGGATAAGAAGCCCGGTCATGTCTTCAAAACTATAGCTAGCTAAGTTACGCCTGACAAATTTCTTCAATATCAAACCCTGAGAAGAAAATTGGGTAACTTCCTCGACTCCATAAATCTCTGGGAAATAAAATCCAAGCCAGCCAAGGAGAAAATGAGCTGGAAAATAAGAAATGGCGCGCCCTGGGCCTTTCTCGTTATATATAATATGATTTAAATGTTGGAAACAATGTTCAAAACAAAACAAATTGACCAAAGCATAAGTTTTGATGATTAAACAAAGACTAATTTGAGTATATAAAGTGTACTAATGAGTTTGCCAAGTGTTTAAGGAAAGCAAAGAAGTCAAGTCGATTACCAAGTCGACTTGGACTTCGACTTGGGGTGAAGTCGATACCTAAGTCGACTTCACAAGCGACTTCGAATGGAAAAAGGTGGATAGCATTGAAAATAGAAAACAAGCAAGTGAAGTCGCAGGCCAAGTCGACTCCACGTGCGACTTGGGAAGCCAAGTCTCAAGACGAAGTCGACTCCAGAATCGACTTCAAACGTCAAAAAGTGTCCAGAGTTGAAAATGTGGAAACGGACATGGCGAAGTCGCAGGCGAAGTCGACTCCAGGCGCGACTTGGGCGAAGTCGCAGACAAGGTCGACTCCAACTTCGACTTGAGAAGTTCAGACTTGAAGATTGAAGTTTCAAGCTTATTCCGAGGATCCATTTAGACTTTATCAAATCCAAATAAAATGCAAAGTCCATTCTCAACGGGCAAATTAAGCTTCTTGAAGATCAAAGCAAGGATCCAAGATCTCCAAAATTTTTCAAAGCTCAAGATCTTCAAAGATCAAACAAGATCTACAAATATGAAGAATCATTTCAGAATGAAAATGATTCAAAGGAAGAAAGGCAAGGATGATAGAAGCAGACTAAATGAAGATCAAAGAGTTTTCAGCAAAACCCGAGCCAAGTCGCAAGTCAAGTCGACTTCAGGTTCGACTTGAGTCGAAGTCTGAAAGCCAAGTCGACCCAAGACTCGGACTTGGAAATCTGAAGAACTGGAGTCGCACACGAGGTCGACTCCAGGTGCGACTTGGAAGACAAGTCGCAGGCCAAGTCGACTCCATCTTCGACTTGGGTATAACGTTCGAATTTTCGAACGTTGGAGTTCATTTATTGCGCGCCAACCACCTCTACAACGTTCAAATCCTTCTCTTTCTATATAAGGATCCTCAAATGAACGTGAAAACACACAAGAACATTACAAGACACTACTATATACTCTACAAGGTCCAAAGAGAGAAAAGAAGTGCTAGAGAGGAATCCTATTTGCTTTTCTCCATTTTTGAGTGGTCCATATACATTCTAAGGAAGAAGAGAGCTTCAGGTTGCAAGCCGCTTCATCAAGAATCATCCAAGCTGTTTCTAAATTCTTCCTCGAGCTCAAACTTGTCTACGCATCATTGTAAAGTGTAGCTTTTTCTTTTTCAAAGTCTTGTTGTATAAATCTTGATTTAGCTTGAGTAGCTAAGATCAAGTGTATGCAAAGTAGGGTGTGATTGGAGTGAGACTCATCACCTACTTGTGTAAGTGTTTGTTTATGCCCCCTAGAGCTGGAATCTAGAAGAGAGCGGTGACTCTAAGTGTATTCGAGGAATACATAGTGGAACCCAAGTCACAACGGAGTGTGAGCTTGGAAGAGTGGAGTAGGGAAGGTTTGCCCGAACTACTATAAATCTTGTGTTCTATTTATTGTTACTGCTTTATCTTATTTTCTCTTCATTTGCTTTCAAAGGGGATTAAATTTTCAAAGGGTTAAGAGTTTTTGATTTACGAAAGAAGATTTTTTAAAGAACCCAATTCACCCCTCCCCTCTTGGGTTTAGCCATCAACTCGGGACCAACAAGTGGTATCAGAGCAGGTCTTTGAGTTTACCAAAGAGATCTTATTAATATGGCATCGCAATCTACTTCGGTTCCCGCATTTACTGAAGGCCAATCCTTTACAAGGCCACCGTTGTTTGATAGGAACAATTTTGAATATTGGAAGCTTCGTATGAAGCAACTCATCATGGCTACCAACATGGATTCTTGGATTGCTATCCAAGATGGAGTAATCTTGCCTACCGATGAAAGAGCTTCCAAATGGACCGATGAGGAAGTAAGAATTGTAAAGAGCAACGCCAAAGCTATGAACTCTTTATTTTGTGCTCTTACTGCTTCTGAATATGATAGAGTATCCTCTTGCTTGACCGCCAAAGAGATATAGGATACGCTAACCTCTATCTATGAAGGAACTTCTCAAGTCCAAGGGACGAGAAGAAATATTCTGATTGGAGAACTAGAAAATTTTAGAATGCTAGAAACAGAAAATATTTCTGAAATGTTTGCTGGATTCTCAAAAATTACTAATGCTTTAAAAGGTCTTGAAAAGGCTATATCTGAATCCGAGCAGGTTATGAAGATTTTGAGAGCTCTACCCGAATTATGGACTCCAAAGATCACTGCGATAGAAGAAGCCAAGGACCTTAACACACTAAAGCTTGAAAACTTAATTAGCTCACTCATGTCACATGAGCTAATCAAGAGAAGAAATGAAGATCAACACAGGGGCAAAAGAGCAATTGCCTTGAAAGCCGCACAAGACACGGAAGACATTCTTCTTCTCAAAATGACGACGAGATTGCTCTACTCACAAAACGTTTCAGAAAATTTGTGAGGAAAGGCAAAAATTTCAGAAGTTTCAAGGAAAGAACTTCTAGAGAGAAGAAGAAAGATCCAACCAAATGCTACCGATGCGGCGGTTCGGGACATATACAAGCTCAATGTCCAACTCCCGAAGAAAGCAAGGCAAAAGAACAAAGAAAAGATCGAGGGGACAACAAAAGATTCCAAAGATACAAAGGAAGAGGCATGTACGTGAATGACGAGGAATCTTCAACGAGTAGCTCCTCAACCGACGAAATGGAGGCGGAAGAATGTGCAAGAATTTGCTGCATGGCACAAATCGAGCAAGAAGAACAAACTACCTCAACAAAATGCACAAGTAATGAAGAGACATGTTTTAAGGCAAAGGCAAATAATGAATGGTTCATGGATAGCGGTTGCTCAAGGCATATGACCGGTGAAAGAAGTTTATTTCATAAACTTAAGCCTTGCAACGATGGAATGGTTGCCTTTGGCAATAATGAAAAAGGTAAAATCAAAGGTAAAGGAAATATACATAGTATTTCAAATGCATGCATGGAAGATGTTTTGTTTGTTGAAGGACTCAAACACAATTTAATGAGCATTAGCCAATTATGTGATAAAGGATACAAAGTTGTGTTTGAATCATCTATATGTAATGTATTTGATGGAGAACATATCATGTTTAGTGGTAAAAGACATGGAAATGTATATTTGGTTTCACTTGATGAATTAAATGGTCAATGTCTAATGGCCATTGATAATGATCCATGGGTTTGGCATAAAAGGCTTGGACACATAAACATGGGAAATATAAAGACCCTATGGAAAAAGAGTTTGGTAGAAGGATTACCAAGATTGAAATATGACAAGGACAAGATTTGTAAGGCATGTCAATTATCAAAACAACCCAAGATGCCTTTCTCTACCAAAAAGGAAATTTCCACCACTAAGCCACTTAAATTGCTACACATGGATCTATACGGGCCATCCGACATTCTAACCATTGGTGGAAAGAAATATGTATTTGTCATAGTTGATGATTTTTCAAGATTCACATGGATAATTCTCTTAGCTAGTAAAGACGAAGTCTTCTCTATGTTTGCAACTTTTGTAAATTTGGTGCAAAATGAAAAACGAAGTATTATTGTGACCATAAGAAGCGATCATGGTGGCGAATTCGAAAACAAACGATTCATGGAATTTTGCAATGAAAAAGGAATTCACCACAGATTTTCTGCACCAAGAACTCCACAACAAAATGGAGTAGTAGAAAGGAAAAATAGAACTATACAAGAGATGACTAGAACTATGCTAAATGAGAGCAATCTATCCAAGAAATTTTGGGATGAAGCTGTGAGTACAGCTTGTCATGTATTGAACCGTGTCACCATTCGAGCAATCTTGAAAAAGACCCCATATGAACTATGGAAAGGAAGAAAACCAAATATTTCTTATTTTCATGCTTTTGGATGTACATGTTATGTTTTGAACAATGGAAAAACTAACTTGGGAAAGTTAGATGCTAAAAGCGATGAGGCCATATTCCTTGGATATTCATCAAATAGCAAAGCATATAGAGTTTTCAATAAACGAAACCAAGTTGTTGAAGAATCCATACACGTTGTATTCGATGAAATTAACCAAACTCCGAGAAAGGAGGATAAACTAAGTGATGCAGATGAGACAAAAGGCAAAGAACAACCAAAGGAACTCGAGCTCAAGCCAGAAAATCTCATGGAGGAAGAGGTAAGTGAAGGTAATGATTCTTACAAACCTCCAACTGATTTAAAGTTCAAAAATGCCCATCCAATTGAGCAAGTTATTGGAAATGTATATGAAGGAGTGAAAACTAGAAGATCAAAACAAAACGTTTATGGTCAATATGCCTTTGTATCTAAAATTGAACCAAATACCATTGAACAAGCTCTCAATGATGAAAATTGGGTTATTGCAATGCAAGAAGAGCTAAACCAATTCGAAAGGAATAATGTATGACATTTAGTTCCTCGACCAAATAATCACACTATCATTGGTACCAAATGGGTATTTAGGAACAAATTAGATGAAAGCGGACTTGTGATTAGAAATAAGGCCAGATTAGTAGCCAAAGGGTATTCTCAAGAAGAAGGAATCGATTTTGAAGAATCATATGCACCCGTGGCTAGATTAGAAGCCATACGTATTCTACTAGCATTCGCTTCTTATATGAATTTCAAATTGTTCCAAATGGATGTAAAAAGCGCATTTTTGAATGGCTATTTGAATGAAGAAGTATATGTTGAACAACCCCCTGGTTTTGTAGAAACGAATCAATCAAAGTATGTTTATAAATTGACCAAAGCGCTATATGGATTAAAGCAAGCTCCAAGAGCTTGGTATGAAAGGTTGAACAAATTTTTGATTGACCATGAGTTTCTAAGAGGGAAAGTAGATACTACTTTGTTCATCAAATACAAAAACAAAGATATTTTAATTGTACAGATTTATTTAGATGACATAATTTTCGGTGCTACTGACGAAAATCTTTGTCAAGAATTTTCTAAGATTATGCAGAGCGAATTCGAAATGAGCATGATGGGAGAATTAAATTTCTTCCTTGGACTGCAAATTAAGCAACAAAGTGAAGGGATATTTTTTAACCAGTCCAAGTACGTCAAGGAAATGCTCAAGAAATTTAGAATGCAGAATAGCAAAGGGGCAAACACTCCAATGAGCTCTACAATCAAGATCGACAAGGACGAAAACGGTAAAAGTATCGATCAAAAGCTTTATAGAAGCATGATAGGATCCTTGTTATATTTAACTGCTTCTAGACCCGATATTCTATTCAGTGTTTGTATGTGCTCTAGATTTCAAGCATGCCCAAAAGAATCATATCTACTTGCTGTAAAAAGAATTTTTAAATATTTGATAAAAACTGCCAATCTTGGACTATGGTATCCAAAGGGGACAACCTTTAATCTAATCGGCTATTCGGATGCAGATTTTGCCGGATATAAAGTAGATAGAAAGAGCACTAGTGGAACTTGTCAGTTCCTTGGACATATGTTAGTTTCATGGTACTCAAGAAAATAAACAAGTGTGGCTTTATCTACTGCGGAAGCCGAATACATAGCCGCCGGTAGTTGTTGTGCCCAATTGCTTTGGATGAAACAGCAATTGAAAGATTATGGTATTGATTATGTTGATATTCCTATTAGATGTGATAATACAAGTGCAATTTGTCTGACTAAAAATCTTGTACTACATTCAAGAACCAAGCATATTGATGTGAGACATCATTTTATTCGTGAACATGTTGAAAATCATGATGTATGTTTAGAATATGTGAAAACTGAGGACCAAATTGCTGATATCTTTACCAAACCATTAGCCAAAGAATCATTCTATAAAATTAGGAATGATATGGGGATGATAGAGCTAAATTAATAAAAATTAACCAAGAAACTGAAATTTGAAAAAGGCAAGTCAATGGGTCAAGTCGACTCCATGGGAGCCAAGTCGACTCCGCCAAGTCGACTTGGGAAAGTGAAGTCGACTCCGCTTCAACAGCGAAGTCGACTCCACATGGTCGAAGTCGACTCCGAGGGACCGAAGTCGACTTCGCCTAGGGCAGAGTCGACTCCGCGCGCGACGTTTCGCATTCGGCCGATCTCTTCTTCTTCTCTTTCCTTCCTCTTTCCTTCTCATTTTCCCGCTTTTTCTTTCTCTCCTCCTATCTCCGGCGATTCCGATCTTCCTTGTCTCTGGCAAACTGCCGTTCCCTCTCCTCTTCATTTCCGGCAACTCTCTCCCTCTCTCTCACTCTCTCCCTCTCTCACTCTCTCTTTCTCTCTCTCTGTCTCTCTGTCTCACAGCTCCTCTTCTCTCTCACTGTCATTCCCTCTCAGATTCCCAAAGCTCTAAATTTCTAACTCCAAGCTCCAAATGGCACCAAAGAAAGCCGTATCAAAACCATACCCCAAACGGGTTCCCACACAACCTTCATCTCATACAGAAAAAGGAATTCCTAGGAAAGCTAGGACACCCGCTAAGAGGGCAAGGGAGGAACCCTCTACATCCACAGGCAGAAGAGTTCGATTCCAAGAAGAAACTCCATCCAACACTGCGGGTCGTGAGGAACAAGCCCAAACCTCACAAAGCACACAGTCTGGGGCAAGCAGAAGGGGCACTGCGGAACCCAAGTGTTGAAGATGCCCACGACCTACTTCAAAACCGAGCTCGAGCACAGCAGGTTTTACAAACATTTCTATGAGCGGAAGGTATTCATACCTAAAATCATAGATTTTAAATTTTTGGAAGATTATGGGTCCGACATAGAAGACCTATTAGATTTTCAAGGATGGACCAAATTGTTAAAAGAGGATGAACGAGTCTATCCAGATCTTACCCGACTATTTTATTATCTATGGGACGAAGAATATTATGGAACATTTGTCAAAGGAGTAGAAATAGACATTGGAAACGAGATAACTCCAAGTCAGACTGGAGCAATGATTCATTTAGGACAAATACTTGGAGTCCCTCATGTAGAAGAACCTTTTCCTGAAGATCTCACAATGGATCAGATATACAATCAGCTCACCCGGAGTAACAAGTATCACCCGGGAATCAAATTTCTTCGGTACATGGATCTATCACCCAGGTTACGGGTTCTAAGACTTCTCATTGCCCACTGCATCTACCCAAAGGGCGGTGGGAGAAATCAATTGAACCCACAAGAAGCTGGGATTTTATGGAAAGTAGCCAATAGAGTCAAGGTGAGCCTCCCAAGATTATTTCTTGAAGCCTTGGCATCTAGAAAGGACAACCCACGAGGAGTCCTCCCATATGGCACTTGGATCACAAAGATCCTCGAATTCTTTGGAGTGGACATTGAAGGCGAGCCTTTTGAAGTGCTTAAGTCCACCAACGCCATCAACAAAGCACTAATCCAGAGGATGAAAATCAATGTGCTTGAACTCAGGCCAGAAGCTCCAGAAGAAGAGCATGAAGATAATGCACAAGCTGAGGGGGAGCAACCTCCCGAGGCACCGGCCGCTCCAGCAGAGCCTCCTTCACCCATCTCGCACGGATCCTACTCTCCACAAGGGTCCGCTGCACCAGAACGGATGCCTCCAACCTCATCTGAGGAGGTCACTCTAAAAGATCTTAGAGATGAAATCGTTGCCATCCGTGAAGAAATTGGTCACCAAGAAGACCGGATGACGAGTCTTGTGACCGAAGTGTTGGCGGCAATCAATAATATGCATTCCCGACAAGATCGAATCGATCGGGAAATACGTACAATCCGCTATTACCTTGCATCGGGTCGTCACCAAAACCAACCCATACCCGAACTTGATCCATTTGATACCAGATCAGTTCGACGTGACCCGACTCCCGCACCATGCTCATCTTACTACTCATCCGCCCATGTCCGTCCCATCAAACCAACTCAATCTATCTATCCCATTTCCCAATTTCAATTTACCAAGTCTTTGGTAATTGACAAATTTTTTGAGTGATTGACAAAAAGGGGGAGAAAAGATAGGTTTGAGAGTTTTCTTTTTGTTTGGGTTGGGTAATTTGTATCTAGGTTTCATTTTTGTTTTACATTGTATTTTGAAACTTGATACATATATGAAAGTTGTGTTATGCTTGCAATGATTAATATGAATGTTTGAATGATATGAATGATATGAAAGTAATGCTCTGTCATGAATATATTTTTTTTCTTTCTATGATAATGGTTTGAAATTCAAAAGCTCTGAACTATATGTTTGAAAGTACCTAGGACAATGCTCTGTTTTTCAAAAAATATATGAACATGCTTAATGTTTTGAAAGGTATCAACTCAAATGTAGTTTTGTCAATCATCAAAAAGGGGGAGATTGTTGGAAACAATGTTCAAAACAAAATAAATTGACCAAAGCATAAGTTTTGATGATTAAACAAAGACTAATTTGAGTATATAAAGTGTACTAATGAGTTTGCCAAGTGTTTAAGGAAAGCAAAGAAGTCAAGTCGATTACCAAGTCGACTTGGACTTCGACTTGGGGTGAAGTCGATACCTAAGTCGACTTCACAAGCGACTTCGAATGGAAAAAGGTGGATAGCATTGAAAATAGAAAACAAGCAAGTGAAGTCGCAGGCCAAGTCGACTCCACGTGCGACTTGGGAAGCCAAGTCTCAAGACGAAGTCGACTCCAGAATCGACTTCAAACGTCAAAAAGTGTCCAGAGTTGAAAATGTGGAAACGGACATGGCGAAGTCGCAGGCGAAGTCGACTCCAGGTGCGACTTGGGCGAAGTCGCAGACAAGGTCGACTCCAACTTCGACTTGAGAAGTTCAGACTTGAAGATTGAAGTTTCAAGCTTATTCCGAGGATCCATTTAGACTATATCAAATCCAAATGAAATGCAAAGTCCATTCTCAACGGGCAAATTAAGCTTCTTGAAGATCAAAGCGAGGATCCAAGATCTCCAAAATTTTTCAAAGCTCAAGATCTTCAAAGATCAAACAAGATCTACAAATATGAAGAATCATTTCAGAATGAAAATGATTCAAAGGAAGAAAGGCAAGGATGATAGAAGCAGACTAAATGAAGATCAAAGAGTTTTCAGCAAAACCCGAGCCAAGTCGCAAGTCAAGTCGACTTCAGGTTCGACTTGAGTCGAAGTCTGAAAGCCAAGTCGACCCAAGACTCGGACTTGGAAATCTGAAGAACTGGAGTCGCACACGAGGTCGACTCCAGGTGCGACTTGGAAGCCAAGTCGCAGGCCAAGTCGACTCCATCTTCGACTTGGGTATAACGTTCGAATTTTCGAACGTTGGAGTTCATTTATTGCGCGCCAACCACCTCTACAACGTTCAAATCCTTCTCTTTCTATATAAGGATCCTCAAATGAACGTGAAAACACAGAAGAACATTACAAGACACTACTATATACTCTACAAGGTCCAAAGAGAGAAAAGAAGTGCTAGAGAGGAATCCTATTTGCTTTTCTCCATTTTTGAGTGGTCCATATACATTCTAAGGAAGAAGAGAGCTTCAGGTTGCAAGCCGCTTCATCAAGAATCATCCAAGCTGTTTCTAAATTCTTCCTCGAGCTCAAACTTGTCTACGCATCATTGTAAAGTGTAGCTTTTTCTTTTTCAAAGTCTTGTTGTATAAATCTTGATTTAGCTTGAGTAGCTAAGATCAAGTGTATGCAAAGTAGGGTGTGATTGGAGTGAGACTCATCACCTACTTGTGTAAGTGTTTGTTTATGCCCCCTAGAGCTGGAATCTAGAAGAGAGCGGTGACTCTAAGTGTATTCGAGGAATACATAGTGGAACCCAAGTCACAACGGAGTGTGAGCTTGGAAGAGTGGAGTAGGGAAGGTTTGCCCGAACTACTATAAATCTTGTGTTCTATTTATTGTTACTGCTTTTATCTTATTTGCTCTTCATTTGCTTTCAAAGGGGATTAAATTTTCAAAGGGTTAAGAGTTTTTGATTTATGAAAGAAGATTTTTTAAAGAACCCAATTCACCCCTCCCCTCTTGGGTTTAGCCATCAACTCAGGACCAACATTAAACCCTTATAAATATCACATAATATTCGTGGTGCCAAAGCGAAGCGCTTGCCTTGAGCCATCTCACAAGTAACATAAAGGCATGACCATTTTACAAGACCGTAGACCGAAGAGGAAGGACAGATGACCACGGAAATCCAAAGCCACAGAAAAAGGATAAGCTCGACCTCTGGCTGTACTTGTTGTAGGCGCTCAAGGGGAAGCCACAAGCTGCCTTGCCCGCTGGCATGAAACTCAACAATATTAGAAGGCCAGTTGTCATTAGATACCCGTTGGTCAAAAATCCTTGAGAATAATTCCACCCAGTCTCTCGCTGTGAACTTTTCCTTCTTGGTCGTTTGATATAACTCATCAAGAAGATCTATGACCTTTAAAGCAATCGGGTTCTTGTTGAAGGTAGAGTTTCGAGGGGTACACTCGTCAAAAGGCAATCCACATACAGGGAGACCGCATATCCCCTTCAGATCCCACAAAGTAATGCTCATCTCTCCAAATTTAAATATAAAGGAGTTAGTTGCCGATGACCAGAAACTGACAAAGGCATTAATGATGTTGTTGTCTTTCCAAAAACCCTCTCCGGTGGCTAAGATCGCATCTTTCACACCAGCGGCCGTAAGCATCGCCTCATAACGAAAGACCAGATGTTGTCCCCATTGATTAAAGCCTGGGATGTTACCCAAGCAGTCATTCGCACCCTCTTTGCATATAAAAGAATAGTCTTCTAATTCCTTTTGCAACCAGCGAAGAGTCTTTACGATAAAATTATGAGGATTACTTAATGCCCTGGTCGGGAGTAGAAAGCAACTCGAAAAGGTCTTGCAGGGATCGGTTGTAGCAACACTTTTCCCAAAGATATAACCTTCTTGGCAGTTCAAACGCTCGATGAAAATCTTCTTTAGGATCATAAAGATCCTAGTAGAGCGACCATTAATGTCTTCCATAAGGTGGCAGCGCATGGGGCTGAATTAGAAGACCCATGTGAACATTCGAAGCATTCACGGCTTGCCAAGGTAGGATACCACCCAAAATAAGAAGAGCAGCCCCCACAAGGGCGACCGAAGAAGAGATCGTACTTCTTGGCACTCAGCGCAGTTCTCTTCCTTGGAACACGCTGCTTTTTCTTAGATGTCATCATTTCTTCGAGAGAGCACTTCTTAGAAGACTCATTTTTCTTCGAGGAGAATTTTTGCCTTTTAGATTCCCCACGGGCATATGCAACAGCCTTACGCTTCTTCAAGAGAGAAGGTGACGTCGGAGGCGCCGCAATTGAAACTACTTTGGAGAAAGGAGTCGCACTATACTTTGGCTCCTCAAGGGAAGAACACCGCTTTTTCACCACTGATTTCTCTCTTGGTGAATGAATAGGAAATTCTGGAGAAGCCATTGCCTGCAAAATATATGTATATATCAAATTTCAAAAAAAAAAGAAAAAGAAGAGAACTACCGCACGTTAACGGTTTTGCTACAAAAGTATAAATAAAGAAAGTTGCTGATGCTTTAGCGCTAGCAATCAAAATGCTCCTCCTCTTAAGAACTCAAATCAAGCAGTGACTGTCAAATTTGAAACAAGAAGCCAGTGGAACCCGTGGGCGGGCCATTTTTTTTTAAAAAAGGGAAAAATATATATACGGCCTAGCATAAAGGGGGTCATTAAGTGAAATCTGCTAAGCATAAATAGCTACGGAGCAGTACCTCAAACACGCAAATCAAAGGGCTACGGGCTCGTTGACTTTTAAAGCTCTTGAAGCGCTGTGCCTAGCTACAAAAAAAATCTCAATGCGCCATATTACAGCAAGAAAAGAAAATAAGTCAAGAAAGGACTGCCACACAACATGTCAGGAATCACGCCTTTATAAGTAGACCACGACGGCATAATTCCTGAGGGGGCATTTGATGAGGTAAATTTTGAACCATAGGACCATTACAATTATATGATTTCGGTCTATGAAATTATATGATTTTTTTATGTGTGAAAAAAAGACAAAAAAGAGGAGAAAAGAAAAAAAGAGAAAGAGAAAAATTACAAAAGGAAAATTGATGGCAAAAAAAAGAAAGAAAGAAAAAATCTATTCAATCTCAACTCCCGCAAATTTTCTGGTTTGGCAAATAAGAAGACGATCGAAGAGGAAAGAGAATACAATAGCATTTTAGATGAGTTTGGTCCCCGGTTTGTTGATTGGTGGGGTACTGGGGTTTTGCCTGTAGATGCATATTTGCTGCCTCGGCATATTCCTAGCTATAAAACACCCTTTAGGCTTCTTCCCACTGGAATCCGTTCTTGTCTAACAAATGCAGAGATGACCAACTTGAGGAAACTTGCTAAGTCACTGCCTTGCCATTTTGCACTAGGGAGGAACAAGAATCATCATGGATTGGTAGTTGCTATTGTGAAGCTTCGGGAGAAAAGCTTAGTTGTGAAGACTGTTGTGAAGCGAGGAATTCAAACCACAAATAATAAATTAATGTCTGATGAGCTAAAGAGGTTAACAGCAGGAACCTTGCTTCTACGTAACAAATATTTTATCATAATATACCGTGGAAAGGATTTTGTTCCAACAAGTGTGGCTACTACTCTGGCTGAAAGACAGGAGTTGACAAAAGAAATTCAAGATGTTGAAGAGAAAGCACGCATTGGAGCAATTATTCCCCTGAATGCTACCAATACTTTATCAAAGGGATTAGAAATGATGGGAGATAATATAGATACTGAGGAGAAAGTAAATCAGGAAGCAGGTGCTGTCACACATGTGGGAGTCACTGAAGGACAACCTGCTGACCAGTTCCCTAGCTGAATTTCTTGAGGCATAGGCTCGATGGGGAAGCACAATATCCACTGAAGCATCTGAGAAAATTAAACAGGAGAATCCATGAGCCTCAAGGTGTTCTCGTACAAAGAGCTCCAAATGGCGAGCGCGGCTTCTCGGAGAAGCCGGGGCACAGGGGGGTCTGGCGCCATCTTTCGTGGCAAGCTTCCTGATTTGACGCCGGTGGCGGTAAGAATGGCACAGAGGGAGATGTTAGCAACGGCGTTTGTAGTGCTAGGCGGTAGCTCGACGAGGCTGTAGAAATGTTTTCTCCATTCTTTTTTTCAGAAACCCGAGATGGAGAACGTCACTAATAGTTTTCAATGGCCTCACCTTTGCTATGAATGGACAGATGCTTGATTCCATTAGAGCTGTTGTAGTATATCCTGCTGGACAGATGAAGAAGATGATGATGCAAAGAAGCTTTCCTCATATTTGCAAATCATTATTTCATGCACATTTGCATGAAGTGGGCACGTTCTCACAGCCTTATCTTGTGTCAGCTCTGCCACCTGAACGAGACTACTCTGAATGAGCTGGTTGAGGATTATCTTCTAGGAAAATGCTTAGAGACAAGAAGCAAGATCCCAAGTTGTGAGGCAAATCATCGAAGCTGAGCAGAATAATTCTTTTTCATGCTTCTGAGATGGTCATGAGTTTCAAGTTCTAACCCGAGGCTATGAAATATTAGCACCCACCTCAGATAATACTGGTTTTTTACAAGAGGAGACTATCCAAGGCAATGAGTGCAAGAGGCACACCTTGACACTTGTTAGGGAAGTTCCGAGCAAGCTTTCGCAAGGAAGGAGGACGAGCTGTCCTTGTTCCTTCGAAATGCCCTCCTACAGAAGAAGGCTCGAGCTTTCTCAGGCTTTTAAGGGCGTAGATGTGGTCGGGAGCTCTAGCATAGCAGAAGTTTGCTAGGTTCCTTTTGCATGTGGTAATTATCACCTTGCTGCTGATGAGGCAGTGCTGTCCTCAAGGATTTCTACGCATTTACTTCCCACAGATGCTGCCAAGCTCCGTCTTTTCTCTGAGATCTTCTCCGAGTATCCTCCTCTGGTTTGTTTTGCTGTGAGGGACATGAGGCAGATCGTAGCTGTTGGTGTCATCAAAAGCGTGGAGAAGAAGGAACCATCTGGTGCTATGGTGATCAAATCTGCTACTCAAAAGGATCGTGTTGACATTGAAAAGGTGCTTAACATGCGTCTCCAACACGGTAACGAGAACTGAAGCTTGGCAGTTGTTGATGGCGACAAGACAAGAACAAAAGCACGTTACTTTGCTGGCAGAAACCACACTCCAAGAATGAAGGAAGGAGGCAATAGAAATACGCGATGATAAGTTCCATGGATGAGAAATGCGAGCAAGCCATGAGGGACGATTCCTTGCAACACAACCGTGGAATCCAGTTTCGCGGGAGGGATTACCTGTCACTTGAATTATGTCAGCCACAGAACTCGAGATGGGCGAGAACAAGCCCACACCCAATGCTTTATCCTCTCACGCGAAATCAATCGAGAGCTAACCCGTAGAGTTACACGACCAAGGAGTAGTCCGCGGGATGTTTTCCTGCCACCCAAAGCACCGACTTATTCCACGGAATTGCCAAACACAAGCCATCCGGACCCTATAAATATGTCCCTTGAGCTCTCATTTGGGAGACGAGGAGAGAAGAGAAAACGATGAGAGAGCGGAGCAACTCTCCACCCCAACAGAGAACGTGAGTTCTCATTCATTTTTTTTGAGCATTTATATATATATAACAGAAGCCTTCAAAAATATATATTATTTTCTAAAATACATATATATATATATATATTAAAAGGGCTTCCAAAAAAATATATGTTACTTTCTCAAAAACATATATAAATATACTTCTCCCCAAGTAAATACTCCCCAGGTGGTGGGTTGAGTTGATGCTCGAGGTTAAGTACTTTTTCAAAAAATAATATATATATATATATATATATATATATATTATGGACTTCCAAAAAATATATATATATATAAATATACTTCTCCCCAAGTAAATACTCCCCAGGTGGTGGGTTGAGTTGGTGCCCGGGGTTAAGTACTTTTTAAAAATAATATATTAATATATATATATATTCAAGGCCTCAAAATATATATATTTTTGTAAAATACATACATATATATATATTAAAGGCCGCCAAATATATATATTATTTTATAAAATACATATATATATATATATTATTTTTTCTAAAATATATATGTATTAAAGGGTTTTCAAAAATATATATATACATATTTCCAAAGTAAATACTCCCTAGGTGGTGGGTTGAGTCGATACACGGGACTAAGTACTTTTTTATGATAAAAAAGATAATAATATATATAAAGGCCCGGGATCCTGGGGTCCCACCGGGCGCGCTGTATATATATATAAAGCTAAGTATTTTTTATGATAAAAAAAGAGAATAATATATATATAAAGGCCCGGGATCCCACCGGGCGCGCCGTATATATATATAAAGCTAAGTACTTTTTTATGATAAAAAAAGATAATAACATATATAAAGGCCTAGGATCCTGGGATCCCACCGGGTGCGCCATATATATATATAAAGCTAAGTACTTTTTTATGATAAAAAATAATATATATATAAAGGCCCGGGATCCCACCGGGCGCGCCGTATATATATATATATATAAAGCTAAGTACTTCTTTATGATAAAAAAAAAAGATAATAATATATATACATAAAGGCCCGGGATCCTGGGATCCCACCGGGCATGCCATATATATATATAAAGCTAAGTACTTTTTTATGATAAAAGAAAAAGATAATAATATATATAAAGGCCCGGGATCCCAGCGGGCGCGCCGTATATATATATATAAAGCTAAGTACTTTTTTATGATAAAAAAGATAATATATATATAAAGGCTCGGGATCCCGGGATCCCACCAGGCGCGCTATATATATATAAAGCTAAGTACTTGTTTATGATAAAAAATAATATATATAGAGGCCCGAGATCCCGGGATCTCACCGAGTGTGCCATATATATATATAGGTTAAGTATTTTTATGATAAAAAATATAATAATATATATAGAGGCTTGGGATCTCGGGATCTCACCGGGTGTGCCATATATATTTATATTAAAAGGCCTCCAAAAATATATATATTATACATATATATATTAAAGGCCTCCAAAAATATATATTATTTTCTAAAATACATATATATATTAAAGGCTTTCAAAAATATATATTATTTTCTAAATATATATATATATTAAAGGCCTTCAAAAATATATAAATATATTAAAAGGCTTCCAAAAATATATATTATTTTCTAAAATACATATATATATTAAAGGCTTCCAAAATATATATTATTTTTAAAATACATATATATATATATTAAAAGGCTTCCAAAAATATATATATTATTTTCTAAAATACATAGATATCTTAAAAGCCTTAAAAAATATATATTATTCTTCCCAAGTAAATACTCCCCAGGTGGTGGGTTGAGTTGATACACAGGGCTAAGTACCTTTCTATTATATATATATAACATCTTTGCTCAACCCGAGCCTTAATATTCGAGCAAGCCTCACTTGGGCCCAAAACCCTTCAACAAGCCCACTCAGGCCTAAAACTCCTAACAAGCTCAGGATGGGCCCAAAACTCTTCAACAAGCCCACCTAAGCCCAAAACCTTTCAACAAGCCCACTCGGGCCCAAAACTCCCAGCAAGCCCAAGATGGCCCAAAACTCTTCAACAATTCCACTTGGGTCCAGAACTCTTCGATAGGCCCAAGATGGCCCAAAACTCTTCAACAGGCCCAAAATCCCCCAATAAGTCCAGTTGAGCCTAACTTGATTGAGTCAAGCCTAGTTAGGCCCAAACTCTTGTCAACATGCCCAGTTGGGCTCGAACCTCTTTAGTTGGTCCAAGTTGATCCAAATATATTTTTAAAATTCGGTTAAATCCATTTCTTAGTAAAACCACCAAATTATTTAATCCAGAGACTGAAGGCAGGACACGCTGGCTTATTAAACTGAAAGCGCGAGACGTTGGTCTGTTGTGCAAATGCAGAAGTTGAGAGCATACTTAGCTTGCTGTGGAGGGTCACTAGACGGGCCTCTCACTATGCCCAAACCGAGTCATCGCTGGTCAACGGGCTAAGCGTAAACTCACATTTAAGTCATGGCGTGTGGCATCATGTACCACACATTTAAGTCATGGCGCGTGGCGTCATGTACCACACATTCGAGTCACAGCGCGGGGCGAAGTGTACTCATTTATCTTTGTATTTTCGTGAGACACGATTTTTCGTGCACTTGTAAAGTCATAGAAAAATCTTTTGCGCATTTCATCATCATTCAATAAAATAATCATTTTTTAGACTATTGTATTCAGCTCTTTTAATCAAGAGTTTTCTCGTTGGAAATGTAAAATCAGAATGTGGAACACAATGCAAAATATTTCTGTGATATACTTTTCGGACTCAGTTAAAGAATTAAATGCTTTAAAATTTTACTGGGAAATTAATTAAGTATTTATTTTCAAAGTCGAAAAGACAATTTTCATGAGGCCGGAACACTAATAAATAGGAAGAATCCATCCCAATAGTTGATCTCTAAAAATTTACTATCAAGTGATTGCCATGGCGGCCAAAAAACATCAATGCTACTACAACCATTGAAAAATTAAAGTCGTTAATCTATCATTCAAATCTAGCATCCCTAGTTGATGCCATTAGCAAAACCTTGCTAAGATTTACTTGAAATTATCCTCTCCTTTCAACTCTGATGGTTCAACTTTGCTGGTGAAATTGCTCAAGCATTAATTTGAACAGGTGTTTTGGACATTTTACACGATAGTCACCGCAATTTTAAGAAGTGCCTTGTAAAAGGGGTATGGAAGTAACTTCGTCCATACTTAATGGGTATATTTGAACTTTCAAATTTTAGTAGGTATATCTGGAATTAAGGCCAAAAGTAATAAGTATATTTGAAATTTATCCTTGACTTTGAATGAACACCTAAGAATTCTAAAAGATGATATAAATAAATGTATTTTTACTATTTAAGAAAATATATTTTCAGTTAGATTTTATAAATCATTAAAAAGGAAGAGATTATGAATATGTGATTATGATTACAGATAATATCATTGAAATTTCAATGATTAAGGAGCTAATTAAAAATAAATATGAAAAGTAATAATTTTTATGCATTGTGTAGTATTTAAAATTAAAAAATATCATAAGTGAAAATCGTGCTCACAAAATATAAAATTAAGGATGATTATTAGCCCTAACAAGTAAAAAAAGCTAAGCACACGAACCATGAATATTGTTAGAGATTAAAAATGAAGAATTTGATATTCAGATAGTGAGATCCAAGTTCAAATTGATCTTGCATCAATCTTGAGAAGGAAGTTGAAAATAAGATTTACTGCACACCAATATAAAGAATGATTTTAGCGGCAAAGGAAATCCAAAGGTAGCATAAAGTGAATTTGATTACAGGATTGACCTCAAAAGCAATCTCACAGATGAAGTCGATCACAAATTAATTTCATATCAACCTCTGTTCGCAATCTCTCTGTAAGTGCAGGATCGTAGATTGTAGTATATATAAATATCAATCCCGCAAGGAATTTGAGATTCAAGATATCGGATTCAAACACCTTATAACCAAAATTAAGAAAATAATATAAGAAGAAAGGAAATAGCAACAAGGAAGTTAATCTCAAGAATATAGAACAGAGATTAAAAGTCATGTGACTTCAGCACTTAGGATTTAGGATTTCACATGCGATGTCTGCAAAGAATATATAGAGTGCTCATTTTATCCGGATATTATGTGTTAAAGGAAAACGAATCCTAAATTATTCTTGCACCTTTTCTCGAAACTTGCAAGGCGTAATCATAATATATTCTTAACCACTTATTTTCATGGGATTAAGTCAATTAGGATTATTAAGTTCTATGGCCACTCATGAGATTCTTCAAGGATATCATGTCTATTCTTATGGTCTTAGATTTTCAGGTTTAATATCTTGATTATCATAAATTAAACTTTCACCTTTTCGGTTTCTTCACCTAATATATGGAAATTAATGTCGAAATGGGAGCTCAAACACTAGTTAAGCATTAAATTATAAAATATTAAATTAACAACTAATATCCTTCATAAATCAAGCAAAATCATAATACCAGCTACATTGTATGCATGTTAATCCTAGATCCTAGATAACGGGTTTAGCCAAGAATATTTATGATCAAATTTAAATATAAAATAAAAGTGTATCTCAAAGTTATTATAAATAAGACAATACAATCAAAAAAGAAGAAAAAAAAACTTATTGATTAGAAGCTCGAATGGTATCTTGAAAACTCCAATCAACGCGCCACATCACTTCTTACCTTGCACTCTACACCTTCTGAAGCACTCTAGACTTTAACTCTAGCTCAAGGGACGTTCTAGGATGTTTTCGAATATGTACACGTGTTATTTATATAGAGCTCCTCAAATAACTTGTGCAAAATTAATGCAGTTGTCAGTAAATTATGTAACTCCATTAGACTTAAAAGGCTATTAGGTCTCCAAACCAACTCAAAAAGTGGAACTCCAGATTTTTCAACTAAACCAATGAAGAATTCAAGTCTCATGTGAACCACATTATAACCTGTGTCGATCACTATTTTACCTCCTTTTGATTCTTCTAAATCATCAACTTGAATAAGTTTTTGTCCTCATGCTTCAAATCTTCTCAAAATAGGTTGTATTGTACTGATTTTACCTGACATTGCACTAATTAATTAAACATGAATGATTTGCATTAAACGAAGCTAAATCCACCAAAATATTGTTGGTCCCGAATTAATGGCAATTACCCAAGAGGGGAGGGGTGAATTGGGTATTTAAAAATTTATAACTTAAACAGAAACTTTACCCCGGATTAATCTAGTCCTCTTAATGAAGAAACAAAATGGAAAGCAATATAATGTAGAGAGCAGAAATATAAATTAAGCACACAAGATTTTTATAGTGGTTCGGGCAACCTCCCTACTCCACTCTTCCAAGCTCACACTCCTTGTAACTTGGGTTCCACTATTGTATTCCTCAAATACAATTAGAGTCACTGCTCTCTTCTAGATTCCAATTCTAGGGGGCTTCAAAAAAACTCAGCACAAGTAGGTGATGAGTTCCACTCCAATCACACACTACTTTGCTTACACTAGATCTTAGTTCCTCAAACTAAATCAAGTTCAATACAACAATAAGAAAAACAGAAAGAATCTACACGTTACTGTTGTGTAGAGACAATTTGGCACAGAGAAGAACTTGTAGAGTTGGCTTTGAAGGATTAGCAGTTAAGCTCTTGCAGTTCGAAGCAAAGTTCTTCTTCTAAGGATTGGCTTGATCACTTAATGCTCTTGAAGGTAGGAGTTATGCACACTTAATGATTTTCAACTTCTTCCCTCATCCACAATGAATGTCTTTTATAATTGTGGAGGGAATCCAAACGTTTGAAGGTAGGTAGCGCGCATTTAATGCGCCAACGTTCGAATATTTTTCGACCGTTGCGACCCAAGTCGCAGGTGGAGTCGACTTCGGGTGCGACTTCGCCTTTCCGTAGCATCTTCAAGTTCCAGGTTGGGTCGACTTGGGCATCGACTTGACCCAAGTCGCAGGTGGAGTCGACTTCGGTGTGCGACTTCACCTCGTCAGGTGGCTTGATGAAATTGACGAGGTGACGAGGTGTACGACTTCACTTTTGCTTAGGCTTCTCCATTCCTTTAGTTCTTTTGCATTTTTCATATCTTCTTGAATCATTATGTCTTCTCTCTAGCTTGCTTTCATTTGCTCCCATGTTTTGCAAGCCTTGAATCCATGAGTCTTGAATCATGTAATCTTGAACAAGTTCTTGGTTGAGTTTATGCATCTTGCTTGGACTTGAATTAGTCTTCATATGTTTCAGTTTGAGCATCTAGGTTGGCTTGATCTTCAACTTCATACAAGCTTGTCTTGAAAATAGTTAATCTCAGCTTGTCTTCTGAAATATCTCCTCTGCCCGATCGAAGTCGATGCCGGAGTCGACTTCGTCTGCGACTTCACCTCAAGTCGCAAGTGGAGTCGACTTGGGGTACGACTTCGGCACTTCGGGGTCTGGACTTCAACTCTGGAAGGTTTTTTCATGTTGAAGTCGATACTGGAGTCGACTTGGTCTGCGACTTCCACCCAAGTCGCATGCGAAGTCGACCTCGTTTGGACTTCGGCAGTTCAGCTTCCCATTTTCAACTCTGGAAGGATTTGGCGCATTGAAGTCGATGTTGGAGTCGACTTGGGGATCGACTTGGCCTTCCATGCTCTATTTTCTTCAAATGTATATCCCTTAAACACTTCCACAAACATGTTAGTAGCCAAGACTTACTCAAATTGATTTGTTAATCATCAAAATATAGATTTAGCTTATTTTCCACATATTTCCAACAAATATGACTCAAATCATCTTAATCACTCAAATTTTCATCCAATTAAGATCCAAAATAAGTAGTATGAAAGTGACTTAACATTCTCAAGTCAAGGAAAGCTAGAAGGCTAGAATTCAAGAAATCGTGTAAGTGTTAATCCACCTCAGATCAATCCCAATTGAGATCTAAGTCTAAATCGATCTCGAAATAGCCATTGGAGCTTCAAAGATTTCAATATGAGAGAAATTAAGTTATTGAAAGTTGAAGTCTAGGTCCAAATTGATCTCAGGTCAAATAAAGTTGAGGCCAAGGAAGCAAGTAGAAGAAAATTGAGATCTAGAGTTGGCTTCAAGTGAAATGAGGTCTTAAGTCAATTTCAAGTGTGATCTTAGAGTTAAACTTGTAATGTATATATTATTTTGATGATGGACATTGTAATGTACATATTGTTTTGATGACAAACATAATGAGGACATAATTTAAAGAGATGTATATTTGACTTGATTGATTGATTAGTTAATTGATAAATAATGTTGTGTGAATGATGCGAATGATTATTTTATTATGGAAATGGTTGTAATAAGTTAGGATTTATTATTATGGATGTGAACGTGTGGTTAGATAATGATTCATAATATTTTATGTCTAGACTTAGAAAGATTTGTGTGAAATATTTTTTTTTCTAAAAGCAAATTTGCTTCAGAATATTATTGATGTTTTACAAAGAGAATCTCAGTAGTTTCTTTGACTTCGTTGAAGTTATCATGGACTCAATTTACTGACTAAAAAAAGGTCAATGTTTTAATTTCAAAACATCAATGTTTTTCTTGAGGAAATTAAATTAGTTAGAATGTGAATTATCATGAATTTTATAGATCCATTTTCAGATTTGGTGGAACTACCACCTATTTTCGATAAGTGGTTACTGATTTTTATCCTAGATATTCTCAACTACTTTATCTATAGATAGGGGTGAGTTTTAGATTCAAAATATATAGAAAATTATCAAGATTAGATTTGTTCAAAGCATCTCTCTATAGAATCTTTGTTCGTTTGTTAGAAGCTTCGACTTGGAGTTTGTTGAGTCTCTTCTTCAGTTGTAAAGATTATGCTTCTGCATACTATATTTTTTGTAAGATTTTAATCATTTTATATTTATTTTACCATGGTTTTGAGAGTTATCCAAACTAAGAGAAAAATTATTTTGTGTAAAGAGTTTCATGAACCACCTATAGCCATTAATAAAATTTAGAAGACAATTGTGAAATCCTACTAGTGTAATATATTTGTAACCAATTATCTAGTGAAAGCCCAAGATATGGTCTTGAAGAGTAGAGTAGGCAATTGACAAACCATTATAATTCTAAAATTTTCTCTTGGACTATTTTGTGAATTGTACACATAACTTCTTCATAATCGATTCTTTCTCTTTATGCATTTTGATCTTGAGTTACCATGCCATTCGAACCTAAAAGAACTCAAAGTGATATCAACCTTAACATTGTTCTCACTCATACACATGGAGCAAGACTAGTCAAACACATAGTGAAGTCGATTTCATATGCGATCTCAGATATGAGATACATCTTAACTGTAACCTTACTTTGGAGATGTTGTTCACAATCTCACCACAAGTGCATGGGTCGTAGATTGTAGTATATGAATTATCGATCCACAAAAAATTTGGGACTTAAAATTTTATTTTAAATGCTTTCGTATCAAATATCAAGAGAATAAAAGTGAAATAGAAAAAATAGAAAAGTGAAAAAAGAAATAAAATTTAGGATCAAATATTAAAAAGCAGGGATCTGAGTACCTAGGATCTAAAGTATCACATACGTCTTTTGCAATGAGTAGTGATATAAATATTTAACTCAAATATTATTTGTTAAAGGAGAACAAACCATAATTTATCCCTGCACCTTCTCTCGAAACCTACAAGGCGTAACCCTAATTTATTCTTAACCACTTATTCTCATGGGATTAAGTCAATTAGGATTCATTAAGTTCTGTGACTGTTCATGGATTCCTGAATGTCATTATGCCTATTCTCATGGTCTTAAATTTCCAGGTTTAATATCTTGATTGTCGTAGATTAGATTTCTACCTCTATGTTACATCACCTAATATATATGAAATCATTACTAAAGTGGGAGCTCAAACACTAAGCAAGCATTAAATCATAAAATATTAAATTAACAACAATATCCATTATAAATAAACCAAAACCACATACTGCACTACATTATATGCATGCTATATACTAAACCTAAGATGTAGGGCTTAGCCTAGCATGTTTAAGTCCAAAATAAAATTAAACTCAAATTCATCTTAAACAAAACAATTAAAATAAAAAGGAAAGAAGAAAGAAAAACTTATTGGTTGGAAGCCGCAATAGTGTGTCAACTGCTCCTCGCAACTTACCTCCTTACCTCTTGCCCCATGCTCTCCGCCTCCTTTCAAACCCTTGCTTTCTCTCTCTGCTCTCTGAATTTTTCTCTGATTTGCCCAAAATTCTGCTGCCCACAGCCCCTTTTATAGGTGCTAATTGCGTTAATTTGGCCCCTGCGCAATTTGGTTTATTTGCGGCATTTTGGATTGATTTTATGCAATTGGACAGCTGCGCGGCTTGGAAAAAATTGGGATGTGCAAGCTTTGATTCAAAAGCTTTAATCTGCTGAAAGTGATCTGCAATATTGGACGGTCATGATCAATCTGCGGTTGATTTGAGCCATGGCGGTTTTGATTTTCTGGTGCATGTGAAGAGTCCCTTGAATTAGATGGCCGGTGGTTGAATTACATTATCATGTTTGCATAGAAGAAATGGACGGCTGCTACATGGGTTAAAAAGTAATGGACGTCCAGGATGTTTTAGAAAATCTGGATGGTCCAGATTTAAGCCTGGGCAGACAGCTGATAGATTGGACGGCTGGATTGCTGCTTAATGAAAATGGACGGTGGATAATAATGCTTGGATTTTCTGGACGTGATGATGCATTAAATGGACAGCCTGGACTCAGCTTGGATGGCTTGGCTGGTTGACGTGGACAGCTTGGAGAAAAATGGATAGATGAATGAATGGCTGGATGATGGATGCTGCACGTGATTCTCTGCTGAAATATTGGACTTTGATAATCTGCAAAAAATATATATTTAAATAATTAATTAATTTTAATAAACAATTGGTAAACATATTGAAAATTATTTGAAGCCTAATTATTGCAACAATTAATATCAAACACAATTTATTTAATGGCATCAAATAAAAAATGAAATTTCAAGCCAACAAATTATAAAAATTATTTAAATAACTTGAAATTAATATCTAATACCCAAATGTTTCAAATACACATTTTAAAATAAATTTCACATTAAATTCAAATACATACCCACCGAATTAGTATAAAACACAAACAAAATATATTATTAATTATCAATTATCAGATGCTCTAGAAATGAAGGCTTCAAATGGCCAACCTTCAATGAATAGTGGAGTTGATGTCTAGATTGGTCTCATATCAATATGGGACATAAAGTTGAAGATAAGATTGACTTCACGTCAACTTAGGATGCCACATGGAAGAAAGTCGAAAGTAAATAACTGTTGCAAGTAAGGGTTGAGGGCCAGATCAATCTCAAATTGATCTCAACATCAATCTTACGTTTGGTTTCATGAATTTTTGTGATATCGTGGGACGTGGTAGAGAATGGAAAAGGAAATATTCTGAGAATTATGTCATTGATATAAAATGATAAGGTAAAACTAAACTAAGGGTCTGTTTGGCAATTGCGAAAACTCATATTTTTTTTTACAAAACTTTTCACACCAGGGTTGAAACAGCAAAAACCCGTCATTTCAACCGGTCACCCATCGTCAACAATGCTACTGCTGCCCGTACAGTTGCTTCAGTACCCTTTCCTTACGAACGACGATGGGGGAGAAGTGCTCGGTCATCACATCTACTACGCATTCACGTTCCCTTAGCAGTTGCATTGATACAGGCGCTTGCATAACCAGTTCATTGTGCTTCCCATTCCATTTCATTGTGCTTGCATCAACGCCTGTGTATCAGCACTTTCTGCACCATACTTTGACCAACCGTACGTTGAGAATGAAGGATGCATTTAATGTACACACCGGCGACACTGATACAATTCGGATGGTTGACGTTTTTTTAACGCAAAAAACATGTCAATAAGTTTTCATCCATGCCAAACAGACCCTAAATGAGATAGCCAGAAGGAAGAATGATTGAAGGGAATATTTGTTTACAAGTAAAACCTCTTCCTCTAAAACGTTTTACAATCTATAATTGTCCTATTTTTAATTATTTCTTCACATCTCCTATACAATATTTTACTTTTAAATTATTTCTACAGAACTACCATGCAACTAACCTATCTATTTTAACATTATTCTCTTCACTTTCATCATTACCGTTTGTACATCATATCATTTTCTACTAATTCAAAAACTTTTTATCCAAAAGTTTATCACTTCTCAAACAAATAAAATGTAGGTGTAAAATTGAAAAATAAGATTGTTAAATTATTAAATAATTTGTGAGGAGATGGGGAGAATGGAACATTTTCCACTCCACCCTGGCCCACCCTACGCATTAAGCTATCCAACTATCCCCTATTATGAGATTGATCTCATATACAACTTGAGTCATAACAAATCAAAATTTTAAATCTTATAGTATTAAGGGCATACGATCGACCACAATAGTCACATCTCCCTCAGCACTATATAATGCACGAATCAATGCCTATTTTTTAAACGAATTAATGCCTTTGAAAAGCTAGCTACAACATTATTAAGGCTCCTCCTTCTTCTTGCGCCTCATCAATCTAAATAATTTTTAAAGTATAGTTTTCGTTTGATTTACTTTCTTTAGTATATTTTTGAATTGGTGTCAAAGGCCAAGTTCGAGAACAAGTTAAAGTGGTCAATGATTAGAGTGATGCTCACCAATTACTTACTTTTGTTGTATTTCTCCCCTAAAATTGGAATCTAAAAGAGAGTTTTAAGTTGTATGACGATATAATAATGAATCTTAAAGCACAAAAGGTATATTTTTAGAAGTGAAGTAGGGATTTTCTAAACCATTATAGATTATATATTCTTATATGTGCTTGTTTTATCTTTACATTACATTATTATTTTCTTGTAATCATACACTTCATGAGTTTCAACATGTTTTTATAATACCTTGAGTATTTGGAATGGAGAATATGGACGATGATGCAAGTAATGTGTTCGGAGAGGCCAAGTAATGATAGAAAAATTAAAATCAAAAGTTGAATATGTAAAAGATTGTGTAAGTTCAAGTGAATATAAATATTCCAGTTAATGAGAATTGAGGACATGAAATTTGATAAATGGCTTGGTAGAGGCCTAGGATAGATCTCCACATGTTTCTCAGATTATTTTGGATATGTTAGAGCCATTGGATTAATTATATTGTAAGTATTTGAGATTTGACTTATATATGTAAATTTTTAAACTGGTAATGAGGCCGATTTGGAGATAACTTGGTCTGAGATAAGTGAGAGCATGATTGAGTTACCTAGCATGTTTGAAAGGAGTTTAAATAGTCATAAGTAAGATTTAAAATCAAGAGTTGATAAATTGATGAAAATGGGCCTAATCGTGGAATTTGGCCTAAAAACTAAAATAGTAGAAATGACTAAGGATCCTACATGAGAGTCCTAAATTGTATGGAATAATTGTTATCATGATTGAACTGGGTTTATAAAGATTTAGAATAAATTTAAGATGATTTTGATAATTGACCTATCTTTGACTAATTATGGAACTTCGATAAGAAATAAATTTCATGAGAGAAATTTTGAAAATGATATAAAAATTAATGATTTCTAGCATAGATAAGATACTAAATGCAAATGTGGCATGCTAGAGGTGATTTAAGAAGCATTAGAGGTGATGGATAGGAATTTTGCCATAAGAATCATTTTATATGTATAATTGAATCGAAAGGACAAATTATGTTTGAGCTACAATTTAATTAAATGAAGAGTTTGGATATGACATGGGAAGTTAAATATAGTTGTGAGGACAATTAGACTTGTATTGGGAATACTTTTATGAGATGTACCTACTTTAGATGGTGAATAAGTAAAATTATCAATAGATGTTCTATAGTAACATTATGTTATAAATTGTCGTTTTAGAATTTGAAGTTGAAATATTTTTTATTCCATTGATGTCTTTCTCCTCCCCCATTATTTTCCTTACAACTCCACCTTAAGACCCGTCTAATTATTGGTCCCAAGTCTATAGCAAAACCCAATAGGGGATGGGTGAATTGGGTTCTCAAAAATTCTTTGGTAAATTAAAACTTATCCCCTTGTAAGTTTAGTCCCTTGTAAGTTTAGTCCCTTGTAAGTTTAGTCCCTATGATGAAACGTACTAGGAGATAGAATGAAAGGATATAAATAGAACATAAAATGCAAGTAATCAAACCACATAAGAGACAACAATATATAGTGGTTCAGACAACCTTCCCTACTCCACTCGTCCAAGCATACACGTCTTGTATCTTTGGTTCCACTATTGTATATCTAATACAATTTAGAGCACCCGCTCTCTTTTCGATTTTAGCTCTAGGGAGCATATACAATAATCACCTGTTGGTGAGATTAACTCCAATCAACCAAGTCTAATCCGTTGGTGAGACAAACTCAAAATAATCAAGTAAAATTCATAGTGAACAAACTCAAACTAACCCCTTATTTTGCTTCTTCTTGAATTCGATCTCCAATCATGGATCCAAGGTAACAACCCAAAATAAAATAGGCAAAAAAAATTTTACACTTTACAATGTGTAATCAATATGCTGCAGAAGTTCTTTGTTACGTGAAGAAGATGATCTTATAAGCTCACTTGAAGTAGTCACACTTAAAGCTTCAATGCTTTTTCAAATCATTTCAACACTCTTGAATATTGAAAGGTGTAAGCCCATTTTGTGTTTCTAACACTCTTCACATTCATACTTCAATGATATTTGTAGAGGAAAAGAAGATCTAAACATTGGAGTAGTGATTGCGTGCATTTAATGCTCCAACGTTCGAATTTTCAACTATTATAACTTGAAGTCGCAAGTGGAGTCGACTTAAGATGAGTAGAGTCGACTTAGAATGAGTGAAGTTGACTTGAGTTGCAACTTCACTTTGGCTAAAACTTACTATCTACTTGCTGTCCACTTTTTTTCCTTCAACGTTGCATTGCAAGCAAAGTGGACTTGGGCTAAGACTTCACCCAAGTCGCAAAGTGAAGTCGACTTGGGTTGAGACATCGCTTTGCTGTTTCTTCGAAGTTACAGGCGAAATCAACTTGGGCTGACGCAAAGTCAACTTGGGCTGAGACTTCACCTGTGGCCGAGCCAGTCAATAAAAATATGTAACCCCTAAGTCAACTTGGTTGTGGAACTTCGTCCAAGTCGCAATCTGAGTCAACTTGGGTCTATAACTTAACCTGTCTACACTTTGAAACTATGCTCCTTTCATTTTTATATATAATTGGAGTCATAATATCTAAGTACACTTACACATATTCATTAGATCTTATTAATGATATTTCAATGGTTTGTTAATCATCAAAATCAAATTAATATTTCTTGAAGCAAGCATATGATCTACACTAACTTGTTGTTGAAATCATC
This sequence comes from Annona cherimola, assembly GCA_030490835.1. Classification (NCBI taxonomy): domain Eukaryota; kingdom Viridiplantae; phylum Streptophyta; class Magnoliopsida; order Magnoliales; family Annonaceae; genus Annona; species Annona cherimola. The sequence continues at coordinate 59,663,211 of CM059973.1, read as the reverse complement.
TAGCATTGAAGAGCTTGGAGAGTTGGAGTTGTAAGACTTGGCTTGGATATTTGGGAGAGTTTCAAGAAAAATCAGCATATATGTAAGTAGGTTATTTTCTTTTTGAATAAATTATAAATTTGAGTTAGAAATATTTGAATATTCTTCGTGGGATCTAGTTTTCTCTTGGATTTTTTGACAATTTTGGGATATCAGACTTGTATAGAGAATTTACGGTTGTAGGAATTTGAAGGTTCTATGAAAAATCATATAAATATGGAATTATAAGTGATTAAAAGTGATTTCTCATGAGATTAACATCTTTGAGTGAAAACATATGAATTTCATATTAGTTTTCTATAGTTTCCTTATGTTACCTATATTATATTGATGAAATGTTTAAGTGATGGTTTGATATAAGGAGTTAGTTCTAAAATGGATGTATAGTGGATTAATGATTTATATGGTTGTTACTCATGCTTGGGAATATGTTGGATTGTGTACTAATAGAATTGAACTTGTGATAACTTGATGAGGAATAAACAGATGATGTGATTTTGAATGCATTGAGATTTAGCTCATGGCAAAATCTAAATGGATGCTAGGATTGATGAAACTATTAGGTAAGCATGTATATTGATATATTTTCTGTTTACATGAATTTTGAGATAAGTCAAATTTTCTATTTCTCATGTCTTGTGTTGATTTTGATGATTTGGGACTAGACCTTTTTAGCAATGTTCTAAATGTGTATTTTGACTTAGTTTTGTCAAGCCACATTATGCTTGAGTTATGCATGATTTTGAAATGAGCAAGTAGCATACTGCGTCATTGATGCATATGTATTGTTTACATAAGATTGTTCATGACCCTTGATTGACATATGGATAAAATTGTTCTTGATCTTTGATTGATATAAGGAGAGGATTATTCATAGCCCTTCATTGACATAATAATAAGTTGTCATTTAGTTGCATGTGGTTATGGCATGACATGGCATGATGTATACGACATGATTAATGCATATGCATTGTTTACATGAATGAAGGCTTTGGATAGACACAACCCTCGTGTAGCATGTGGTTAGATAAGCATAACCCACATATGACATGTGATTCAAGACCCATTAATATAGGTCATCTTATTATTAGTGTTCTCGTGGCATGACATTCATGGTGAATGGGGCTTGAGTTTTCAAAGTTTTCATTGACCACACCTAGTTATGGAGTTTATTTGGACTTAATGTTTTTTATTGATATTTTTAGGACTAACTTTATAGGTACATATTCATTTCAGGACGAGATGGATTATTATAGGTATAAGTCATTAGTTTAGATTGTGGTCATTTAGGATACTCAGAGATGGTAGATAGTCATGTATATGTATTATATTTAAGTGATGGGATGTATATAGTACTTTGGGTTATGGTTTATAGAAGTGTAGCCTAATGAGGCTAAATTACTATATATTGTGGATTGTATATATTGTATTCACTTCCGCTACGGTTATATTCTTGCTTCCATAATGATGAGAGGATGTGATAATGATGATGTAAATGATGAATACGATGTGATTTTCGTTTCTTTCTAATATCATACATCTAACTTATGCATTAGTTATGGAGATCTAAAGCTGTTATAGTGTATTCTCATTACATGCAATCATTTACCTCTCAAACATTCTAGATACTGGGAAGATGCTGTCAGATTTCCACTATGGTGACCACTAATCCAAGGCTTTGGCTGGCAGCATGCTATTTCATCATTAGGAATCTAATAAATTAGGGATTTGCATGTATGGAGCAATTAATTTTTAATAACCCAATTCACCCCTTCCCTCTTAAATTTTCACAGCATATCAAGACTAACAAGGTTGACTCGTGACCCACTTCGATTCCCACCCTTAGATAAGTTCCATAAGGTTTCATATCAAGGGCACCAGAACCATTCCAAATAAGTACTCATGTAAGTATCTAAGGTTGCTTTTAGCAATTTTAAATACTATAGCCATCATTTTAGTGATTCAAATTTTTGTGACAATTATTTTTAATAAAAGGGACTTGTTTATATGCACCCAGGTGCAATTTACTTTTATGCATCCGGGTGTAAATGCACATTTTTTTGAAATTAATTTACACAAATGTTAATCTAAGTGTATTTAATATATGTATCAATTTTTACCATTTTTGAAGATTTTTCAGATTTTTTTTCGAATTTTTAAAAATCAGTGGTATTTTTAGTAATTTAAAATTACTAAAATGCCATGGTTTTTAAAAATCCAAAAAATATCTAAAAATATCCAAAATTGGTAAAAAAAATTAATAAACATGTTAAATATACTTAGATTAACACTCTTATGGAAAAACTTTCAAAAAATTAAAAATGGGTTAAATGCACAGGTGCGCCAAGCCTAAGTGCACCCGAGTGCAACAAATTACATCCCTTAATACAAAGAAAGATAGAATAATTTGCAAATAAAGAAAGAATAATTTTTTCTTACCTTATCTTATCCAAACTAGGGTTAGTTCATTGGTAACTTAGCTAAGCTATACTCCAAAAAGTTGCTTAAATAACTCTAAAAATATTAATTTTAAAATTCAAAAATATATACAAATATCCAAAAATTATTTTAAAATGACAATTTGTAAATATACCTCATAGTTTGTTTGTAATGCAAATACACCCACTTAGTTTTTGAAATTGCATCTTATCCCTACATAATTCAAATATATTTGCAAATATACCCATGTTATGGTGACACTATGACGAAACTGTGACAACATAGGTATATTTGTAAATATATGTAAACTATGTTAAAGTTATTTGTAATTTTTGAAACTATGTCTTCTAGCAATTGTGGTCAAATTATGTGGATAAATTTGTAAATTATTCACTTTACAAATCCCAATAATTGCAAATTGCAAATAGAATACAATTGATACAATTATCCTTTTGGGTCAATGTTAGAATTGGTACAATTATCCTAATTCAATAGAACTAATTCGATGAATGGAATTCAAAAAACTTCCATTTAGGACCCACCCTGGTGATTATTAAAATCCCCTATGTAATAGACTTATTTGTTTAACTAGGAAACAAGTTTCAAATAAATCAAACCGTTGATTACGTGGGTCCACCTGCAATTATAACTTCACGTATTTATAAATATATGCAAACTATGTGGAGGTGTAATAGCTGTAAATATATTTAATAATATTAGTATAATAAATGTAATTTATGAACATTAATGGAAAGCATTAGCAGGCAAGCGTCAGAGAGAAACAACACGCTCTTTTTAAACAACGTGGGAGCAAAGAGACGACACATAAGGCAAGAAACGAAGGCTATCGAGTTGAGATTTACAAGAAATCTTGCGAGATTTTCATATCTGATCCAGTAAATCTCTCCATGGGTACGCCAATTAAGTAAGTATAAATTTATATATTTAATTGTTGAGGAATGGATGAGAATTTTAAGTTTTTATAATTCATCTATTTTTTCAAACTATATAAATTCTCTAGATTTACAAAAGGAAAGTATTAGACGAATCTATATTAAATAAGGAACCGAGATATATGCCCAGAGGAAAAATTAGGATTAGTTTGGGTAGTTTCTGCTGCTGTTGAAGGTTGACAGAGAGGGGTGAGACCGGAGTAGAGAAAGAAGGAAGAAGAAAACTGTAGCAATTTTGACTTTTGATAGAAATTATACAGAAAATCCTCATGAATTTATAATTTTGCAAAAAGGTATCTATTTTGAAGAAATTATAGAAAACCCAATCTTGCTAAGAAAATTTGCAGGAAATATTTTTAAAAAGATTATTATAGAATACCCTCTTCACTTGTGAAGGAATTTCATAAGAAATTTTTTTTTAATTACAAAAAAATTCCTTTCAAATGAAATAGTTTGCAAAAATGTCTTAAATTAGTTAAGAATTCACAAAATAAATAAAAAATACAATTTTTACCAAATAAAATTATGAGATATTTTGGAGAGGTCATAAATAAGAATTTAAATAATATTTATAACAAAATAATAAGGTGAAATAATGAACATGTTGTGATGAAATTAGGAAAAGAGACTTGAGGCTACTTCAATTTTGACTAATTTTTTAGAGGTAAGTAAATTTTTATTAAATAATGACTTTAAAAAAATATTGTGTTGAATATTATGATTTGCTATAAAGTGTGATTATTCATGAAGTTTGGAATTTTCGTTCAAGTTGGTTTATTTAAGCATGAACATGATTATTTTAAAGTATTCTTAATCATGTTAAACAATAAATCTAGGTGGTGCATCAATCATAATGTATGAGCATGATGCATATTTGAGCTTGCCGCCAAGCAGTAAAGTAAAATGGTAGTACCTGGGTAGTGGCATCAGGACTACAAAAGAAGATGAATAGCTCACGAATGTATATCACAGTTGCATGCGAGCACAAGCAGATGACATTGCCCATAGTGTGAATGCATGAATTAGAGTGGACATACGCTTGCTCAAGCATAAAATACTTAACTTTTTGTTGATTAGAGTTCGTTGTGCACAAAAGATAGCATAGATGTTATTTATTTTTAAAAAATGAATTTGAATAAAAAAACTATTTATTTACTGAGCTTCTAGCTCACATAGTTTTGTTTAGAGCTACCATCAACGTGGAAAAAAGGTCAAACTAGCAGAGCAAAGGACAAATAAGTTTAGAGTTGTTGAAGTTTTCTTATAATTCTTGTATTAATAATAGACACTAAATATGTACAATGACTCCATGAGGAGTAGACTTGAGATGTATTAATTAAGATTTATATGGTTTTGCATCTTGATATCTATTTCCATCTTGGGAGATTTTATTCATAACGGTATTCTCAGCTTTGATATAGTAGACTACGTCTATGACACCCCAAGCGTGGAGTCTTATAAATAGCATTAGAGCCAGGTTGAAATACATTCTAAGAACAAAATCATGTTATTAAACTTAGTAAGTGCAAAATTAAGGTAAAAATAGTGATCCTAAATAATGATTAGATAAATGCATATTTTGTGATGTAGGAAGAAGATGTCATCCAAGGAGAACAAGGAAAAGCAAATGGTGATGGATGCACCACTTTCTCGGTTAAAAAGCAGGACCCGTAGGTTGGTGGTAAGAGGCTAATTAGTTGATGGACCCATAATAGAATTCCAACGCAGTAAGGATTCTTCTTCAACATCCACAAATAGCAATTATAATAAAGCTTTAGGAAAAATAACAACCTTAGAAATGAAGTTGTTGGGACATCAAATGCAGAACAAGCACAAAGGGTCGCAGACCTCAATGCTCAAGTGATGGGTGCAGTACTAAGAGCATTGCAAACTATGTAGCGAATGGTAGCCCAACAAGTTCCAAAAAACCCTCCATCTAGGGGAGATGCGCCAAGGGATACTAGGAAATTTGATGCCCATAGAAGAGTTATGAATGATTTTCTAAACATGCTACTCCCACTCTATCGAGAAAATCCTAACTCTAACAGTGCTGAAGAAGTGATAGAACAATTAGAGAAGATTTTTTATTTGCTACAATGCAGCGAGCAACAAAAGGTCCAGTTTGCCACTCATATGTTAAAAGGAAATGCAGTTAAGTGTGTAATGCAATAAAATTAAGCATTCCTACTTGGCAATAAATGAACTAGGAGGATTTTCTTTTGCATTTCAATGAGGCATACTATCTCGAGTCAGTTAGACAACAAAAGTTGCTTGAGTTTGAGTAATTATATCAAGGAAAATCATCAGTGGTAGAATATGCAGTAAAATTCATTGCATTATCTAGATTCGCTCCGTGGGTGCTGACAAATCCTGCCCTTAAAATTTATAAATTCAGAATGGAGTTACGCTCTTTCATTCAATAACAGCTTGCCAGCCACCATTTTCATTAATATTCTGATATTGTAGATCGAGCAAGAATGGTAGATATGGAAGATAATGCAATTCAAGCTTTTCGCCAAGGAAAAAGGCGTAGCGAATCTACATCAGATATTGGAATAAAATCACATAAGAAGGATAAGATACAATATGATGAAAGAAATGTGAAAATGAAGAAGTCCTTTCTCTCATGCCCTACTTGTGGTAAAAATCACCAAGGAGAATGTTGGAAAGCAATGGGGAATTGATGGAAGTGTAGGAAAACCGGTCATTCAACCAAGGAGTGCACAAGCGAGATCACATGCTATAAATGTGGACAGGTTGAGCATCGAGCAAAGGACTGCACACAAAAAGTTAAAAATAAACAAACTGTGGAGCAGTGAACATTACAAATGAGGCCACCAGCACCACCGGTTTGTGGCCCAGAATAGCAGAAGCAGAGGACGAATGCTGGGGTGCATGCTATGACTAATGCAAAAGCCCGGACTACTGATGATGATGTTTTTATTGGTACATTACTTATTGACTCTTATCCTGCCAAAGTGATATTTGGTTCTAGTGCTACACATTCATTTATTTCTTATCCATTTGCTACAAAATATGCAATAGCGTATGAAAACATGAATATGATTATAAATGTGGAATCCCCAGTATATAGACTAGCAAGTACAGATAGAATTTGCAAAACCTACCTAGTCAAAATAGGAGAAATGAATTTAGAAGCAGACTTGATATAGTTGCTAATGTATAATTTTGATGTAATATTGGGGATGGACTGGTTATCTAAGTGGAAGGAAATAATGGACTGTGACGATCGAAAAATTATTTTTAAAATGTCCAAGTTGATAAAGGTGGTAGCAAATAATCTCAACAAGTGAAAATCATTTCTACCATGAAGGCTATAAAGTCAATAAACAAAGAATGTCAAGCATATTTAGCTTCAATAGTTGATATAAACAAAGAGACTTCATCTCTTGAAGTGATACCGAAAGAATTTCTTGATATTTTTTGTGTCGAGTTACCAGGATTACTCCCTCAGAGAGAGATAGAATTTGCAATAAATATATTGTTGGTCCCGAGTTAATGGCAATTACCCAAGAGGGGAGGGGTGAATTGGGTATTTAAAAATTTAAACTTAAACAGAAACTTTACCCCGGATTAATCAGTCCCCTTTTATGAAGAAACAAATGGAAAGCAATATAGAGTAGAGAACAGAAATAAATATCAACAAACAAGATTTTATAGTGGTTCGGGCAACCTTCCCTACTCCACTCTTCCAAGCTCACACCTCTTGTGACTTGAGTTCCACTATGTATTCACAAATACAAATAGAGTCACTGCTCTCTTCTAGATTCCAGCTCTAGGGGGCGTCAACAATACACAGCACAAGTAGGTGACAAGTTCCACTCCAATCACACACTACTTTTCTTACACTTGATCTTATTTACCCAAACTAAATCAAGTTCAATACAAAAAGAAATAATAAAAAAAAGTTTCTACATGTTACTGTTCTATAGAGGCAGATTTGGCACAGAGAAGAACTTGTAGCATAGGCTTAATGATTCAGCAAGCAGCTCTTGGCAGTTTGAAAGCATGGTTCTTCTTTTAAATGTTGGCTTGATCACTTAAAGCTCTTAGAGATGGGAGTTATGCTCATTCAACAAATTCTCAGCTACCCTCCACGTTCATATTGAAAGCCTTATATAATTTGTGAAGGAATCTGAACGTTTGAAAGTAGGTGGCGCGCATTTAATGCGCCAACGTTCAAAAATTTTCCAACCGTTGCGACCCAAGTCGCAGGTGGAGTCGACTTCGAGTGCGACTTCACCCAAGTCGCAGATGGAGTCGACTTCGGGTGCGACTTCGCCTGTCCGTAGCTTCTTCAAGTTCCATTCTGGGTCGACTTGGTCCTCGACTTGACCCAATTCGCAGGTGAAGTTGACTTTGGGTGCGACTTCACTTCTTCATCTTGCTAGTTGAACTTGAAATCCTTGGAATGCCTTGCTTGCTTTAATTTCTTCATGTTTAGTTGTTCTTCCTTTGATTATATCTTTTGTAACTCAGTATAATCATCCTAGCTTGATGTCTTTTTAGTTTCGTGACTTGCAAACTTTGAATCCTTGAAGTCTTGAATATATGCATGAATCTTAGAGTGCCTAATGATGTCCAAATATATGTTCATAATCCAACATGATGGATTCATGCAACCCTGATTGCTTTTATTCTTCATTTGATCTTCATTTGAGTGTTTGAGTCGTCTTGGCCTTCATCTTCACTTGAATCTATCATTGAGTCAACTTGTTCTGCGAGTTCCGCACTGAAGTCGAAGCTGGAGTCGACTTGGTCTGCGACTTCACCCAAGTCGTATGCAGAGTCGACTTGGGATGGGACTAGGGGTGCAACTTGGGTAGGGTACCCGTGGGTCGACCCGCTGGGTACCCTAAATAGGGTAGGTTCGGTTCCACAGAACCTACCCGTAGGGTCGGTTCGGTTCCACAGAACCTACCCGTAGGGTCGGTTCGGTTCCACGGGTAAAATACCCGATGAACTTCAAGTAAGGGTCGGTTCCGGTTACGGGTACCCGGAACCGACCCGGATTTCTTATATTATATATATATATATATTATAATTCCTTTATACCTAACCAGTAACCAGGCTAACCTAATTTCTTCCCGTCCCCGATTCTGGATTCCGGATTCCCCCACCTGCCCTGCCCAGCAACCCCCTTCGTTTCTCCATCGCATCCGGCATCCCCGTTCATTTCTCCTCTGGACCGCGGCGGCCGACGGGCAGCAATGCAGCATCATCCCTGATCCCTGTTCGTTTCTCCTCTAGAACAGGAGGGAAGTTATTCGCCTTCGCCCGGAAGTTATACACCTTCTCGGAAAAGCGATAGAGAGAGTCAGAGAGAGAGGGAGGGGGAGAGACGTCGTCGGCTTTGCGTCTTCTGTCTGTCTGTCGTCGTCGTGGTCATCGGCTCTGCGTCTGGCGTCTGCAGTGACGCAGCAGAGTGCGTGAGAAGGGTCTTTGCTGCGTATGGCGTCTGCAGTGATGCAGCAGGTTCGATGTCAGGAGCATGAAAAGGCTGATCTTGCTCCGGAGACGATGTGCTAATAATCAGCCTTCTCCGGCCCTTTGTTTCTTTTTCTCCGCTACACTTGCCTTGCGAGCTTCAACAGCCCTGCTTCAGCCAATCTCGGTATAATCCTTTTATGCTCCTGTCCAGCATCTGCGGGGCGAAACAGTTGGCAACTCCACTGGCTGAAAGCTCTAACATTCTGAGACGGGTCATAGAAGGTCGATTTCCCTAACCGTTCATTATTCTAGAGGAGAGGGATGAGAGCGTTCACTTCATTGATGCTCAAAGTCAGATGCTTGATCCCATTCACTTGGTGTTTGCTATATTTTCTTTACCCAGAATCTGTGCTTGGTTTGAGGCTTTTCTGGCATGTTTGTCTTGTCTGAGTTGATCCCATTTATATGTCAATTTTGCCTGCATTGCAGTTTCCATGTTGGCTTATTGATAACTTGTATTGGAAGAAAACTGTGATTGGAATGCGTAACAGAACCTGAGGTTCAGAATTTTCGATTGGTTTATTTTCCTGTTTGTTGTTCAGCAATCCATTTTTTGAGCTTGTTTTGCACTGATTTTGCATGATGTTTCTGCATGTAAATTTTTGTTTGATGTAAATATGGTTTCTGCATCCTTTGAAGATTTAAATGATGGTTTTCAGCACATGTGAGAGTTGTTTCTGTTTTGAATGGATTGTGAACTTGCTAATTAGCAGATCTATACATGTATCAATGTCTCCAACTTGACATTTCTTATTGACATTTCTGTTTCATTGGAAAATTCTATTCATAATATAGTATTTCTGTATTTGGAGCCAATTTGGATGTATGATGTTTTTAGGAACCGATTTGGAACCGAACCGGAACCGACCCGCACCTAAAAAAATTGGGTAGGGTAGGCTCCGAACCGACCCGGTCTAAAATAGGGTAGGGTAGACGTTTTTGAAAAATGGGTAAGGGTAGGTTCCACCCCTACCCGGGGGTAACCGACCCGACTTGCACCCCTAGATGCGACTTCAGCAGCTCTCGTTCTTGATTTCAACTCTGGACAAAATTGACGCCTCGAAGTCGAAGCTGGAGTCGACTTGGTCTGCGACTTCACCCAAGTCGCATGCGGAGTCCACTTGGGATGCGACTTCGGCAGCTTTGCTCCTCGATTTCAACTCTGGACGAAAACGACATCTTGAAGTCGCTTCTTGATCTTCTGTTCTTACATATTCCAAGCATATGTCTTGATTTTCTACATGTTCTCTAATAAAATAATGTCTAAGATCTATATGCTTGGTCCTAGAATGCAATACTGGATTTTTAGTTAAGCATATTGCACTTGTATTATCACATCTAATAGGTATATCTTTAAAGTTCATGCCATAATCCCTAAGTTGTTGTTTCATCCAAAGCAATTGGGCACAACAGCTCCCGGTGGCAATGTATTTGACTTCCGCCGTAGATAGAGCAACACAAGTTTGTTTTCTTGAAAACCATGAAACAACATGTTCCCAAGAAACTGACATGTTCCACTAGTGCTTTTTCTATCTACCTTGTAACCGGCAAAGTCCGCATCTGAGTAGCCGATTAGATCAAAATTAGAGCCCTTTGGATACCAAAGTCCTATGTTGGTAGTATCTACTAAATATCTGAAAATTCTTTTTACAGCTGTCAAGTGTGATTCTTTTGGACATGATTGAAATCTAGAGCACATACAAACACTAAACAGTATATCGGGTCTAGAAGCAGTTAAATATAATAAAGAACCTATCATGCTTCTATATAACTTTAAATCAACTGGTTTTCCTTTCTCGTCTTTGTCAATTTTAATGGTTGAGCTCATAGGCGTGTTTGCCTCTTTGCTATTTTTCATGCCAAACTTCTTTAACATTTCTCTGATATACTTGGACTGGTTTTGTGGCGCCCCGAACCGAGGCGTCCACATTGTCCTTACTCCGGGATCTTGTCGATTGGTAAGTGTGAATCAGGATTGTTGCCCTGATCACGCGGCGGGTACTTAATTGGAACTCGTCCAAATTTTTTTTCATTTGTTTTTCTTTCATCATATAAACATATACTCATCATCATTCATAATGGACTTATCCATAACATCCTAAATCATCAACTTCTCATATTATTCATCACTTCATAATTTCATACAACCTATGTCTTTTTCACCATATCCCATTAGGGCACACATTCATATTTCAATATACAAAAGATTACATACCTTTGTAACTATGCTTCTTTCATTCATTCATCATATCACTTATAGGCAATTCAACCTGATCTTTTTTCATCACTTGGCTTTCCTTGAACCTGTTTGAGGTTGGAAAAACAAAACATGAGTCGAAACTCAATAAGTAAGCATTTTTCATTTTAAATGCATTCCTCTCCATTCGATAGAAGACACTTATCAAGTGATCAACTACCAACGGAATAGAAACCTTTTCGTAAACCATATTTCGAAACCTTTCATAAACCATTCATGTAAATCATTCGTAAATGCATTTCTCTCTAATCGATAGGAGACACTTAGCAAGTGATCAACTATCAATGGAATAGAAACCTTTTCATAAACATTGGATGTGCAAATGCTTCCTTTCCACTCCTGACATAAACCTTCGTGTGCGGGTACGCTAGCTCAGGGAACATCTCACATAACATGGTCCAATACGCCGGCTGTCTCCGACTTGGCCTCATCAAGAGGAACCTCTCTTCCTCTTGATGCCTACATGGTTCCTACATGCATGACTTTTGATTTCCCCAGCGTTATATACCTCTTACACCAGGTAACTTGTCATTCTCATGTAGAGAATTATTTGCACCATCCCTTAAAAATATAATTTCAAATCCATGCTTTCCTTTTCAATCCATGTATGAAAATACAATGCATTCATTCAAACATAACATTCTTTTGCCTCCACCTCTGGGGAGGACGCTGTCAGCACACAGCCCATACGACTCTGTAATAGTGAAGGGGGACCCTCTGATCCGCTTTCTACCTCCACCAAAGCCTCTTCCTTATACATCGTACATGTGCACATGTCCATGAACATCACATGATATCAATATGCCGGCATGACTTTTCATAAAAACTCATAAACATTCATCATTTCAAAATATTATAGGAATGGTCACCCTTAAACACATTTCATAAATACTTGAGAATAAAACATATTTTCAAAGTTGTGCTTGCTTACCTTTGCTTTGCTTCAACCTAACTCCTTTATCCTTTCCTTTCATTTTCCTATACAAGGAAATTGGATATTTTATCCATCTATTCCATGTCTTAGCTTGCTTCCCATGCATGCTTTACGATCACATATTACCTCATTTTTATATAGGTTATCTTTTATAAATACTTGGTCATTACTCATTTATATGAATTTTATCCATAAATCCTTTACAAATTCCATCCATATATCCTCATAAATATATAAAAATAAATCTCAATTTTTCCCAAAATACGATGTTCACTGTTCATAATTACTGTTCATGTCACTGTATTACTGTTCATAATTACTGTTCACGTTTACTGTTCACAGCAACATGGGGTTACTGTTCATGAGTTCCAAAAATTGACATTTTTCCCAAAAATAAAAAAAACCATGATATAGCTCTCAGTTAGTATATCATGGGAACATTTATACATTTTGAATTTATCATCATTTACTTGGCTTAAAAAATCATTTTCTCCATATACTAAAAATCAACATAAATTCACTGAAGCATAATCCTTAATTCCGAAAATTATAAAATTAATATATCATCATTCCAACATCATATTTATCATAATCATACATCCCAAATCATCATTTATCAAATTTGGAGCATTATTTCCACATATCATACATAATTTTCCCGAATGCTCTATCTTCGCTCCAAATTTTTGATGTTTCGGTATAATTTCAATTAAGCATTATAACTTTACTTATTTTCTCATAGCCAACCTTAAAACATTTATATTTCATAACTCATTTGAAGTATTCAAGATAAACATTTAAAATAACAATATTTTCTAACCGTTTTGTAAATAATTTTTTAATGACAAAACGTCTTTAAAAAATATTTGAAACTTTCATCTAATATCATATACTTTGGTTCACCTGTCTTATTATTCATTTCTATATAGGATAGTCTTGTATAATCCTTTGAACATTACTCAAATCATTTTTCAAATTAATTTATCGTTCGGCCTTCCTTAAATTCTTGAAATAATAGATTTTGGAAACTCCAAAATAATCCAATATTTAGAGATCATTTAAAACATATCATTAAAATACTTCAAAACCTTGTAATAAAATTATTCTAAAATATTTATTTCAAATATCATTTTAAAATCTCATTTTTCTTTCAACACAACCTTTTCAGCATTTGCATTTCAATATTTTTCAACATTAAAAGGATTTTCTTCTAACGAAGCAATGTCCAAAACAATTTAAGATTGCAAAGTAAAGTCGTATAAAATTATATTTTCAAAGGGTTGCTTGCTTACCTGGGTTATCAACTTGTATATTTCACTTGTACCTTTTTCTTTTCCTATACAAATGAAAAGGACCATTTTTCTCATATAGATAAAATATCTCATCTACAAAAATTATGAAAAATCATTTACTACAGCTGATCATGTCACCCGTTTTACCCTGTTTAAATTAATATTCTCGGATTTTTAATTTGCAACCCGCTTAATATTTTAAGCTGAAATTTTGGTCGTTCCTTAATGATAATATAATGAGCTTGTACAAAAATTTGCATGGCAAAAATCATTCATTTACTAGCTCGTTCATATTTTTGTTTCTAACATCATGTATTCATCCATTAAATAACTTAAATAAAATACAACTGCCATTATTTTATAATTCCAGCAGCGTTAAAATCATTTTGAATGAATCAATGGTATCATGTATTTAAAAAATTAATCAACGTCTAGAATGATTTCTTTCTGAATTTCTGAACTTCAAAACCATAAAATCTGGAAATCTAAATTTTTTTTTGACGTTAAATAACCCAGAAATTTTTATTTAAACGTGATTTTGAAAAAAAATCAAAATCTTGCTGAATTAATTAAACAGCACTAAATTAATTCACAGTGTCACTCAATCATCAAAGTAATTAACATATCCAGCAATATATGATGATACATATTAATGTTTAGACTAATTAAACAGTTTTTTTTAAGCATATTAATTTAAACAGCATCACGGTAATAATCATGCTGAGTTTTATCAAGAGAAAATCATGCTACATGACGGTATCAAAACATATTTATTAACATTCAGAAATTTAAATAAATAAAAGAACCTGGATGATGTCGCTTTACTGCTGCCTTTCTTCTTTTTGTTTTTCCGAACACCAGCAATAGTTGCCATTCACTATGCAACTTCTCTTTTATACATGTATTAATCGGTTGATCGTGGTTAAATTTTCAACCTCACTTGAGTCCACCGCTTGGTTTAATCCACCTGTTGGATTTTTAGAACGTCCAGCATATGATTCGGCAATGGCGCTGCCAGCGCTATTCTTCATGTAATACATTTTTTTTTAACGGAAATTCTAATATTAATAAATTAAATCATAACTACCTACATACACACTTATATATTATGAAAATTTTCCTTATTAATATATACACAATTGCTCACAAAATGTACCTTTCGGAATTTTGAGAAAAATTTCTATTTTATTTTAATTAACTAATTCATATTTGTATATCAAAAAAAAAAAAAAAGCTAATTCATATTTGTATAAAAAGTCTCATTTTAAAATTTTGGAGACACGTTTTCCAAAATTTCATTCCTTCTTTAAATTGAGCATATTAAAATAGGATTACCCATAAAATTTCACCTCAATTGGAGCTAAGTACATATTTTAATTTAATCAAAATCATATTTTCTCATAAAATTTCATTTTAAAAATTTGTAGACATATTTTGCAAAATTTAATTCATTCATCATGTAGGGTATATTAAAATAGGCTTGCTCCAAAAGTTTCATCTCAAACAATCTTATATACATCAAGATATTAATTAACTAAACAATTATATAAAAAAATTAAAATATCAACGCGTACGTGCATTGCGGTGGAATTTATTACTTTTGGCACGCTTTTTAATACATTCAAGTTTGACAATTTAGTCAACTATTTTTCATAATCTGATCCGTTTAGATTAGAGAGCATATAATTTAGTACTCTCTATTAAATTTCTATGTGATTCTGAGTTATGCATATTTAGATCTAATCAAAACAGTGAGGATGAATATAAGCCCTTAATTAGAGCCCCTAATTAGCCAAAAATTTTCCATTTATTTTTATTTTTCCATAAGGTCCGTAAATTTAAACAGTTTCAATTTGTATAATTTAGAATTTTGAAATTCCTTCCCGAAATATTTGTAAAAATTCATTTTCATAACTAATCTTAGTAGGATCATAAATTACCCTCCATTTTCTTTTAAATTCTAAATATAACCTTTGTAAATTTCCACTAAGTGCACTCCACTCTTGTCAAAATTATCAATCAATTATCTTTTCTAAATTTATAATTTAATCTCACTTTTGTAAAATTGTAATTTGGTCTTTTCGTGATTAAGTTAATCGAAAGTGATTAACTTATCACTTTATCTTAACCACATGATTACTATTCATGTTTAATATTTATTAAATTAATTATTCGGTCCTTCAACTCCATATATTACAAAATTATATATTTAAAAAAATCAATACCCCAGGGTTCATGACTTTAGGGTTTCATACATGGTCATAAAATTTGGAGTTCCACAGATTCCTTAAAGTCAATTCCTTCTTCTTGTGAGTATCCTTTTGCCACAAGTCTAGCTTTGTTTCTCACCACAAGTCTACTTTCATCTAATTTGTTCCTAAAGACGCATTTTGTGCCAAAGACAATATGGTCTTTTGGTCTTAGAACAAGATACCAAACTTGGTTTGTTTCAAATTGGTTTAGCTCTTCTTGCATTGTTATGATCCAATTTTCATCATCAAGAGCTTGATCAATAGTGGATAGTTCAATTTTGGATACAAAAGCGTATTGTCCACAAACATTTTGTTTTGACCTTCTAGTCTTTACACCTTCATAGATGTTCCCTATAACTTGCTCAATTGGATGGTCATTTTTGAACTTTAAATCAGTTGGAGGTTTATAAGAATTATTACCTTCACTTACCCTTTCCTCCATGGATTTTTCTTGCTTCTCCACATGCAATTTTTCAAGGTTACTTGTGATATCATCTGCATCACTTAAATCATCTTTTCTTTTGGAGCATGGGTTAAATTCATCAAAAACAACATGTATTGACTCTTCTACAACTTGGTTCCGTTTATTGAAGACTCTATATGTTTTGTTATTTGATGAGTAACCAAGGAATATTGCCTCATCACTCTTAGCTTCTAATTTTTCCAAGTTGGTTTTTCCATTGTTCAAAATATAACATGTGCAACCAAAAGCATGAAAATATGAAATATTTGGTTTTCTACCTTTCCATAGCTCATATGGGGTCTTTTTCAAGATAGTTCTAATGGTAACTCGGTTCAACACATGACAAGTTGTACTTACAGCTTCACCCCAAAATTTCTTGGATAATTTACTCTCATTTAGCATTGTTCTAGCCATCTCTTGTATGGTTCTATTTTTCCTTTCAACCACTCCATTTTGTTGTAGAGTTCTTGGTGCAGAAAAAGTGCGGTGAATTCCTTTTTCATTATATAATTCTATGAATCGTTTATTTTTAAACTCACCACCATGATCACTTCTAATGGTCATAATAGTACTTTGTTTTTCATTTTGCACCAGGTTTACAAAAGTTGCAAACATAGAGAAGGCTTCATCTTTGCTAACTAAGAGAATTACCCATGTGAATCTTGAAAACTCATCAACTATTACAAACACATACTTCTTTGCACCAATGGTTAAAATGTCATGGCCCATATAGATCCATGTGTAGCAATTCAAGTGGCCTAGTGGTGGAAATCTCCTTTTTGGTAGAGAAGAGCATTTTAGGTTGTTTTGACAATTGACAGGCCTTGCAAATTTTATCTTTGTCATATTTCAATTTTGGCAATCCTTCTACCAAACTCTTTTTTCATAGGGTCTTAATATTTGTCATGTTTATATGCCTAAGCCTCTTATGCCAAACCCATGGATCATTGTCAATAGCCATTAGACATTGACCATCTAGTTCATCAAGTGAAACCAAATATACATTTTCATATCTTTTTTCACTAAACATGATATATTCTCCATCAAAAACATTGCATATAGATTATTCAAACACAACCTTGTATCCTTTGTCACATAATTGACTAATACTCATTAAATTGTGCTTGAGTTGTCACATAATTCAAGCACAATTTAATGAGTATTAGTCAATTATGTGAACAAAGGCAAGCAACAGTTCCATCGTTGCAAGGCTTGAGTTTATAAAATAAACTTCTTTCACCGGTCATATGCCTTAAGCAACCATTATCCGTGAACCAAACGTTGCTTGCCTTTGCCTTGAAACATATCTAAAAAATGAACAAATAAATTTTATCTCTTTGGTACCCATTTTATGGGTCCATTTAGGTTAGTAAACTGATTTAATCTTTGTTGTTCTATCTTTGAAAGCCCAAATCTTGTGTTTCTTGGAACCCAAACTAATTTTGCACCAAGATCATATAATTTTTTTAAGTTGCATTTATAAATTTTGTGACCCATCTTATTGCAAAAGTTGCAAGTCATTGGTAATCTAGGAGTAGGCCTCCAAGTACATAGTGGTTCAAAAGTTGATCTTCTAGTCCAAATAACATGTTTCCCTTTGGGTTTGTAAATAGGTGCAGTTTTAGCTTGATTTTTTCCAAGTTTTGGCACACTTAATTTGCTACTTTCTCCTTGCTCAAATGTGGAGTATCCAAGACCTCTTTTATTATTTTGAGAGGTCATGTTCAGAAATATCTTCACACTTTCTCCTGGATTAGAGAACTTTGTTAATGATTCATTTAAGGATTCATTCTCCTTTTTCAATTTGTCCACTTCTTTCAATAGTAGTTCATTTTCTTCTTTCAGTTTTGTTGTACTTTCAGCTAGTTTTCCATTTACAATAATAATGGAATTGCATTGTTGTCTCTTTAATGATAACTTGTTTCCTAGTTTTTTTATTTTTTCATATAATGAATCATATGCATGTTGTAATTCCTCTAATTCAGCACATTTGAGACATTCTTGAATAGAAGAGTGAGTAGATTGAGAATAGAAAATTTTGGAAGTTACCTCTTCATTACTTGTGCATTTTGTTGAAGTGGTTTGCTCTTCCAAAACTTCTGTTGTGTTCAAGGCTTCTTCATGTTCAATCCGAGCCATGCAACAAATTCTTGCACAATTTGCTGCTTCAAAATCATTGGTTGAGGAGCTACTTGTTGATGACGTTTCTTCATTCACGTACATTCCTCTTCCCTTAGGTTTTTGGAATCTCCGGCTTTCATATCTTTCCTTCCTTTCTTGATGATCCTTTGATCTTTCTTCTGGTGTAGGACATTGAGCTTGCATATGTCCCATACGGCCGCAT
The DNA here is from genome assembly GCA_030490835.1 of Annona cherimola. Taxonomy (NCBI): domain Eukaryota; kingdom Viridiplantae; phylum Streptophyta; class Magnoliopsida; order Magnoliales; family Annonaceae; genus Annona; species Annona cherimola. Next base: position 59,644,727 of record CM059973.1, on the reverse strand, counting down.
CTATAGCACTTTATAATCTCCTTCTTCTTCTCTTTTCGTAGTCTTTTTTTGAAATTTTTGAAGTTCTTTTCTTTTCTCACAAACTTTCGAAATTTGCGTGTAAGTAGTGCAATGTCTTCATCATCGTTGTGAGATGAGGAGGTGGACTCATCCGAGTTATGTGCCGCTTTCAATGCAATGGCTCTTTTGCCTTTGTGGTGATCTTCATTTCTTTTCTTGATTAGCTCAAGTAACATCAACGAGCTAATAAGATCTTCTAGCTTCAATGTGTTTAGGTCCTTGGTTTCTTCTATTGCAGTAACTTTTTGGAGTCCATGATTCGGGTAGCGCCCTTAGAATCTTCATGACCTGCTCCGATTCAGAAATTACTTTTCCAAGACCTTTCAAAGCATTAGTAATTTTAGAGAATCTAGCAAATATTTCAGAAATATTTTCTATTTCTAACATTCTAAAGTTTTCCAATTCTCCAATCAAAATATTTCTCCTTGTCCCTTGGACTTGAGAAGTTCCTTCATAGATAGATGTTAATGTATCCCATATCTCTTTTGCAGTTAAACAAGAGGATACTCTATCATATTCGGAAGCGGTAAGAGCACAAAACAGTGAGCTCATAGCTTTAGCGTTGCTCTTAATAGTTTTTACTTCCTCATCGGTCCATTTGGAAGCTCTTTCATCAATAGGCAAGTTTACACCATCTTGGATTGCAATCCAAGAGTCCATATATGTAGTCATGATGAGTTGTTTCATACGTAGCTTCCAATAGCCGAAATTGTTCCCATCAACAAGGGTGGCCTAGTAAAAGATTGGCCTTCGGCAAAAGCGGGAACGGAAGTAGATTGGGATGTCATATCAAAAGATCTCTTTGGTAAAACTCAAAGCCCTGCTCTGATACTACTTTTTGGTCCCGAGTTAATAGCAATTACCCAAGAGGGGAGGGGTGAATTGGGTATTTAAAAATTTAAACTTAAATAGAAACTTTACCCCGGATTAATCTAGTCCTCTTTTATGAAGAAACAAATGAAAAGCAATATAGAGCAGAGAACAGAAATAAATATCAACAAACAAGATTTTATAGCGATTCGGGTAACCTTCCCTACTCCACTCTTCCAAGCTCACACCTCTTGTGACTTGGGTTCCACTATTTATTTCACAAATACAACTAGAGCCACTGCTCTCTTCTAGATTCCAGCTCTAGGGGGCGTCAACAATACACAGCACAAGTAGGTGACGAGTTCCACTCCAATCACACACTACTTTTCTTACACTTGATCTTATTTACCCAAACTAAATCAAGTTCAATACAACAAGAAATAATAAAAGAAAGTTTCTACATGTTACTGTTGTATAGAGGCAGATTTGGCACAGAGAAGAACTTGTAGCGTAGGCTTAATGATTCAGCAAGCAGCTCTTGGCAGTTTGAAAGCATGGTTCTTCTTTTAAATGTTGGCTTGATCACTTAAAGCTCTTAGAGATGGGAGTTATGCTCATTCAACAAATTCTCAGCTACCCTCCACGTTCATATTGAAAGCCTTATATAATTTGTGAAGGAATCTGAACGTTTGAAAGTAGGTGGCGCGCATTTAATGCGCCAACGTTCGAAAATTTTCCAACCGTTGCGACCCAAGTCGCAGGTGGAGTCGACTTCGAGTGCGACTTCACCCAAGTCGCAGATGGAGTCGACTTCGGGTGCGACTTCGCCTGTCCGCAGCTTCTTCAAGTTCCAGTCTGGGTCGACTTGGTCCTCGACTTGACCCAAGTCGCAGGTGAAGTCGACTTCGGGTGCGACTTCACTTCTTCATCTTGCTAGTTGAACTTGAAATCCTTGGAATGCCTTGCTTGCTTGAATTTCTTCATGTTTAGTTGCTCTTCTTTTGATTATATCTTTTGCAACTCAGTATAATCATCCTAGCTTGATGTCTTTTTAGTTTCGTGACTTGCAAACTTTGAATCCTTGAAGTCTTGAATATATGCATGAATCTTAGAGTGCCTAGTGATGTCCAAATATATGTTCATAATCCAACATGATGGATTCATGCAACCCTGATTGCTTTTATTCTTCATTTGATCTTCATTTGAGTGTTTGAGTCGTCTTGGCCTTCATCTTCACTTGAATCTATCATTGAGTCAACTTGTTCTGCGAGTTCCGCACTGAAGTCGAAGCTGGAGTCGACTTGGTCTACGACTTCACCCAAGTCTCATGCGGAGTCGACTTGGGATGCGACTTCGGCAGCTCTCGTTCTTGATTTCAACTCTGGACAAAATTGACGCCTCGAAGTCAAAGCTGGAGTCGACTTGGTTTGCGACTTCACCCAAGTCGTATGCGGAGTCGACTTGGGATGCGACTTCGACAGCTTTGCTCCTCGATTTCAACTCTGGACGAAAACGACGCCTTGAAGTCTCTTCTTGAGTCGACTTGGAGATCGACTTGGCCTAAGTCGAAGCCTGAGTTGACTTGAAAATCGACTTGACTTGTCATGCTTCATTTTCTTCATTTGTATACCTTTAATCATCTTCACAAACATGTTAGTAACCAAAACTTACTCAAATTGATTTGTTAATCATCAAAACATAAACTTGGCTTATTTTCCACATGTTTCCTACATATATTACCTAGCATACTTTTAATTTCTAATCAACCTTACAGAATGACCCCAATAGAAATGGAAAAATTAAAAACGTAACTACAAGAATTATTAGATAAAGGTTTTATACGACCAAATGTGTCACCTTGGGGAGTGTCAGTTTTATTTGTGAAAAAAAAATAGTAGCTTGAGATAATGTATTGACTATAGAAAATTGAACAAAGTAACTATAAAAAATAAATACTTTTTACCTCAAATAAATTATTTGCTTGATCAATTACAAGGGGCGACTATCTTTTATAAGGATATCATCAATTAAGGATTAAAGCAGAAGATATACAAAAACTGCTTTTTGAACTTAGTATGGACATTATGAATTTTTGGTAATGTCATTCAGGTTCACAATTGTACTAGCTGCCTTTATGAATTTAATGTAAAGAGTGTTTAAACCCTATTTGGATAAATTTGTGGTTATATTTATAGATGACGTCCTTATTTATTCGAAAACAAAGGATGATCATGCTCAACACCTTAGAATGATATTGCAAACCTTGAGGGAGAATAAATTATATACAAAATTGAAGAAGTGTGAGTTTTGGATGCATAATATTTCTTTTTTGAGGCATATTGTCACAATAGAAGATATTATGGTAGATCCTGCTAAGGTAGAGGCAGTGGTGAATTGGCCAAGGCCAACAAATGTCACAGAAATATGTAGCTTTCTTTGTCTTACAAGGTATTATCGCAAATTCGTAGAGAGCTTCTCTCGGATATGTACTCCTCTCACAAATTTAATAAGAAAGGCCGGTAAAATTTCAATGGACCGATGATTGTGAAGCTGGTTTTCAAGAACTTAAGCAAAGGTTAGTGAAGGCACCAGTTTTAGCTACCCCTACAAGTGATAGAGGATTTGTTATTTACAGCGATGCTTCTCAAAAGGGCCTTGGTTATGTATTAATACAGAATGGGAAGATGATTACATATGCTTCACAACTGTTGAAACCTTATGAATGTAACTATCCCACTCATGATTTGGAACTAGCTGCAGTAGTGTTTTCCTTGAAAATTTGGAGACAATATCTTTATAGGGAATAATGTGGTGTTTATACAGATCACAAAAGTTTAAAATAGATTTTCATTCAAAAAGAGTTGAATACGAGGCAAAGGAGATGATTGAAATTACTGAAAGATTATGATTTGAATATCCAGTATTACCCAGGAAAAACAAATATTATAGTTGATGCTTTAAGCAGAAAATCAAATAGCAATTTAGCTACTTTAATTACCGGTCAAGAGGAATTAATTAATGGCATGTGCAGATTGTCATTAGAAGTTTGTCTCAAAGATTCAGTGTATCAATTAAATCAAATGCAGGTAAAACCTTCTCTATTTGAATAGGTCAAAGAACAAATAACAGACTGACAAATTCAAAAGATAAAGCAGAAAATGACAAAAGGAGTTATAGAAGGATTTACAATTAATGCTGAGGGCACTATAAGATATAAAGGGAGGCTATGCATACCCGATGCCGTAGAACTGAAAAGATAAATTTTAGAAGAAGCTCATTATTCATCCTATACAATACACCCAAGGAGTACAAAGATGTATGAAGATCTTAAAAGAAATTTTTGGTGGATGGGTATAAAGAGAATGATAGCAGAGTTTGTAGCTCAATGCCTAACAAGCCAGCAGGTCAAAGCAAAACATCAAAAACTTGCAGGATTATTGCAACAAATGCAAATACCATAATGGAAGTGGGACGAAATCACATGGACTTTGTTGAGGGGTTACCTAGGACTGTTGCAGGAAATAATTCTATTTGGATGATTGTAGATAAGCTAACAAAGGTCAAACATTTCTTACCAATCAAGACCAGTTATTCTGCAGAAAAGTTAGTCAACCTGTATTAGGGGTGTTAATGGTCATGGTCAACCCGTCAACCCGCTCGTCCAACCTGTTTATAAATGGGTTTGAGTTAGGATTTTTGAATAAATGAGTTATGATCCACCAACCCGTTTAACCATTTAATTAAATAAATGGATTAGGGTTGAGATTTTATAACTCATCAACCCGTTTAGTAGCCCATTTAACCCATATAACCTATTCAACCCGTTTAATTCGGTCAACCCATTTAACTCGCTTAACTCATTAAAGTTTTATATATATATACATGTAAATTCCTTAGTTATTTTTCCTCTATAAGTCTTCCTCAAGTCACCTAATTTTTATTTTTCCACTGCTGCCCTAATTCTATTTTCTCGTTACTGCCATATTTTCATTTCCCCTACGCCGAAAACACCCTCTCATCTCTCCCTGTAAGATCATCATCTATTAGAGTTTAGGCTTTCAGGTTATTTGCTATACAATCCGTTAACAATCCACCAATCCGTTTATTAAATGGGTTAGGGTTGACATTTTTTAAATAGGTTAATAAATGGATTAGGGTTGAGATTTTTTAAATGGGTTAGGATTAGGATTAGGCTCCAACCCGTCCAATTCGATCCGTTAACACCCCTAACCTGTATTGTAAAAAGATAGTTCGATTGCACGCAAATCCTAAGATAATCATTTCTAATCGAGATATTATATTTACTTCAAAATTTTAGTGCAGTTTACATCAAACAATGGGGATGAGATTGAAATTTAGCACAACATTTTATCTACAAACAGACGGACAGACTGAAAGAGTAAATCAAGTAGTTGATGATATATTGAGAATGTGTATAATAGATTTTGAAAATGGTTGAGATAAATATATGGCCTTAGTGGAGTTTACATATAATAACAGTAATCAAACTAGTATTAAAATGTCTCCTTATGAAGCTTTGTATGGGAAACCTTACAGAATACCATTGAATTGGATGAAGTTAGAGAAAGAAGGATGATTAGACTAGATATTGTACAAGAGACTGCAGATAAAGTGAAGCTAATCAAAGAAAAACTGGTTACTGCCCAAAGTAGACAGAAAAGTTATGCAGATCTAAATCGGAGAGAGTTAGATTTTTCCATATGTGATAAGGTATTTGTAAAAGTATCACCTGTGAAAGGGGTTATGATATTTGGCAAAAAAAAATCTCAATCCTCGTTATCTTGGACCATATGAAGTTTTAGAGCAAGTTGGAATAATGGCTTATCAAATAGCACCACCACCCTCATTGGCTGCAGTACGTAATGTGTTTCGCATTTCTATATTAAGAAAATATGTGTCAGATCCTTCCCATGTGCTTACAGTAGATTAGTTACTAATCTCAGATAAGTTAATATAAGAGGAAAACTCAATCAGGAATCAAGATACTGGATTTCAAGGAGCAACATTTACAAAACAGAGTAATAACATATGTTAAAGTGCAATTGAGTAATCATGGAGAATCAGAAGCCACTTGGGAGCTTGAAAATGATATCAAACAAAAATATCTATACTTGTTTGATTAAATTTCAAGGACGAAACTTATTTTTTAGGGGTGGATGATGTAATAGCCATAAATATATTTAATAATAATAATATATAATATAATATAATTTATGAACATTAATGGCGAGCATTAGCGGGCGAGCGTTAGCGAGCAACAATGCTCTTTTTAAAGAACACGGGAGCAGAGAGAAGGCACAGAAGACAAGAAACGAAGGCTATCGAGTTGAGATTTACAAGAAATCTTACAAGATTTTCATATCTGATTCAGTAAATCTCTTTGTGGGTACGCCAATTAGGTAAGTGGAAAAGAGACTTAAGGCTACTTCAAGAGATTGAAAAGGGGGTTTAAAGCCTTCTTAGAGGTAAGTAAATTTTTACTAAATCATAACTTTAAAAAAATATTGTGTTGAATATTATGATTTGTTATAAAGTGTGATTATTCACTAAGTTTGGAATTTTTGTTCAAGTTGGTTTATTTAAGCATGAGCATAATTATTTTAAAGTATTCTTAAACATGTTAAGCAATGAATCTAAATGGTGCATTAATCATAATGCATGAGCATGATGTATATTTGGACTTATTGCCAAGCAGTAAAGCAGTATGGTAGTATCTGGGTAGCAACCTCAAGACTATAAAAAAAAGATGAATTAGCTCACGCATGTGTAGCACAGTTGCATGAGAGCACAAGCAGATGGCATTGTCCATAGCGTGAATGCATGAATTAGAGTAGACATACACTTGCACAAGCATAAAAGTCTTTAACTTTTCATTGATTAGAGTTTGTTGTGCACAAAAGACAGCATAGATGTTGTTTAATTTTAAAAAATGAATTTCAATTAAAAAACTATTTACTTACTGAGCTTCTAGCTCACATAGGTTTGTTTTTATTGAAAAAACAGGAATATAATTTAGAGCCACCATCAACGTGAAAAAAAAAAAGGTGAAACTAGTAGAGCAAAGGATACAGAAGTTTAGAGTTGTTAAAATTTTCTTATAATGCTTGTATTGATAATGGACACCAAATATGTACAATGACTCCATAAGGAGTATACTTGAGATGTATTAATTAAGATTTATATGGTTTTGCATCTTAGTATATACTTCCATTTTGGGAGATTTTATTCATCCTAGTATTCTCAGCTTTGACATAGTAGACCACATCTATAACACCCTAGGGTGGGGTGTTACAGACAATATGAATGTTGATCTTCTCGTTGACCATGCCTCGGAACCATCAGATTGCATAAGTGTATTATAGGTTGTTCGATCAAATTAAAAAATCATGTTATAGAAGCTACAATTAATGTGGGAAATTTTACAGGAAAGTCCCTGATAGGAGATGGGTGTGCATGCTTAGTCCCTCCCACACCTACTGTTCACCTCTCTGTCCTCCCTCCCCCTCCTTATTGTTGATCTCTCATTGCCAAAATAAGTAGTGAAAATTTTTATAATTACACACCAAGATTCAAATAAAATTTTCTAATCTTGTATGAAGCTTTTCATTTAATAGAGAATATCTTATGTAAATGGAATATTGTAAAGCAGATGGCATTTCAGGCACAATATTCACTCTTATATTGTAAATGGAATATATAGAATTGTGATTAACCATTCAAAATTTGACAAAAGAAAATTTCTGCCTATATCAGCACCATAATATCATATTGGGGAGGAAGATAAAAATTAGAGATTTATAGAAAAGTAAGGATATGGGCTTGTGTGAGTAGGAAACAAAAAATATCTATCCAAGCTCTGATAAACTTCTAAAACTAGTCTACAAAAGATAAACTTCTGAAACTAGCATACTTATCAAGCTTCCTTCTTCAATTCTCAAGTTCCAGTTTTGTTGGTTCCATAGACGAACCGCATAGCTATTTTCTCTTACACCCATTAAAAAGTAATGGGATCCCTTCCTCATTTTATAAGAAGACAAAGACGATATTGCAGATAAGTTTTTAAGCCCATTTTTGGTAGAAAAGCAGGATAATAATAGAGCTTATCTTTATAAGAAACACTCTGCCAAAGAAGATGGGGGCAAGCAACGTGGAGCAAGTGAAAGAAAGAGGGCAAAGGTGCAGGCAGTAGCAAGATGGGATGTGACATGAAAGAGAACCACCCCCATCGCCTTCCCTATCTTCGGTAGTATTTCTCTAGACAACTCATTATTCTTCATCTTCAGCATTTGCAATCGGCTGAGCTCCCCCTACGCACCTAGGAACGCTACCCCCAGGGGGTTGTTAGACAAAACTAGTCTCTTGATTCTCCCTAGCATCTTCCATCGAAGCCCATCAATGAGGCCCATGAATTAATCATTGGAGATGTCTATGGAGGCATAATTAGGCCATTTCATAAAGTTTTTCTAGAAGATAGTCAACAGGTTGCTAGGGGAGCGATTCTTGTGGAGGTCAAGATCGTAGAGAAGGATGAGGTTTTTAAACTAAGGAGGGATGGCAGAGGTGAACACATTATTGGAAAGATTGAGGACCGAGAGGTTGGTCATGTTCACAATCCATGGTGCCAGCTCCCTCACGAAGCTATTGTTAGAGAGATCAAGCCTTGAGATGGAGCATGCGGAAGATAGCCATGAAGGGAGGGGGCCTTTGATTCCCATCCTTGCCAAATGGAGCTCGAAGAGATTGAGCTCAGTAAGCCATGAAGGTGGCTAAATCAGGCAGAGGAGAGGATTATAAGAGAGAACTAACGCTAAGATCTGTGGTAGTCTTCTAGTTCCTGAGGAATTGGGCCAGACAAACAGCTTCTAGAAAAAGGTAACACCATGAGATTCAAGGGCTTGTCCAAGCTCGCTAGAATCCAACCCATGAAGAAGTTATTGGAGAGGATCAATGTTTCGATCTTTGAAAGATTGTCAAGTGAGCAAAAATTGCCCATTCAGCTGATTATTCCACAAATACAGGAAATCTAGCATTAAAAGCCACAAATGGATGGCAGCAGGCTGCCGTTAAGATGATTAGAATACAAAGAGCACAAATCAAGCCGGCAGAAATTATCAAATGGCGAAGGAATTACATTGAAGATGTTGTTCTAGTGGAGGTAGAGGGAGAGAAGGTTGGGAGAGAAGCTCGAAATCATGGCAACAAGGGGTGATGAGCTCAAAATTGCAACTGATAGAAGGTAATTGCAAAATCTCCTTCATATTAATGAGCCTTGTTAATCCCTCTTTTTAGCCTTCGATCAAATGGCAAAAATAAATCTCACCTGATTAAATAGTCGTAACAGACAATCGGAAATCAATCCTATTAATGAGCAGTCACAAATGATCGGATCTCTTAAAATTTATGAAACTATGTGAGTTCACCTTCAATCATGGTAAAATTATGCAGGTACATTTGCAAACTACCCACTTTATTGATCCTAGTAAATATAAATTTACAACCGAATATTATCGATATAATTATCTTTTAAGTAGGCTTTAAATACTTTATCTTATATCTACTTTAGAGGCTTCCAATTCAATAGAACTGATTTGGTGAATGAAAATTTTGAAACCCTCCATTTAGGATCCACGCGATGATTTTTAAAATCCTTTCTAATTAGAATTATTTTTTTTTAACTAGGAAACTAGCTTCATGTAAATCAAAGCATTGAATGAGCTCTTAACATTAGAAAAAAGACATGAATAAGTTGCATTTGATTAAAGTATATAACTAATGCAATAAAAATTTTACGCTTTATATATTTAAAGTTATTAATTTAACATCTAAACCATATAAACCATTCTTCTTGTGTAGATAAATAATTTTACAAAATTATCATAACATTTTAAAATTCTATTTTTATTATAACATTTTAATATCTATATAATCGAATCTTAAGGAATTTTTGGTTGGGTTAGAAAAATATCAACCAAAACTTTTCAATAAAAAACTTTTCACTCTCCATAACTACCTTTTTTAATTATTTTTCACATTTTTTACACCAATTACCCTATTTTCAATCATTTTCACACAACTAATCTATCTACTTCAACTTTATTCCCTTTATACCTTATTATTACCCCTATTATATCAAATCATTTTTTATCGATTCGATAACTTTTACATCAAAATTTCTCATCGAAAAGTTTTACCCCCGACTAAGTGCACCCCTAATATTTTCACAATTTATAATGAGTATATATTTTTATGTTGAAATGACTCATTCGGGACTCCAATTGAGTTGATTTTTATGCTATAATAAAATAATTGATACTAAGCCGCTAGGGCAGTGCTCTAGTGGTACATGCTGTAGGTTTTCATAACATCGACGTGTTCCCGCCTAGTGCAGGGTGTTCAATTTGCATTGTCCCCCTCGATAAGAGGGGGTTTTATAGATTTTTCCCTGAGATGGGGTATTTTGGAGAAAGATTCACTCAATGGTGTGAGGATTGTGAAGGGTCTAGTTATAATATCAGTTGTCATAGTGTACAAAGAATACCAATCAAAAAATAAACAATACTAAATAATATGACCATGGTTGGATTTTGAATTATCATGGTATTCCCAAGTGCAAAAGTTCCATGCTCAACTTTTTTTTATTATATCAAAGGGGGTAGATAAGAGACAATGCTCTTAGCAGAGTTCAAACCCTATGATACAAGCATATAAGCTAGGATGAGAAACCAATTCAGCAAGCCAAAGTTCTTGAATCGGAACTCAACTTTAAATAGGTATTAAATGAGCAAATATTTATAGTAAATTATATTTCAGAATGAGCTAATTATTTAAATTCATTTTCTATCTCACGCTTTATATGTTGCTTTCAGTTAAGCTGAAAAAACAAATTTGTTTATGGTAATTCATGATACTACATTAACAAAAAATTTCAGTGTTTGCTAGTATTGTCTAAATTACCCATCCAAATCATTAACCCGAGGTGTCAATCCATATTCACCTGAATTTAAAAAGAAATTTTATAAATTTAATTTATTTTGTACTTTTTTAGAATGTAGATTAAGAATCTGGTTACCTTTACCTATCCCAAATGGACAACAAGTTACAATCCTAATTATTTGTCTAATGTAAAAATTTGGATAACCAATCTAGTTCCAGACCTTTGTAACTCAAAATAACATCACTAAGTTTAATGATATGTTGTGTGAGATCTTCATAATTAAAAATAATTATGATTATAGCTATCCACATAACAATCTTTAAGGTTCAATGCAAGATATTTAGAAAATGAAAACTCATAAAATGAATTTACTTATTCATCAATTTCATTAGCATCAACGCATTCAAGTTATTAATATCAAATTACTCTAAATCTCATTCCAAGGATGCCCTATTAAACGTCTTATAGTCACTTATCACCACATCAATTAGTTGGCCTACCTTCATGATCATGTGAGATCCTCCCCACTTGTAATATTTAGAATCATTTATCTACGAAATCAAATTTCATCCACATCTTAGAGGAGCTCTATTATATGCATTTAATTATTTTTTAAGCTAAAAATACAATATTCATTTTTATTTTCTTCATAAACTTTATTTTTTAAATGTATTTAATCTAGCATCAAATTTTTCTTTTTTACAAGACTTACTTTTTTATTTTTATTTTTAAAAACTCATCAATTTCAATAGTGATAAAGTTGGACCTATTAACCTCCCCCGCCCCGCAAGTAGGGCAGGTCACCTGAATGATACCTCTTAAAGTCTCCACATTATAGAACCCTCTTACATTAAATAGTAGATGAATTCCTAGGATGGAGACTATCCTCCCCTCATATGGAGACCAAAGAAAAGTTGATAAGAGGGGCATGTTGCCATTAAGGCAGCATTTAATGGAAGAGCATCGATCTAAGCACACGCCCAACCTTAAAAAAGAAAAACACTACCTAGTAATATATAAGATCCAAATATTTTCACCAACTAAGGGTGGCTCAGCCATTATCTGTTGCCCACATCAAGCATCATAGGCGAATAATCAATCATGAACAAACACATAAGCAGTCTAAAGATCCCAAAGATATGTGGGAGCTCCCAAAGGGAGACACACTAATCAAGAGTTACCTAACATGTATAAAATCCACAGATGAACCTAGAGAAAGGGAACCAGTGAAAAATAATTAACATTCGCCATTACTATAATAGGGATATTCACAAATTAAATCATCTAGGCTAGGGCCTCTTGTGAGTTTTTGCATTGATCCAACCACTAGATCAGCTCTTTTTCCATGTAAATATCTGTAGTAGCCTAATTAATTCATCTTTTCATGATCTAGACATTGATTTGACTCAGAGTAATTTTCATCTAAATTAAGATCTATCATTTGATGTTGTCTGTAGGAAACAATTTTTCCAAATATCCCAATCATCTTTTACCATCTTCTCCATTCCAGAACAAGAAAGACGAATATTAGCGTCTAATTAAGGGTACACAAATAAGAAACACACTCACTCTAAAGGAACCCTTTTCAAGCCCACAATGACTTCGAGGTTGGGGACCGAGCCCCTAGAGGAGGAAGATAACCAAAAGGGAGTTGAGGGACAAAGAGCAATTCCTTATGGGAACGAGGAACTGCTAGTAACAAATGTGTCACGTACAAAATACGATTGTCATGGCTTCTCATGCGCTTATAATAATAAAAATGAGATGGTCAGCCAGCTGTCTCCCCTCAGGCCTAATCGTATTGCAACTTGTTAGCACAGTAGCAAAGAGAATGAGCCTCACCGCGTGCTTATTCACTAAACTACCCTAAGAGCTCCTCTAACCAGCGCACTCCCTAGCTTAATCATTATGATGGAGAGCCTTGTGGCGACAATCTCAACTCCATTCATTAATCCTCTCATTCCACCTCCAACTCCACCTCCAACTACCTCCACATGACATTTTGGAGTACCCGTCCGCTTGGTGCCACCCTTATGAATTCGAAGAGAAGTTTAGCACCTCCAATACATTAAATGTGGAACCTCCCTCCTTTATCTACCTTAACAATGGGGCAACATCTACTACCATGCCAACATATGCAGTAAGCCCTTGTATACACTAGCATATCATCTATAGATGCAGCCAATCCCAAAGATGATGCCCATCTTCAAGCCTGCTCCTGATCTTATGGGCCATGTTATTAATTTCAAAATACAAAAAGACCAAAGGATTGCTTTAGAGGGTCTAAAGTATAAGGCCTTTCTAGCCACCTTGGATGAATAAGGTAAAATGTGGATCACATTGCTAGCATCCAAATCTATCTATGGCTTCAAACACCTACCTTATCTATTTGAGGCTTGATTCAATAACTAACGACAACGACCAATCATCGTGGCCTAGTTGATGTGTATCCACCAATTACTGACGAAACCCTTTGAGATAACATTACTCGCTTTACTATCAGAGCACAAATGGTACCATGATTCCCAATAGAGGTTTACATGCCAACTCTAATTCAAGCAATCAAAAATAAGGAGTTTAAATGGTGGCCGTGAAGACCCATTTATGAACTGAACAAGGTACTCGATTACCACATCTCCGTAAAAGAAGCTAAGAAGTGGTACTTGGAACAAGATCAGTTCCTCATAGAGTCGGTACAACAAGATGTGGCTCTCATGGATCATATCAGCCTAGAGATAGCCTTAAAACCCCAACTATAACGAGTAGACCCTCGACAATCCAAATAGGGACAAATGGAGAGGTAAAAAAGTAGGTTGGGGCAACTAGCATCAATTTGATACATTCACTCCACTCAACATGACCTAGAGCAATTTTATCATAAACTAAGGGATGATTAATTACAAAAGGTCATAACCAATGAAGAAATCGTTGGAGTAAAAGAATCCAAAGCTTTACTATCATTACAATAAGGAGATTGTCCATGCACAAAAGACTACTGGCACCTAAAGGTCATCATCAAGAAAAAGATCAAGGATGGTCGACTAGCTAAGTATCTGATGCCATAGTGAGGCATGGAACTCAACTATACACACCTCGGCCTGTAAAAGAACAAACCTCAGACCATAAAGTCAACTTGCAACCCGCTAGCATAATCTATACAATCACAGCGGAACGACCATTGGGGATCCACCATAAGGCAACAAAGAAACTATGCTTGAGAGATCTTGTGCATTGACACACTTAGTAAATTACCAAAGTGGGGGATCACCCTATAATCACAAATGATGATACTCATTAGGTGGTGTTCCCGTACAATATCTCCTTGATCTTGATTGTTCTACTAAATAACTCTTCGATCCATTGAGTCCTGGCCAATACGAGGAGCTCCACAAATATTCTATTTCATTCATATACCAACTAGTGTTGTTAGAATCAAACTGGTTAATGAACCAACAGGAGGATTTCTTCTGGTTTAGTTGGTTCAAATATTTTTGAAAATCGGATTAAACCTATGTATTAGCGATTTAGATAAAATATATAATAGATTAATGAGATCAAAACTTAAAGTTGGGGAAAAGGATTTTGTGATAATTGAATATTTTTATATATTTATTTCATTATTTTTACACCTTTAAATTGTGAAAATTTTCATTTAATAAAGGGTTTATATGTTTGAAAAATATATTTTTCGTTTAAAACCTTTGAAAAATGACTTGGGAATTTTATTGGTTTACTAATATTTTTAAGTAGAATTACGAATTGATTTAATGATTTTGTAATATTTTATCAGCATATTATTAGTGAAGCCCGCACGTGCACAACCATATCTCCACTGGTAGAGCAATGTTACAGTGCTCTATCATTACCAAGCAACTCTTCCATGGCTTCTGGGCCAAACGAACCCATCTTTTGCACGAGTTATTACTCACCTACAACATCTTCATTCCCACCTCTCATCTTACACAAGCTCAACAACAACATTGGCGTGCAACTCCATCGGTCCTAAAAGATCCTTCAACAAGCCCTTTTCAAAATCAACAGCACCCCTACATCTAAACGTATGTGATCATCACATCCACCATGCCTAATGTCTTTCGCGGCTGCCATCTTGCCACCCATTCAATCACTTTCATCCATCAAATGCCCCGAACAGGTCATCTACTAAGAATTTGATGACTTAAAGCCATGAAAAAATGGCATTGCACGAAAATCAAATGGGGGAATAAAAAAGCAGCTGCGAGCTAGGAAAATGGAATATCGGTTGACCAACCAATTCAAAATCCGGTCAGATCAGCAGTCTAAACAATTCATACCGACTAAATCGCTTGGCCCAGAACCAAACACATCAAACCAGTTAGGTGGTTGGTTCTCGGTCCAATGGATTGAACTGGCCGATCCGACCTGATTTTAACAACATTGGTGTTAAGAGTGGGAGTCAGGGACGGGTTGTATCGTGTCAGGGTTTGTCTAACCCGAACTCTACTTTTTTAAAATTGAGTTTGACCCTATGTTTATATTAGATCGGGACAAGATTGGTTTATCCCTCACTTTTTGTTAATAGGACCCGAGACAACTATCAAGTTTGCATCGGACTGGTTTCGGTAAAGTAAGTCAGATAAAAAAATGTGAATCAAATAAGATAATTTTAAGAATTTATATACCTATCAAACATATACATTTATACTAAATTTAAATATTATATGCTTTAATATTTCACTAATTATTAAAAAACACATCATTAATAAAACAGAACATGAGCAAATATGGCATAAATTTATTAAAATTTGTTAATATACAATTATGCGTAAGTGTTATATAAGTGCAAATTCTTCTTATTGATTCTTATATTTTTTTCTAGATAAATTGATTCTTTTACTATTGAAAGCAAATAATAATAAGATTTAAACATAAGCTTATAATTTTTAATAAATTAATATAAGGGGCGGATCAGACTCTTTATGTCGGGATATAGTCTACCCACTCTGACCCTATTTTTGAATTCAAATCAAAATTTTTGACTCATCCCTATACCAGATCAAAAAACAATAGTTTTATCTCAGCTAAAAACGGGTCGGGTCAAGGCCTAGTCACGGGTTGATTGCCCCAATTCCCACCCTTAATTGGTATCAGCACATGGGGTTCAATGCATGAAATTTTGCAATTACCCCATGCCTCTCTCCAGTACACCAACCATGCTACCCAAGTCAAGGGCGTCATAACACTGACTTTATGGCTCAACTAAGGAGAATATATGTGTACCCTCGAAATAGACTTCCAAATGATCAACTTTCCTTTAGCCTACAATGCCAATTAAGAAGAGGCATCCTCAACAAGTTACAAGCGACCATCTCCACCTACTTACGATTTACCAAATTCTAAACTCTAAATGATATAAGGGTCATCCATGGATATCAATGAGTCATAAGGCAATGTGAGCTTACCACTCTGAAGCAATCCTCCCACTTAACCTAGGTGTTGACAATAAAGACTAAAGAGCCCAAATATCCCATCACAATGAAGGAGGAGAAACTCATCTGTTGAAGAACTTACTACAATACAACTTATAAATGACCCCCTCAGTTCTGCCCAGGTAGAATCTTAACTTCCCATTCATATGAAGAATGATTTGATTAAACTATTAAAAGAAGATATTGATGTCTTGGTGTTAAAAAATATTGATGACTTCGTGTTAAGAGCAAACCGAATGTCCAATGCGGATAGAAGATTAACTTTGCACCACTTGAACATTCATCTTGACGCCTGACCTATTAAACAAGAAAGGAGGCCTATTGCTCCAAATAGATAAGAGATGCTAGATGAACAACTTCAAAAGTTTTTAGATGTTGACTTTATTAGCAAAGTCGACTATCTAGAATAGTTAGCTAATGTTGTATTCCTTCGAATAACAATGGCCTACAAGACATTTGTATTGACTATATCAATTTAAATAAAGCTTATCCAAGAGATTATTATCTCTTACCTAACATAGATCAACTAGTCAATTCCGTAGCTAGACATAGTATGCTAAGTTTCATTGATGCCTATTCTGGTTGCCACCAAATAAAAATAATGTGTAATAATGAAGAAAAGACCTCCTACATCATATATAGAGGCATATACTATTATATAGAATAGCTATTTAGCCTCAACAATGCTGCAGCCACTTATTAAAGACTTAATAATAAAGCCTTCACTAACCGGCTAGGTTGAAATGTCTAATTGTATGTTGATGATATACTCGTCACCTGAAAGCCACTTGAAGCTTTCCAGACACTACAAGGAAGTTGCTTAAAGCTAAACTTGTTAAAGTGCACATTTGGAGTTTTTACAAGCAAATTTTCAAAAGATTCAAGTGGTCTAGGATCTCACACCCTAAAACAATAAGAGAAGTCCAAAGCATAAATGGTAAAGTTATAGAGTTGCATAAATTCATAGCTAAATTGGCAGATAAATACCTTACTTCTTTCAAGTCTTAAAAAAGACAACATGAAGTCTATAAAAAGACTCAACTAATCCCCTACTAACAGGAGCGTGAAGCCGCTTTCTAAATCATTAAGCGCTAGCTACAAAACCTTATGGTTCTGGTCAAGCTAACTGAGAGAAGACGCAACTTCTTTACTTAGAATGTTGGCTTTGATGGTCAGTTTTGTGATATTCGTTGACTGGCAAGGTGCACAACACCTAGTCTACTTCGCCTACAACGCTCTTCATCAACTTGAGCTCAACTACTCCCCACTCAAGATCCTTGACTTTGCCCTTTAGTCCCACCTTATCGGATTCCCTGCCAATGACCCCCTTTAGCAAATGCTATATTTTCCTGAAGCCTCAAGATGCCTCATGAAATAAGCCCTTGAACTCATGTAATACGACATAAAGTATGTCCCTCGCCCTATCATCGAAAGGCCTAGATCTTAGCCGACTACATTACCAAGTTCACTAAAGCTCTTGAATCTATTTTTGAATTTAAATGGGTATTATATATTGACAATTCATCTTGTCATACTAGAGCAAGGGCAGGGATCATACTACATAGCCTAGACCAAGAAATCATTAAGCACACAATAAGGCTAAATTTTGCCATCATAAATAACATAGCAGATTATGAAGCACTCCTCGTTGGCCTCCAACTTGCCTAACAGTTAGTAGCAAAATGACTACTAGCACATTATTTTTCTACGCTAGTGATCAAATAAATTTTTGGTGAATATGAGGGAAAGGACGATACAACCATCAAGTACTTAGCTTGGTTAAAAGAATCATATAAGGCTTCAATAAAGTAAGGCTTGTCCATGTTCTAAGGGTAAATAATGGAAGAGTGGATATTGTTGAGTCATATTTATATCATGTATTTTGAATATTAATTAAAAATAATTTGAGTGCTTAAGATATTTTGAATCATATTTTAATTGATTTAGTTTTATTTAGCACAAAACATTCACGATTAACTAATTCGTGCAAAGTAGGAAAGTATGTACAAATTTGAGGCTTAGAATTATACAAAAACAGCAAATTTGGCATTGAAAAGGAGCTCAAATAGGCATTCCCTAGTTACCACATCGAAGGGCTTGAAAAATACTTTTTGTTGATATGTTGTGGCTCTCATAACTCCTCCCGGATCAAAAGTTATAGTCAGTTGAAATTAGTCTGTTCATTTCGGCACAACATGCAAGAAGTCATGCCTATTCAAGAAGTTCAAATCTCAAGGATCAAGACCACATTAGATTTAATAATTTTGAAGGCTTTAAAAGAGTTAAAATCAGGATCAAAGCAACCTACAATGTGTTAAGAATGTTTCGGCGTGAATCGGGGCAAAACGGGCAACAAAACTTCATGAAATGAAGCCAAATGCACGGAACCAGAGACTAACACGGGCCAGACCATGTTGGGTTGTTAGAAACACATCCTAGACCATGTCAAGGTGGGTCAAACACGGCCTAAGTCATCTTCAGGCAAGGAACATACGACCTAGGCCATATGGCGCACTGGTTGTGCAATTCCTAGTCCATTTTGGAATGTGCGCACAAGTACTTCCCTGTACTCTACATAAATACCCTTTGGAAACATACCAAGGCATCTTAGAACGTCCTTGGAGCTAGAGTTGAGGTCTGAGAGTAAGAGAAGTGAAGAGCACGAAGCAAGAAGCAAGGCGGCGAGTTGCTTGGAGTGATCAAGACACTATTGGGGATTTTAATCAATAAGTTTTTCCTTCCTTTCTTTCTTTTGATTTTAATTGTCTTGTTTGTGATGAATATTTGATACAATATTATTTTGTGTTTGATTTTGATTATAAACATGTTAGGCTAAACCTGTTATCTAAGATTTATGATGTAGCATGCGTCCAATGTAGCGGATATTGTGGTTTGATTATTTAAGGTATTTTGTGTTAATTTAATATTTTGTGACCCCAATGCTTGTTGGGTATATAGTGCCACACTTCGACATGATTTCATATATATTAGGTAATAGAACCAAAATGTGAAAATCGATTATACAACAATAAAAATATTAAATCTAAAAATCTAAAATCATAAAAATAGGCACGATGACCTTAAGGAATCCTACGAACTTTCACAGAACTTAATGGATTCTAATTCACTTAATCTCATGAAAATAGGTAGTTAAGATGATTAGGGTATGCCTTGTAGGTTTTACAAGAATGTGCAAAGATAATATAGGAATATTTCTCTTTTAACACATAATATCTAGATTAAATAAGCACTCGATGTATCTATTGTAGAAGTCGTATGTGAAACCCTAGATCATAGGTACTCACATCTCTTGACTTTTAATTCTCGCTTCACATTCTTAAGATCAATATCCTCCTTTTTTATATTTCTTTGCTTTTATTTTACTCTCTCTCTCTCTGTTTGTGGTAAGTGTTTAAAAATAATGTCTCAAGTCCCAAATTCCTTGTTGATCAATATTTTATATACTATAATCTATGACCGGTGCACTTACGGTAAGATTGTAAACAAACATCCTCACCAAACTCGCTTTAACCAAGATCTTGATGCAAAAGATAGCTATCAAAATAAAAGAAAAGCCAAGCATCGAAGAGTAAGAGATTATAAAGATAAACAAAGGTAGACCTCCCCAACATCATGTTCGATAGATCTTATCAAAAAAAAAACATTTGAGATGGGAGTCTTCTAGAAAATAAAGCTAAAGCTTGAGCCATGGTCTGGTAAAGCACCCACTATGTTTTGGAGGGTGACATTCTCTATCATCAATCATTCGCACATCCGTGTTAGCCATGCCTAGCTCCGATTGAAGTAACAAAATTACCAGAAGAAATCCATTCGCAAGGTTCTCCATGCAAGATGCATTTCAACCAAGATATAGTAAGACACACGAGAAGTCATCCGAAAATGTCAGCCATGCCATAAGTACGCTCGGATTCCCAAGATACCACCACCAAACTCACTACTATAACTAGGGAGAAGGCGGGTTGGTCTAAACCCACTCAATCCAACCCAAGAGAAAACTAATCTGGGTTCTATTATTGTGAAATTTTTCACTGTAAATCCAAGAGAAATTAAAACTAATACTAAATTTACATCAATCTAATACCAAAATTCAACCAGATCCAAACCTGATGCCTCCCCTATTTTGTTAAAGAATTATATTAATTTATGCATTAAGCATTTTAACTATAACTATAATAAAAGTACTTTTATGTTATCACAACTTAATTAAACTATAAAATATTTATTCTAAAACCTAAATGTCATCTTCATTTGTCTATAAAAATTAAATCTCTTATATCTACGTAACTTAACTTGTAAATAATTACATATATACTAATTCTTTAAAATTATTGCATGCATACCAACTAAGTACAAAATATATATGTTCCACTTTTATTAAACTTATTTAGATTGTGATTTGTGAGTAATCCCATTTATTTTTCTTACTTTAATTGTTGATGAAAAATTCATTACATTTATTATTTTCAAAATTATCTTTTAATTAAAAGACCAAATTTTATCAAAATCAAATATGTCATAGGTTATATATATGCATGTATAAATTATCAATAAATAAGTTTGATAAAAGTATATTTTAGATTTAGTTGGTGTAAATACAATAATGTTCAAAGAATTAGTTATTTCTACCAGTAGATTTTAGCTTTTATTAGTTTGAGAGTATCCTGAATTTCAACCCTAAACTAAGACCAAAACCAATGCCAACCTAGTCCAAACATGGGTCTAATCGTTATTCTAAGATTAGAATAGGGTTATGATTCACCTAAATCTAGTACAACCCAACCTGAGTCACAACCCTAACTGTGACAGAGGCATGGCTATTTACATGATAGGGTTTAGACATCCTAGGACATCTACTCATAGCTAAGTCTAAGGGCACGTTTAGGAAACAATGAGAATGGGGTGTGGTGGGAACAGTAGGAAACGTCCCAACTTCTCCATTTCCCCACTAATCACTTATTCATTTAATAACTTTATTTTCCAATTTACCCCTATATTCTTATTATCTTTTTCCTAACTACTTCCTTTAATAACTTTATTTATTCCAACTTTATCCCTACCGTTTCATATCAATCACAAATCTTAAAATATTCCATTTTTATTCTCCACTCCATCCTACAATCGCACCAAAAAATACACTACCAAACATCCCTTAAAAAGCAGTTCCTCATCTTTATTATGGATTATTTCATGAAATGGGTGGAGGCGAGACCATTGGCTTAGATCGATACTCCCACGGTGATGTCTTTTCTATGGGAGCATATCCTTCATCGATTTAGTTTACCCCATGCCTTTGCGACCAATAACAGCTAACAATTTATCTCTGAAGAGTTTGAGATGTTTTACCAACGGTATGCCATCAATGCATTGTAGAGGCTAGGGTCTTCTCTCCTGGAATAGAAAATAACCTCCAATTTTCACACCTTATGATTCTTCATCTCCATCTCATCATTCTCATGACTAAATATCCTATCTCATTACCCCTTTTGCATTTACCAAGGCATTCATTACATTCATGTAACCCCTTTTTGATGATTGTCAAAAAGGAGGAGTTTGAGGAGTTTAACAAGGGGAAGTAAAGAGGAGAAATCTTCATCAAATCTTCGTCTTATGGATTGGGTAGCTTGTATATGGAAAATTTTGAAAGATTTTTTAAGCTTTTGGGTGTGTTTGGCAATGAGAAAAATGTCAAGATAAAACTTTTCACTCTCCATAACTACCTTTTTTTAATCATTTATTCACATCTTCCTATACAGCTATCCTACTTTTTAATTAATTTTACACAACTATCCACACAACTAACCGATCTATTTTAACTTTATTCTCTTTATTCATCATTATTACCTCTATTATATCACATAATTTTCTTCTAATTCAAAAACTTTTACACCAAAAAATTTTTCATTCAAAAGGCTTAACACTTTCCAAATACACTCATTATGAAATGGAATGAGTTGTTTCATGTTGATATTGTTTCTTGGTTCCAAGTCTCTTGCTGTAAATGAAACGAATCAATTGAATGATAAATGTATTGACTTGAATTTTTTTGTAAACTTGAATGTTCAATGTGAAGTCTAAATCAAATACAAGGCAAAATGAGAACATCAAACCTAAATTTTTAACTTATAAGTGTTGCCTATGATAGAAGAAAGGTTTGATCTCAAACTGGTTTTGTTAATCATCAAAAAGAAGGAGATTATAAACTCAATTAACAAAATTACAAATCAAAATTTATGCAAGTTTGATGATTAACAAACAATTTAAGATAATCGAGGCCACTAATGAATTTTGATTTTATGATGAAAGTTAGAATTTTCAAATCTCAAGGTCAAATAACTGAAGTTGCAAAATTAGGTTGAGACCAATATCAACTTGGGTCAAGTCTCAAACTCAAGTCAATTTTAACATCGACTTCAAGTAGATAGAAACTTGAGTAGAGGATTTTCACAGTCAAAGTTGCATCCCAAGTCAATTCAGCATGCAACTTGGGTGAAGTTATAAACCAAAGTTGACTCAGACTACAACTTGAGGGTTATAAACTGCCTAAAGATTCCTGCAACTGCAACTGGAAGACTAAAGTCACAACTCAAAGTCGACACCACTTGCAACGTAGGTGAAGTTGAATCCAAAGTCAACCCAAAGCATAAGACTAGAAAGATTATGTCAAGAACACTAAATTTTTCTATGTACTAGAAGTGAAGTCACAATTGCAAGTTGACTTCACGCATAACTTGAGTCAAGTTTCATATGAAGTCGACCATGCAGCAAAACTTAAAAGGTAAAAAATCTAAAGATAGAAATTTACTTAATATGCAACTTGGGAGAAGTCTCCAGTCCCAAGTTGACTCCACGAGTAACTTAACATTAAAGACGGAAGGAAAATTCTCTGGAAGTATTTGTTAGACTTTAGTCACAGACCAATTCAACTCTAAATGCGACTTGAGTTGTAACGATCATAAATTTTTGAACGTTGGCATACTAAATGCACGCCACTAACTAACCACATAACATTCAAATTTTCTTCTCATCTATTTAAGAGGCGTGGAGTGGCATTCAAGGGGTTAGCTAAAGAATTGAATGAGCTTCAACCTTCCCATTTACAAGCATTGAAGACTTCATTAAGTAATTTTCAAGTCAGCCTCTTAAAGATACTGCAAAAGCTTCAACTCTCTCATTTTTCTCAAATTTCTCGGAGCTTGCTGCTGCACCTCACTATTCAACACTTTTGTGTAATTAAATTCATTTGTTTTACAATTTCATTATTGTACCTAGCCACTTGGTCATCATAAGTCATTTCCCACCTAGGTGGGGTCGGCTGCATGGATTTTGTTGCGCCTTTCTTGGCGATTTAAGACTAAATTTTTCATAATTTGTAATATTTTTAAATCTTGTTTAATTACTTCCATCTATATTTTTTTGGGTCTTCCTCTCATTCTCCTACCACCATCTACTTGGATAGACTTTGTTTTCCTAATCGGTGCTACTTCGGGCCTCCTTTTAACATGACCAAACTATTTTAATCTATTTCCTCTCATTTTATCACAAATTAGTCTCATTTTTAAGTTTTCTCCAATTATTTCATTCCTAATTTTATCTTTTCTTGTTTTACCACTCATCCACCTTAACATTCTCATTTCCGCTACACTCATTTTTTATATATATTGTTCTTTAACTGCCCAACATTCTGCCCCATAAAGCATAACAGGTCTAATCGCAGTCTTATAAATTTTTTCTTTTAGTTTGATTGGAACTCGACGGTCACATAAAATTTCTGACGCACTTCTCCATTTCTTTCATCCTGCTTGAATTCTATGTATTATATCTTTCTTAATTTTCCCGTTCTCTTGAACTATTGATCCTAAGTACCGAAAGTTATTAGTTCTTGTTACTATTTGATCTAAAATCTTAATTGGTTCCTCATCCGGGTTCTCACTATTATTAAAATTGCATTTCATAGATTCAGTTTTTGTGCGACTAATTTTAAAACTATTAGATTCTAAAGCATCTACCCACCTATTCAATTTTAAATTTAGTCCTTCTTTAGTTTCATCTATTAGAACAATGTCATCTGCAAATAACATACGCCAAGGTACTTTTTCTTGAAGATGTCTAGTAATTTCATCTATTACTAAGGTAAAAAGGTAAAGACTCAAGGTTGAGCCTTGTTGTAGACCTATTTTAACTAGAAAGAGATTAGTATCTCCACTAATGGTCCTCACATTCGTAACAGCCCCCTCGTACATATCTTTAATAATATCAATGTATCTGTTATTAATTCCTTTCTTTCTCATCACTTGCCATATTAACTTTCTTGGTACTTAATTATAAGATTTTTCTAAATCAATAAAAATCATGTATAAGTTCTTTTTCTTCTCCCTACACTTTTCAAATAGTTGTCTAAGTAAGAAAATAGCTTCAGAGGTTGATCTTCCTGGCATAAAACCAAATTGATTTTTAAATACATTAGTTTTTCGTCTTAATCTATGTTCAATTACTCTTTCTCATAATTTCATAGTATGACTCATTAATTTTATTCCACAATAGTTTGCACAATTTTGAATATCTCCCTTATTTTTATAGATTGGAACTATAATATTTTTTCTCCATTCACTTGGCATTAACTTTGTTTTTATAATTTTATTAAAAAAATTTGTTAACTATATTGCACCTATATCTCTCATGCACTTTCATGCCTCAATTGGTATATTATCTGAGTCTAAGGCTTTTCCTGTTTTCATTTTCCTTAGAGCTTCCTTTACTTTAGATATTCGGATTTTTGGAAAATAATCAATATTCATATTTTCTTCTCTATTTAAACTAATATTTAATGTTGAATGTTCGTGTGATGTATCATTTAGTAAACTATAAAAATAAGTTTTCCATCTTTCTTTAATATATCATCTTTGACTAGAACTCTTTGGTCCTCGCTTTTAATACATCTAACATGTGTTAAATCTTTGCCCTTATTTTCTCTTAATTTAACCAACTTCAAAATATCATTTTCACCTTGTCTAGTTCTTAATCTGTCTCATATAAGTTCTCATAAGCTTTGTGTTTAGCATCGCTAATAATCTTTTTAGTAGCTTTTTTTAATAGTTTGTATTATTGTAAGTTTGTATTATTTTTATTTCTCCGCCATGTTTTAAACTTTTCTTGATTGGCATTTATAGCTTTTTGAACATCCTCATTCCACTACCAAGTTTCTCTATGTGAAGATCTATGACTTTTATATATATCTACAATACTGTGTCCTACTTCTTTTATGTTAGTTGTCATTTTATCCCACATTGATTCTACTCCAACTTCTTGTGTCTTATTTTTCTGCTACTATCATTCTTTTACTAAAAAGTTCTATGTTGTTTTCCTTTAAATTCTACCATTTAATTTTTGAAATTATATTGCCTTTAGTTTTTGTTGACTCTCTTTGTGTATATATATCCATCACTAATAATCTATGCAGCATAGCTAAAATCTCACCTGGGATAACCTTACAATTAATATAAGGGGATCTTTCCACTTTTCTTATAAGGAAGAAATCTATTTGGCTAGAATTGATCCCACTCTTGAAAGTTATCAAATGTTCATCTCATTTTTGAAATAAAGTATTTGCTATAACAAAATCATATGCTATAGCAAAGTCCAAAATGGCATTCCCCATTTCATTCATTATTCCAAAGCCAAAACCTCCATGACTTCTCTCATATCCTACATTCTCCTTTCCTATATGTCCATTTAAATCTCCACCTATCACAACCTTTTCTTAGTTAGATATCATTTGCATAACACTATCTAAGTCATCCCAAAATTGTTTCTTGATTCTATCATCTAATCCTACTTGTGGTGCATAAGCAATAATCACATTTAAGACCTCTACACCTTATACAAGTTTTATTTGAATAATTCTATCATTTAGTCTATTGACATCTACAACTTTATTTATGAATTTGTTATTTACTATTATCCCTACACCATTTCTATTACCATCCTTTCCTATATACCATAATTTGAATCCGTTAATCTCTTTAGCCTTCTCTCCTTTCCACCTATTCTCTTGAAGTCATGCTATATTAATTTTTCTCCTTCTCATAACATCTACTACTTCCATACTTTTCCCTAAAAGAGTCTCAACATTCTTTGTGTGTGATTATTTTTGTTTATTTATCTCTCTCTTGCTTTATCTATTTCATTCAAGGGGATTAAACCAATCTGGAGTTAAGTTTTAACTTTCCAAAAAAATTATTAACCCAATTCACCCCTCCCATCTTAAGTTAAGCCAATAACTTAAAACCAGCATCATTCTCCTACAACGTTCTACTTTGATAGACTTTGTTCTTCTAATTGGTGCTATTTCAGGCCTTCATTTGACATGATCAAAGCATCTTAATCTGTTTTCTAGAACTATTGATCCTAAATACCAGAAATAAATTAGTTCTTGTTATTACTTGATTTGAAATTAATTGGTTCCTCAACTAGGTTCTCATTGTTATTAAATTGCATGTCATATATTTAGTTTTTATGTGACTAATTCTAAAACTATGAAATTCTAAGGCATCTACCCACCTATTCAATTTCAAATTTAGTCATTCTCTAGTTTTCTCTATTAAATCAATGTCATCTGCAAATAACATGTACTAAGGTTCTTCTTCTTATAGATGTCTAATAATTTTATCTATTACTAAAGTGAAAAGGTAAGGACTCAAGACCGAGCCTTGATGTAAACCTATTTTAACTGAAAAAAATTAGTATCTCTACTTATGATCCTCACATGTGTTACAGTCCCCTCATACATATCTTTGATGATAATTTCTTTTTTTATCACTTGTCATAACTTTCTTAGTACTCAATTATATGCTTTTTCTAAATCAATTAAAATCATAAGTAAGTTCTTTTTCTTCTCCCTATACTTCTCAAATAATTGTCTAAGTAAAAAAAATAGCTTCAATGGTTCATTCTCCTGACATTAAACTAAACTAATTTTCAGAATCTATATTCAATTATTCTTTCTCATAACTTCATAATATGACTCATTAGTTTTATTCCATGATAATTTGCACAATTTTGATTATTTTCCTTATTTTTATAGATTGGAACTATAGTATTTTTCTTTATTCTCTTGGCATTAATGTTGTTATTATAATCTTATTAAAGAAATTTGTTAATCATGTTACATCAACATCTCCTATGCTCTTCCACGCCTTAATTGGTATATTATCTGAACCTAAGACTTTTTTCGTTCTCGTTTTTTTAAGAGCTTTCTTTACTTTAGACGTTTGAATTTTTGAAAAATAACTGATATTCCTATTTTCTTGTATATTTAAACTGACATCTAATGTTAAATACTTTGGTGGGGTATCATTCGATAGACCATAAAAATAAATTTTCCATCTTTCTTAATTTAATCGTCTTTAACTAAAATTCTTTGGTCCTTGTTTCTAATACATCTAACATGCACTAAATCTTTACCTTCATTTTCTCTTGACTTAGCCAACTTAAATATATCATTTTCTCCTTATCCAGTTCCTAATTTGTCATATAAGTTGTCAAAAACTTTAAGTTTAGCATTGCTAATAATTTTTTTGTAATTTTTTTGTAATTCGTATTGTTGTAAGTTCATATCATTTTTTGTTAGTCTAACATTTTTAAACTTTACTTGTTTATTGTTTATAGATATTTGAACATCCTCGTTCCACCACCAAGTTTTCCTATATAAGGATCTATGATTTTTATATATTTCTATAATATTTTGTCCAACTTCTTTTATGTTAGTTGTCATTTTATCCCTCATGAATTCTACTTCAATTTTTTGTATATCTCATTTTCCATCTTCTGTAATTTTTTCACTAAAAAGTTCCATATTGTTACTCTTTAAATTTCAACATTTAATTTTTAAAATTATATTACCTTTAGTTTTTGTTAATTCTTTTTGTGTATATATATCTATCACTAGTAATTTATATTACATGGTTAAACTCTCGCCTGAGATAACCTTACAATTAATATAAAGGAATCTATCTAATTTTCTTATAAGAAAAAAATCTATTTAATTAGAATGTGTCCCGCTTTTGAAAATTGTCAAGTATTCATCTCTTTTTTGAAATAAGGTTTTTATTATAACCAAATCATATGCTGCAGTAAAATCTAAAATAACATTTCTTATTTCATTTCTTGTTCCAAAATTGAAACCTCCATAAATTCTCTCATATCCTGAATTCTCTCGTCTTATATGTCTATTTAAATATTCACCTATTGTAACCTTAGTTAGATATCCTTTGCATTATACTATCTAAATCATCTCAAAATCATTTTTTAATCCTATCATCTAATCCTACCTTTGGTGCATAAACATAATCACATTTATGACCTCTACACCTAATACAAGCTTTATTTAAATAATTTTACCATTTATTCTACTAACATTTACAACTTTATTTATAAATTTATTTTTTACTATTATCCCTACATTATTTCTATTACCACCCTTGTATAAAGTAAATTATCTTAAATAATGTTGCCTGTTAAATTTTAATTTAAATATCAAAGTTTGATAAGTAAACGCAACTATAACCTAAGCTCTAGGAGTTTGTAGCATGCAGCTTATCAACTCCAAAAGAACTAACAGAAAAAATCCACCTCCTATGAAATTCCACCTCCATATGAATTCCACCTCCATATAATCCCATTCTTCTTTTCCCATTTCGATTATTGATGGAAAATCCACATATCATTTATATTATTATTGAAACCTCATCATTTGTCTAATGTCTTTTTTTTTTTTTTTTTTTTTGCCAACACCAAAGTGCATTTAATTTTTTAATGTACACGGATGCATACGGTTTTTCCAAAAAAAGTGACTTTCAAAAGTATATAAATATCAGATAAAATCCCGAAATGATAAACTTTCATAAGCAAGATGTAGAGGAGTAACTTGAATAAAATACACGTAGGTCAAGTCATTAGATACCCTAAAATGAATATAATACTTTTATTTTTATACTCGTAGAATAGGATAAGTTCTAAATAAAGAAATATTTTGCTCAATTACAATAGAACATATTCCAAAGTGAGTACTCAGAATCAACTTGAATTATTAGTACATGTTCAATATACATTTATGATATATCTTAAAGAAACTATCATGTTAGCGTGAGCAAAATAATACCTTACTTAGCTCACCTCAAAAACTATTAAAAAAATTTATTTTTTCTTCGTACACTTATTTATCTAAGTGTATTTAACATATAAATTAAGTTTAAACATTTTTTTAATATATAATATATTTTTTAAGATTTTAAACACACATTTTCACTGTTGAAAATGGTTAAAATATTCCTATATTTAAAATTTTTAAAAATATATATACACATATCTAAAAATAATAAAACTTTATTTATATATTAAATACATCTATATTAAGAAGTTTATATCAAAAAGTTTATAAGAAAAAAGTAAAAAAATAATTTTTCATTCAATTTTTTTAAATGAATTAAATAAGTCATTACTTGACATGAACTAACAAGATCATTTCTCGTATAATAAAATATATAAATATAAAGCTCACTTTTATAAAACTCTGTCTATGAAACCTAATCCATTTTTAAATTTTTGATAATTAATAGAAAATCTACTTTATCCATTATATTTAGCATCATTTATATTATCATAAAAACTCTCTCATTTGTTTATAATCATTGTATACATCTCATTTATAAATATGTAAAATCAACTTAATAAAACGGTTTAATGCTCAAATATCAATTTTAAAATAATATTTATATTATCATGAATACTCTCTTATTTGTTTAGCATCATTGTATACATCTCATTTATAAATGTGTAAAAACAACTTAAATAAAATCATGTAATGCTAAAATATCAATTTTAAAATAATATTTTCAATAAAAGTGGAAATCAAGGCGAGTTATATCGAATCAAGGTTTGCCCAACCCTTACCCTATTTTTATAAAACTCAATTTGTCCATATTTTTATTCCAAGTCAAAACAAAATCAATTTAACCTACACTTTTTTAATAAGTCCTCAAACGCACTTCGAGTTAGTATCGAACCGATTTCAAAACAACAAATATTTATTTACCCAAAAAAAATTTCACTCTTTGCAATTATCATATTTTTAATTATTTATTCACTTCCTTCTATACAAACATACTTTTCAATTATTTTCCTACTTATTTTAACTTGATTCTCTTTACTCCTTATCATTACCCTTATCATATCATATCATTTTTTCTCATTTCAAAAACTCTTACACCAAAAACTTCTTATATCAAAATTTTATCACTTCCCAAGTACCTCCAAAATAACCAATCTAGTCAAACACTTTTTTCTTAAAAAAAAAGTTAAAAACAAAAAAAACAAAAAAAAAGAACCCTATTTTCCAACCTCAGGATCACAAACACACGGCCAGAAGCCTCATGAAACAGGCAAGATGCCTAATGCAAATGTTGGGTTGGGCCCTGCTAGGAGGAAGAAAAAAAAAAAAAAAAAAAAAAAAAAAATCACCCCTGCGATGACAGCAAGACATACCAAGTAGAAGAAGCTAACCTGCCTCTACATTAATTTAACAAGCCCCAGAAAAACTGGCGGCCTAGCCTCGTGGAAGTTTGCAACAGTATTCTTCCATAAAAACTCTGCAGGCTTGATAAACCAGAATTTTTCAATACAGGCAACGACTTCAAAAAGAAAACGAACAAAATATGCAAATAAATATCCCACTAATAAACAGAAAGCATGCAAGACGCAAGGTTACCATAATCTCTTTTCCTTGCTGCTGAACCACCACAGTAAGTACTATGGAAGCCATTCACTGCATCAAGCATGTCTTGAAACAAAACCACGCAATCCATAAACGAAGATAAAAAGCTCTTCGTCCTACGTAAGCATTACATGATACTGTCCGCTAGAGAAATATCCACCAAACCAAGTTCCATAGGACAAGAGACAACATTGACTGGCAGGGTAGGAAATTGCCACCAGCAGTAATTTAGAAGCATTTACGGTGCACGATCGATGGGCCAGATTCATCGTACTCGCCCTTGGATATCCACATCTGCCAGCAAACAAAATGTTATCAGAGTTGGAAAACATCGTAAGGAAAAAACAAAAAACCAGCAAGCAGGCCATGGTAACTTCTTTCAGTGAAAGAACACCCTTCAGGTTTTGGCATTAAACATCTCATTGGGTAATCCAAGAGCCTTCATGAAATGCACCAAACCTATGTAGCAGAAGCTTCCAGGAAAAAGAATGAAGCCTGCATTCATGCATGCAATATATGCAATGAAACAAATATACAAAATGAATTTTCAGTACATTCGGTGTCTAGATTTCCAACTGGATCATCTTACTTCAACTAGGAGTATACATGTCAAGTAATGCATGATGCATTCAAGCTACATGGAGATGTGAAACACAGCAGAGAGAACAGAAACAAGGCATCAGACTAAAGTAAAAAAAGCAAACCAGTGAAATGACTTTCGGTCCTAAAGACCTACTGCAGAAAATAAGACATTTCCCTCAGCAAAATTGCAAACCAAACACAAAAGTTAAATTAGCTTGTCAGATCATTTTATTCAGAAAGCACAATCAATTTATAAGTTGGTATCTAAACAGGCGCAAGACTACTGATTGCAATATTTACCTGCTGGAAAGTACTGAGGGATGCCAATATTGAGCCTCCTATCCAGACACTATACTTTCTCTCAGGCGGAGCCACAACCTTAATCTTCATGCTGCTAGGAGCCAAAGCTGTAATTTCCTTGCTCATTCGATCAGCAATGCCAGGGAACATGGTTGAGCCACCACTAAGAACAATGTTACCATACAAGTCCTTCCTTATATCTACATCACATTTCATGATTGAGTTGTAAGTGGTTTCATGAATTCCAGCAGATTCCATGCCGATTAGGGATGGCTGGAAGAGGACCTCAGGACAACGGAACCTTTCTGCACCAATAGTT
Source organism: Annona cherimola (assembly GCA_030490835.1). Classification (NCBI taxonomy): domain Eukaryota; kingdom Viridiplantae; phylum Streptophyta; class Magnoliopsida; order Magnoliales; family Annonaceae; genus Annona; species Annona cherimola. Next base: position 59,612,445 of record CM059973.1, on the reverse strand, counting down.
ATCACCTGCCCATCAGGAAGCTCATAGCTCTTTTCAACAGCAGAACTACTTCTAGCAGTTTCTAGCTCCTGTTCATAGTCAAGCGCAACATATGCAAGCTTCTCCTTCATGTCCCTAACAATTTCCCTTTCAGCAGTAGTTGTGAATGAATAACCTCTTTCAGTGAGGATCTTCATCAATGCATCCGTGAGATCACGCCCTGCAAGATCCAGACGAAGGATTGCATGTGGGAGGGCATATCCTTCATAAATAGGCACCGTGTGGCTAACACCGTCACCAGAATCTAGCACGATACCTATCCAAAAGAATAATTAAAAAGGATAAGATTCAACAGATGCACCTTATAACAGTATAAAATTGAATTATCATTAATGTAATAAATTGAGTAAAACAAATCATCACCATCTTCATGCCACTTGTTCAACAAGTGAAAACTGAAATTCTTTTTTAGAGTACGCATGAAAGATTGAATGAACCTGCAATTGCATCTATTCAAGTAAAACTTGACCAAATGAAGAGAAACCTTAAATTTACTTCAACATTATGAGGACAGAGAACCACTGTCATTTTAACTTCCTTTTGCAGGTTTACAATAAATTTTGTTAATGCTATCCAAACAACAAAGACATGGATTTAGGTTGCCATTGCACTTCACAATTTTAATTTTCCTGGCCCAGTCTAGACTCAAGACTCTGGGTGAATAAACAGCCTGAATTTCTCCATTGCATCCAAAAGCAGAGTAAGTAAGAAAGGGAAACCACATGCAGTGTAGCATCTGATACTAACCAGTTGTACGGCCACTAGCATACAGAGAAAGAACGGCCTGAATAGCAACATACATGGCCGGCACATTGAAGGTTTCAAACATAATCTGTGTCATTTTCTCTCTATTTGCTTTGGGATTTAGTGGTGCTTCTGTAAGAAGCACTGGGTGCTCTTCCGGAGCAACACGGAGCTCGTTGTAGAATGTGTGATGCCAAATCTTCTCCATGTCATCCCAATTGCTGACGATACCATGCTCAATAGGGTACTTTAACGTAAGGATACCCCTTTTGGATTGTGCTTCATCACCTACATAAGCATCCTTTTGGCCCATCCCAACCATGACACCAGTGTGGCGTGGTCTGCCAACAATACTAGGAAATACTGCCCTGGGAGCATCGTCACCTGCAAATCCGGCCTGTAGGAGATAAATCGAGAAAAAATTCAGGAGTTTCCCTTAGAAATTAGATGAAGAATTAAAAGATGACAATGGCATAATTGTTCTAAAACTGAGAATGGAAGAAGTGACACATATACGAGAGTTTTGACCAACCTTGACCATTCCAGTACCATTGTCACAGACAAGAGGTTGAATATCCTCTTCAGCCATCTTCTAAAATCCTGCTATGTCAACAAAAAATTTAAAATAAAATAAATATAAACCCCCCCCCCCCCCAAAAAAAAAAACAAAAAAACATGCCTCAGCAAATTGTGATTCTGAAAACCACATTATTTTTATATTCATGTCCATGATCAGTTTTTGCGTATATATAGCAACCAAAAGTAGGCAAGCATCAGGGAGTAAACATAATTTTACAGTGATAGTAAACAACATGAACACAGGAAATGAATTTAACTAAAATGAAGAAGGTGGAAAGAATTCTTCCTCATTTAAGTAAAAGATGAATCATGACAGTGATTCCCAAATGACACATGAATGTGAAGCCTTCACTGTGTGAATAAACCAATTAGCCATAAAAAATATGATGCATGATAAACCACATGATGCATATAAAAACAATTCATAATAATCTGAGCTGTCTGAAGAAACAGATTGTAAATCAAGTGATGCATCACATCATAACCATAGTTTGTGCAGTATCAACAAACATAATAAACGGCCATCATACATAAGTATTTTGAAGCTGCAGTGACATGATTTGAGTTTCACTCCTTAAAACGAGAAAACATTTTTAGCATTTCCTTCTAAATTCAATTAGCCAAATCCAGGACAACAAACAAGCAAATCTCATTTATTGAACTAATTGATAAAACCCGCCATGCAGTTCCAGGAGAATATATAGACATAAGCAAAGGTGAGAACAAGGGAGTTGACAATGTCCATAATGGAGAAATAATGTTTTGCACATAATGAATCATCTGCACTAATTCTGCAGCAACACACATTCATCAGCTGGTCAATGTAAATGAAGGAAGAAGGCAATTCACAGTTGTAGTAAAGATGCCGTGCCAATGCTACTCCATGTCATTTTTGACTGTTTAGCTTTAATCTCCCACATAATTGTAGCAATATTCCAAAATCTCTGGTTATCAGAAAATTCAAAAGCTTCATTGGAGAGGATTCCTAAGCTAGGAGACCTCATTTTCGACTGTTAAGTCCATTCAGGGATGCAGGATACCTCTGTTGGAGGTTTATGACACCTGCAGCACTCTCTTTCTCATTACATTAGCTAATAACCAGTTATAGGCTTGTAATAGGCGAACACAAAAACTAGTTCAAGAAAAGACAACCAAAACCACTCAAGGATCAATACAACAAAAGTTATAGAAAACCATCCATCAATCAAATCATTCACATACATTATTGTCCCCTGTTACCCATATCCATGGTTCCTCTTGTGCCATTCCCCAAGCTTAGGTTATGTACACAGCAAGAAAAAGCATGTCTACATCTTTACTATTGACGTCCACATCCCTTTGCTTTGATAAATTCATCCCTCCCAAGTCATAACTATGCTGCGTCTACTCTTTAATTCGTTTTCATATCACCAAACCACCAACATCTACTTTCCCTTTAGCATCTAAGAGCCCTACGCATTGATTATCAATTATTACTTCATTTCTACTAAATCTGTCTTATAGATTCCTAAAAAAATTCGTTTTAATTTAATTGGGACAATCACAAAAAAAAAATTTGGAGATAAAAAGCATTTCTATCACCCAGCTTCGATTCTTGGTGTCATACCCATATCAATTTCTCCACTTCTCCTAGCCATTAAATCCAAATACCTCGTTTTGTGATATCGCTTAACGTGCAATAATGGCTTCTGAATTATCGAATCCAAACCATCCATACATGTCGCGGGACAGACGGTTAATTATAGACGGCCCATCCGCATGGACGTAATACAATTCAAAACAGTAAAAATTAGTTTTTGGCTCACAAAACAAACAGCTTTTTTAAATAACATCGAAAATAAAATTCTTTTACAGAAAAAATCAATTGAGGCTAATCGCAATTGCTAGGATTACGACTCACATCAAAAAAATCGCAAAATAAACAGACTTTTTAAAAAAAGTCGAAAATAAAATTCCTTTGCTGTCAAAATTCGTTGGGACGACTCAGGACAGCTAGGGTTTCCCAGCCAATGTGTTCTTTCAGCTACAGTATCAACAGAAAAAGCACACTGATTGGATGCACCCAATCAACCACAGCGCCGCCAAAGAGCCCGCGGACGACAGATCCACCAGAACGGCATCCCCGCGTATGGAAGAACACACGAGAACAACGGAATCCTGGGACATCATCCAGCAACAGATAACGGATCAGATCTGAACAGAATTCCAGACCGATCGCGAAATCGATCGCAAGGAACGGAACCCGCAGATCTAGATACTCCCTCAACCTTAGACACGATTTCCACGCCCCGATCTTCGAAACAAACATGGATACGCCCAGAACCAAAGAAGGGCATGGAAAAACACGAAATTTACCGGCGGCGCAGAAAAGAAACGCAGTAAACAGATCGGCCCGTGAGGGCATCTGGTGGAAAAGCAAAGACGGAGATCGGGTAAGAAGATTCAGATACCTTCGCCTTTTTTCTCCTTCCCTTCCGCTTCGGAGGCTAGAGATGACGGGAAAGCAGGGCCGAAGAAAATAAAGCCTCGTCTGTCCACGGATGGAATCGAAATGCTCTACAAAAGGGGAGGCTGTCCGATTACATACATCTGCGCGTATTGCACTTCTATACAGAGGGTCTGAATGTGGGTGCATTAGTTGATTGGTTTTTAATAATCCTAACCGTCGATCTGCTGGGGCTTTATCTGCAAGGAGGTCAAAAAATATAATTTTTGTATCATGTATGATTTTCGACTGGATAATAAGCCTTCGATAGGCGAATGAAAACCAAAAATAAGTAACTATTGCTGACGCAGATTTTTCATTTTTTTTTCTAGAAGCAACTTTAACATTTTTGTTGGCTTCGGGATGATGATATGTTTTTGAAATGCTATGGCGCGATGGTTGGGGAATACGCGGAAGACGCTGTAGAATGCGGTGGAGATACGAATCTGATGCAGGTGACGACTCGCGTCCAACAGCTGGACGAGACGCTCTGGTACACTCACGTCGTCCACATGACATACCAACCGATGGAAATTGCCGCCACGATGATGTTTCGCGGCAGGAAGGATCATTTTTCAATTTGAAATTGTGGCCCACTTGAAAGAGAGATGTGAATTCTATTTGTACAGGAGCAGCGGCGGTGCATGTGGTGTGATGTACGGCTTTGCCTCTGGACAGTGGACAGATCATGCCAACGTGATACAATGGCCTAGATTTGGATGAGGAGAGAGGATGAGGGGTGGTTATGTTTGTAAAATAAGAAAGGATAATTTGTAATTATACCTCATAGATTTGTAATTATACCCCTAGTTTAATCATAATTACAAATGCATCTACATAGTTTGTGAAATTGCAAATTATCCTTTATTATTTGCATAACATTGAAAATATGCCCGCATCACAATGTCATGACAGAAAATGAGAAAAGTGAGTATTTGCAAATTTATGCAAATAGGGAGGATATTTAGCTTTTTTGCAAATAAAGGGTGTGTTTGGGAAGTTGTAAAACTTTTGATGAAAAGTTTTTTTATGTAAAAGTTGTCAAATTAGGGTGTGTTTGGTTAGAGGTAAAACTTTTGATGAAAAGTTTTGGGAGTAGAAGTTGTCAAATTGATAGAAATTATGTGATATAATAGGGGTGATGATGAGGAGTAAAGAGAATAAAGTTAAAAGAGATAGGTTAGTTGTATGGGTAGTTGTGTAGAAATGATTGAAAAGTAGGGTAGTTTGTATAGAAAAATGTGAAAAAATAATTAAAAAATAGAGTAGTTATGGAGAGTGAAAAGTTTTGGGTTGAAAAGTTTTAGTTGACATATTTTGGCCCCAAACAAACACACCCTTAGTAGAAAATGATGTGATATTGTAGGGGTAATGATGATGAGTAAAAAGAATAAATTTAAAATAAATAGGTTAGTTGTATTGATAGTTGTGTAAAAATAATTGAAAAGTATGGTTGTTATATAGAAAGATGTGTAAAAATAATTTAAAAAAGAGTAATTATAAAAAGTAAAAAGTTTTAACGTGACAATTTTTGCAAATTGCCAAACACACCCAAAGTGAGTATGTCCGCAATATGATCAAATGGGAAGGGATTGAAACAATAAGCGCACTGTTCTAAGAGAACAATGACTACACTATTCTCTTACATGATGCCAATGGTGTGTAAAAGGTGGCATGCGGCAATAGCATTGGGCACACTATTGCCCCCCAGGCCTCAGACATGTACACAATGTCTCGATCTGCATTGGATCAAACTATAGGTGTATATTTATAAATTACTTTTTTATATTTTTAGATATACACATACGTATTTCTTCTTTTGATATTTGTTTGACATTTTTTAATATGATCTTACTGTTATTAGTTAATTGAAGAATCAATTTAGAATATAGATGAGGTGTCCCAACACCACATGGCAGGGTAGGATGGACTAAGAATGGAATTAATGTGACCGCATAGTTCTAAAACTTTTTAAAAATAAAGTATGGTATGATAAACAATAATTAAACCAAACTTATCCGAGTTCCACCTTTTGATAATTTTCATTCCAAAACTGTGCGTTTTTTAAATTCAAAACTAATGATTGTTTTTTATTATTCTGCCTTATCGAAATTAGGATTTATTTGGTATTTATGGTACCTTTTACCAAATTGCACCTTGAAATGTTACTTAAATAATTTTGAAAAATTATTTTCCTAGAAAAATGTGTGTATATATCCAAAAAATTATGATAAAGATGAATTTGCAAATATACCCACTTGTTTCAAAATAATAAATTACGTCCATTTTTTCTTAAATTTGTAAATATACTCATGTCATCACTTTTACACCACGAGATCATAGCGATATAGGTGTATTTGCAATTTTATACAAAATGGGTGATAATTTATAAATTTATAAACTATGTGAATATAGTTGCAACTACGATCAAACTAGAGTATGTTTATAAATTATCTTAAAGATTGTTTGTTTATACCAAAAAAAATTTTAGTTTCCATAACTACTCTTTTTTAATTATTTACTCACATTTCTTATATAATTACTCTATTTTTCAATCTTTTTGTACACCTTCACATACAATTAACTATGTGTTTTTAATCAAAAATTATGTATTTTAACTCTTTTTCTTTTACTCACGATTATTACCTTAATCAATCATATTATTTTCACTCATTTTAAAAACTTTTATACCAAAACTTTTTTTCTAAAAGTTTTATCACTCTCCAAATATATCTTAAAAATAAAAGAACTCAAATTAAGAATGATTCTCAATATGCCCTTAGGGTCCACTATTATATAGTAAAGGAAAAAGAATCCTCTCCTTCTACTTCACTTTTGATGCGATGTGAAATCTTTACTACCTAAACTTTTTTTTTTATTGTTACATTTATGGTGTGTTTGAAAAGTAGTAAAATTAATAATAAAAAAAATTTTATGTAAAAGTTTTTAAAATTGAAAATACTGAGACGATATGAATGACGTAATGAGAAAGAGTAAAAAGAATAAAGCTAAAATAGATATGTTATATATGTAATTGTGTAGAAATAATTAAAAATAAGGTAGTTATATATAAAAAAGTGAAAAAATAATTAAACTATATGATAATTATGGAGAATGAAAAACTTTATATTAAAAAGTTTTAGTTTAAAATATTTTTGTGTAAATAAACACCCCTTAATCAACTTTCATATTTTTTATATAACTACATTATCTATTTTATATCTATTTTTTACTACTAAATTATTTATTTTATATTTAGGTCTTTATTCTTAATCATTATCTTTGTTACATCACATTATTTTCTCACTTTTTATATTTTTCCTCATTTTTCTTATAATTTTCTAATTAATAAAAAGGAAATAACTGCTTTATTTATTTTTCACTTGCTTTAAAATTTTATTTGATAATTAAAAATTTTAATTATTATCTATATTTTAATTATTAATTCACATTTTTCATGCAATTGTCTAATAGTTTTATCATTATTTTCTTCATCCTAATAATTATCTTTTTTGCTACAATAATAATTATCTTTATTACACACATCACTCTCTCAATTTTTCAAATTTTGTCCCATTAATCTTTTTCCATCTTCTTGAACGAAATTGTTTCCTATCAAATCTATTTTGCTATTATTGTTTTATTCTTAATAATTATCTTTATTGCATTGCATCACATTCACCTTTTTAATTGTTTCTTAAAATTTTCTTTTTTTTTTGCCCAAATTGGTTCATGGAGCACCTTTTAGTTTTGTAAATCAGAAAACTTATTTGAAAATATTTTTTATGATACCTAATGTCTTGAATGTTATTATCTCATTTTTGCACACTTAAAGATTTAATCCATTAATTGCATTCAGACTTATTTGTTTAATTAGAAATTAAATTTCATCCAACTTAAAGATTTCCATAAGTCTCATTTGATAAAAGTGATAAAGTGAGAAACTAATATAATAAAATTATTTAGTATATATATTTATTTTAAATTATTAATTATAAATCTATAGCATCCTAAACACTTTTACTATATAAGTAAATAATTGTATAAATTACTATAACATCTAAAAAATCAATGAGTGGACGCAACATATTTTACTTATCAAGCAAGAATAAGAAAAAAAGTTTTCACTTCTTGCTACATTCTTTTAATTTTAATATGATTTAACATCTTAACTACTTATATACCCTACATTTTATATTATTTTAGTTATTTTTCATACATTTTTATATAATTATTTTTATCTTTATTCTCTTTATTCATAGTTATTATGCTCACATCACTTTCTTACATTTCGAAATTTTTTATTTATATTTTTTTTAATTTTTTTTACCTCTTCCCGAATACACTTATATTTTAAATGTTCTTAGGTATGTATGGATTACATAAAACTTTAATTAAAATTATTTTTGTTCAATAATAAAATAAATAATTATAACAAAATGAGATGATGGAATTTTGATTTAAGAATTGATTTGCTAATATATATAGCAACTTCATCCCTCATTCCTATATACCTTTTGATATTTAACTATTTAACCACGTTGCGTTTCTATTATTACTCTTGTATTTAAATTATTTTTCACATTTTCCCATAAAATTAAACTATCATATTATTTTATATTTATTTTCTTTATTCTTAATCATTACTAAATTATACCTCATCACTTTTTCATTTTTTAAATCTTTCTCGCAAAATATTCCAACTTCTTCCATCTCTTACCAAAAGAATTGCTATTTATCAAATTGTGTAGCAATATGACACGCTTTGCAGTAGTCTAGGGTTCGATCTTTACTGTGGACGCTTTGTCTCCTTTGATAACAATATGATAAAATAAAAAGTAGCAACATTGAAGACTTCGGTGGTATGAGTGCATAACTTTTTTTAGAATTTGTAACTATGATAAGTTTTAGAAGGGGAATGATTTAGAACAAATGCAAACGTTTGTTTTCTTTTTCTTTATTATATGAGTTTTCAATATCTAAATCATTCGTAATATTCGTTTATGTACATTTAATTACGATGACAAAATCACATATTTCGAATAATTTTACATGTTATATTTATTTTGAATTTGAGCAGTTTTTATGTTCATCCTTAAACAATGTTAAGTGGCTATAATATACAAGTTTCCAATTAAAATGATTTTGAGTATCATAAATATATACATATTGATTTATGTTTACTTGATTTAAATGCAAAAAATGTTTTAAAAAGATTGAAGGACAAACATTTGTATAAAACATTTTATGAAAATGTTTACTAGGAATCACTCATTTTTTGGAAATCCAAACTACTCATTATTTTTGTTACTATTTCATTGGGTAAGATGTTACAAATAAATACTTTGGCTGCGTTAATAAATTCAAGCCTATAAATTTTTCATAAACTTCTTTTTTATTGTATTACATTACAATTTAAGCCAATCTAAGTATATATTTTCCAATTTCTTGCTCAATGAGTAAATCTAACTATATAACTAGCAATGCATCTATAGAAAATATTGCTCATAGAAGACAAGAGACAAACCTCCCATAATAGTTAGACTCTATGCATACTAGGTAAGAGCTCTTATATTTGGTTAGTGACTTTTCAGAAATATTTTTAGTTGCACAGTTTGCTTGTTTCGCACCTAGTAAAGAATTTTTTCAGAAGCAATCTCAATTTGCTTCTACAATACACAAGACTCCTAACACAATATTTATCAATCTAAATAAGTATTTAAAAAATACTTTTAAAACAAATTAGGTCTTGAACTATGGCCAAATGAAGCCTAAAGTTCACTAAGGCTAACCTAGGGCATAGATTGGTAATTATGGGGCATGAACTAATCTCTTTCCAAATTTTTTAAAAAAAAATTTGATATTTTAATTACCTAATTACCTTACTTTTTTATTTTATCTATATATGTCAATCATTTTTCTATACAAATGTCCTAATTTTACGGGATTACTCCATTATAATTTATATCACAAACTTCTGAAAAATATTCTTTTCTCTGTGTCCCACTTCCTTCCCGCCCACATTATCCCGGGGTGCCTAACTTTCCATATATTTTTGACATCTTTATTGAATTTAATTTAATAAATATAACAAGTGATTTATATTTCTAAGAAATATAATGGTTAAGCAAGAGTTCCCGCACTTGGAAATTAACAGTTCCGCTTATTGTTATGTTTTTATTGGTAAGTTCCACTTACTGTTGGTTCTTATGCATTTGTACAAACATAGTGATGGATGATGGATGTCTCCCTCTTGATTAATTACCTAACGTATTACTATATTAGATGTGAGACTTTTGTTACGTGCGCGCTGCACATAATAGTTTTTTTGGGTTTTTTTTGAGATGTGTGCATTATTAGATTTTTAGCCCCTTTTTTTTGTCCACATTTGACTCTATAGTCTATAAACGATTTTTCCAATCCGACGGCTGCGTCAGCACTGACCCTGAAGAGAAGGGACTGAAAATATGTTGCTTACGTCTTCTTTACAAGCAGAAATTGTCGCCCAAAATTTGTTAGAGAATGAAATGCGTAAGACGGAGGTAAAATAAGAATTAAAGAATAAAAGAAAAGATAATTGTACGTAAAGGTATTAGTAAACTTCACAATTCCATGAAACTTTTTTTCTATGTGACTTTCTTTATTATAAAAATTTGATCGTTGATGAAAAATTCATTTCATCTACTATATTTAACATTATTTATATTATCATGAAATTTTTTTCATTGATTTAATATGGGTTCTATCTACAAGTTTATAAAATGAATGTCATAAAATGGTTTAACACTAAATATCAATTGTAAAGTTGTATTTTTAATATCTAAACTATAAAATATTATCTATAATTCTATAAGGTATTATTACATTCTAATACATATGTAAATAGATTTAAGTATTTTTCATAATTTACACATAGATATATATTTTTCAACAAATGTAGCTCATATACATACTTGATTGAGATGAAATTTAATCTTCTAAATAAACAAATGATGTTAAATATAATGAATGGATTAGATCTTGAATTAATCATCAACATCTTAAAATTAAGGGGGTTAAATGGAACCGCTTCTACGAAGGCAAAGCAAATGATTTAAATATACAGGTAAAAATAAAAAAAAGAGCGGAGTATGTGAGTGACTATTAATATTGTCTTCTTGCATTTCTTATTCCCATCCCCCATCCCACACTCAAAATCCCAAATAGACCCTAAGATTTTGTGAAAGGATTATTTGTAAATATATCAATATTGTTTGATCATAATAAAAAATACACCTTCGTAATTCTAAAAATGGAAAATTACACCTTATAGTTTACAATTATTTATGAGCTTAGACATGATAGTAGATTTAATTATAAATTTAAATCCCAAAATTGCCCTCATTTATTACAAAAAAGACTTACTGATCTTGAATATTTGAACTATGGAATTGTTAATGGCTTAAGAGAGTCTTCACTGCCAATCACAAATACATATAAGTGAAAATTTTCAATAAAATAAGTGCTCTTGAGGTTTTGTTTCAAAGGATAGAAGTTAAAAATGTAAACAATTTAAATGATTTGATCACTCAAGTGCACTTAGCCTCGGTGCACTCTAGTGCTTTAACTCATTTTTTTATTTTTAAATTTTTTTTTATACAACTGTTAATTTAAATACATATGTTAAATACATATCTAAAAATCTCCAAATTTGGTAAAAATTGATACATATGTTAAATACACTTATATTAACAATTTTATCAAGAAGTTTCAAAAAATAATAAAAATGAGTTAAATACACCAGAGTGCATTAAAGCTAAGTGCACCTAGGTGCATATAATAACATCCCTTTGATTCTATAGTATTAGAAAATAAGAAAAAATAGATTAAATGAAGAGCTCTTGTGGATGAATGACATGGAATATCAAGTTGAAATGTTACTAGAGAAGAAGATGGGAGCGCTTTGGAAATTTTAAAAGTATCTGATGACTTTTCTATAAAATAATGTTACAGGTACATTTGCAAATAGTTGTAAACTATAAAGAATAATTTACTATTTTAAAAAACTATGATTATATTTACAATTATAACCAAATTATGTTGATATTTTTTCAAATTATGATTTCTAAAATGAACACCACAGTCCACACCCATGGTCCAGTTCCATATGGTGGAATGGAATAGATATTGAAAGGTGTTGCAAACTGGAAATTGCTATTACATCTGTTATGACAGAAAAAACCATCACTATATGATTGTTTTTCTTTAGTGATGTATTTCTCAGTGTTGCTATGTCCCATTTTTGTCGTAGTGAAATTTTGTGACCAGAAGCATGTCTACTACAGTGCAATCCAACCAACCACATTGGATCAAATTCTAAGATCAAATAGATGGCATAGATGTAGAGAAAGATGTGAAAAAGATTGACATGTAAAGGTAATAATAAAAAACTAAGACAATAAGGGAGTTAACATTATAATATCAAATTATATTAAAAGGTAAAAAAGCCTAATAGAGCTTGGTGATCTTCATACTTCATTTGATTGATATATATTTACATTCATCTCAATTTATATTACAATCAAGTCTTAAGATATTCTTACGATTTTTCATGATGGAGACAACATGCTTCTATCCACATAACTTTGGAGACAAAGCAAAGCTCCTATTTTTAATATAAAGAGACCATGCTCCTAACCCGAATTGAATTGAGATTTGCCAACATTCAAGCAGTCATAAGCATCACTATGCCATCGCTCTGGGCTCAATAATCTTCATAATAACCAGAATCTTCACACTTGGTTATTATTATATTATTTGATTTTTTTTATTTTATTTGCTAAATTTATTATTGGAGTAAATAATAAATACATTTGGGTTACCTTTGCATCTAGTTGATCTCAATGAGGAGTTTCATATTTAGTTTCTTATATTGATGTTATTCTTTGGTTGATTATTATGGGTGTGTTTGTTTGGGGCCGAAATATGTCAATTAAAACTTTTCAATCCAAAACTTTTCACTCTCCATAACTACTCTATTTTTTAATTATTTTTTTACATTTTTCTATACAAACTACCATACTTTTCAATCATTTTTACACAACTACCCATACAACTAACCTATCTATTTTAACTTTATTCTCTTTACTCCTCATCATTACCCCTATTATATCACATCATTTTCTATCAATTTGACAACTTCTACCCCCAAAACTTTTCATCAAAAGTTTTACCTCCAACCAAACACACCCTATGATTATTATTTGTTTTTTGTTTAAAATATGTCCTTGTATATTTTTTAGATTATTCTGGATATAGTTAATATTTTAAATATGATGTTTATTTGAGCTTGAGTTTAATTGATATTTTAAAATGATTAAATAATGTTTTTGTTTGGGCTTGAGTTTCATTATCAAATTATTATTAACTTGTGAGTCTTAAATATTTTAAGATTTTTTAAAAACTTTTTTTGGGTGACAACCTCATTTGTGAACCCATCATAGGATAGTTGTTACGGGTCCGAATCTTCTATACGATGTCGCACCACAGTGATAAGTCTAAAAATTTCCATTTAATTTCATATTAAATTCACGCTATTAAATATTAAAATGTTAATTAAATGCATGTTTTAAGCGGAATTTTGTGAAAATCATATTTTTGATAGAATATTAAATTTTTCTATAAAATAGGACATTTTGCAAATATTCTTGAAAATATAAAATTATGACTCAATCCCCTAGAAAATTTTAATGTTGAAATGTGTATTAGCTTATTAATATATTTTGGGCAAATTTATAAAATCATTTAATTAGAAAAATCACAAATATATAACAATAATTGTATTTTAAAATATAGGGAACAAAGTAAATTACTATATTCGGATAAAATAAATGAAAACCAAGATAGTATATGATACTATTGAAATTATTTCTCAGAGAATTAATATCTAAAGGCGTATTTAAATACGCTGCATGAGTACAGGAGACCACACACTGCTAAGCTACCATTTCTGGTACTCCATCACCCACAAATCAAGCTTCCCGTCAGCGACAGCATTGTCACCACCGGCAGCCGCGATTCAGCCATGAAAACTCGGTGGCAACCTTTGCTCTAAGCTAGCCAAGCAACAAGCTGAGTAGTCCGTGCCATGTGCAGAAACAAACGAAAGGCAGCCATAGCTACAGCCCTTTCCCTGCTTCCAAGCTCCATCTTCCCCAAATTGGCATCGTCTTCTCCAAGCAATCACCGCCAGCAAGTACAGCAAAGCAAACAGTGCAGCAAGACCAAACAGACCTGCCTTCCATCTGCTTTAGCCGCATGAAGCTCCGGCTTATCGTACCTCAACCAAACGCCCAAACCCACTGTTAAATCTTGCATCCGGACACAAATCCAAGCTGCCGAACCGATCACGACCGCAAATCTCGAGCAGCAGCAATGAAATCAACCCACCGGAAAGCATCCAAACCAAAGCAGATTCCATTTTTCCTTTCCATCAAAAGCTAAAAACCGCACCGGCATCCAGCCATGGCAGTACCGACCGTGCCATCGAATTTAGCCGCCCAAGCATCCAATCGTGGCCATCACAGCAAACAGATAAGAGCGGCTCCCCGTTTTTTTTCTGGTCACAAGCATCTCGGCAGCAACCTTTCACCATCGAAGCAGAGAAAATGCAGCACGCCATCTTCAACCAGGCACCGATCCATCTCCGCAACATCGGCTGTCCATGGCTGCACCAACAGCAATTAGCGCCTCCGAAAATCCTCTCCTCTGCTCCAACAGCTCCGGTCCTCTGCCAAAATACAGCACCGATCATCTCTCTAAACACACCAATCCTTTCCTCTTTGCCAAGCTGCCATTAGATTAGAAAAATAATCTAGGCAGCAACCAAAAAGCTTGCCGTCAACACATTAAAGTCGGCAACCTCTATTCCCAAACACTCATCTGCCAAGCACAGCCCCTTCCAATTCCATTTCACCAACCAGCTACAAATCACCATAGCCGCATCAAGGCAAATGAACCAGCCTCCATTTCCAAACCGAAAATTCTAGTCCCAATTCCCGATTCGTCCGCCCAGCTGCAGCCCTGTCTCTCCACTCTCTTAAAACCAGCAACAAAATCCGACGACCAGCAAAACAAACCATTGCCCTGGCATTTTCCATTCTTTTCATCCAAGCAACAAATCCCAAAAGACGGCTATAGGACTCATAACCAGCCTTGCATCTGCACGAATCCGGTATCACCACGAGCTAACTCGGCCCACTGCAATGACGTTGGTCAACAGCTAGTAATACGGAGGAGAAAACCAGACGCACGCTAGAATCCCACATCGGATTCTCAAAGTTCAAGAGGGGGTGCTCCACAAGCATAAAAGGGGCCCTCCACTCATCCCAAGACACCCCCACACACAACACAAAAGCAATCCTTTCCCTTGGGTGGGACCCATCTTGTGGATCCCTAACAAGGAGGTGGGGCCAAGCAATAAAATTTCTATTACATGGAGATTTGCATTCCGGTGATGTAAATTTTATTTTGTTGCTTTATGGTTTGTAGTGCTTCGTAGTTTGTAATCTTTAATTTGTGATTTTAATTTTTAGATTAGATTTACTGCTTTATTTTATGCTTTGTAATTTTTAGATTAAATTTAATATAATTCCCTTTCCTGTTTTAATAGTTGAATTTCATAGCTTTTATTGCTTCCTTAGAATAGTTTTAATTAAGTTGTTACTTAATTATAATTTCTTTTAGCGTATTGTCTCCCTTTCTTTTATCTCTAACTCTTCTAATCTTTTCTCTCTTCTTTCTTTCTCTCTCTTTCTAATTTCTTTCCCTCTCTCTTTCTCTCTCTAATTTCTTCTATTTTCTCTTTTCTTCTCTCTCTCTAACGTCTTTTTCTCTTTCTTCTTTTTCTCTCCAATTTCTTCTATTTTCATTTCTTTTCTCTCCAACGTCTCTTTCTCTCTCTTCTCTCTCCAACGTCTCTTTCTCTCTCTTCTCTCTCATCTATCTAATTTCTTCTTCTTCTCTCTCTCTCTAACGTCTCTCTCTCTCCTCTCTTATTTCTCTAATTTCTTTCCTTTTTCTCTGACTTCTTTCTCTCTTTTCTCTATACCCTATCTTTCTCTTAAAAATAATTCAAAACTACATCGCTTTTCTGTGGATTCGACCCGACTCACCGTTATTCTACACTATCACTCGCATAGTGGTAGCTTTAATGTGTTTCGGTTAATTTTAATTAAACTGGTGATCACAGTGCTCTTAACGACAAGCACTTGGTGCGCATTAACATGTCGGCCTAAGATCCTCTATCTTAGCAACCTAACCCCTATGCTAATGAAACCAAACAACTCAATCAAGCAAAATACAAGAGATAGAAATGAAAGCAAAGCAATACAAAAGCTACACAAGCAACTTACAGGAAAGCCATGCTATTCCTACCTTTCATTAAAGAAAATAATGTTTTGTACACAATATACAATAAGCCCATAGCTTAGCACCCAATAGCAACCTTGACTTCTCATCGAGTCTCTTCTACGTGTGCCTCCCTTCTTAAGTGCCTTTACAAATGAAAAGCTTAAGGTACATATAGTATACAGAAGCTAACCAACTAGACACATGTCAAGCCTAGCTCAAGCCACATGCCCTTGGTTCTCTTTTGTGAAGACACATGTCGCACACATGTCCTCCCATAACACATGCCTCCCTCCTCCTTACATCAAGGGGTTGGTTATGACTAAGTCTTCCACTTTCTAAGGAAGTGACTTAGTCATCAAGGACTTGGTCCTAGCCCTTCCACACGTGCACCACATAAGCGCCAAATGTACAATAGCAGTCACATCATCACCACGTGACTGCCACCTAGCAGTCCTCCTCGCTTGCCACGTGTTGAGCCTACTTGGTACGAACTTCACTGCTTCTACTCGACAAGATCCTCAATGCATCACTGCCTACGCGCAACATGTATTAGCGTTGTGATCTATGTCCATGTCCTGTATTACATTCATCTCACATCCACGATCATGCACAAATGATCACCTCATGATCCCGCCTTAGCCCCGCTCCATGATCTGCCTCTCTTGCGTCTCATGTCTACAAGACTTGAATCATGAACATGAGTCATTGCGTCTCATCTTACTCGCCTTGTGTAAGTAAGCACTCCGCATGGATCGTCCACTCTGCTCCACACTATCCACTAGTAAGGGTATTACAGGCCTCCCCCACTCAAACTCATCGATGCCCTCATTGACGCAACACCACAGACTCACGTCCTCTAACATTGTACTGTGATTAACAAGTTCGTTGCCAACACTGCTCCCCCATTAGAACAAAAAGGATCACGCTCCTTCACCAACCGGAAATTGTGTTTAACCACACATAGGTAGAATGCTCCACAGCATGAACTCGATGCTGCTTTGACTAACTCCCTTAGCCTTCATTGACCAACTCTTCGTCACACTTAGCTCACCGCTAAGTCTAGTCGACACTCGACTACATTGCAACACCATTTGATCCCGCACTGGCCAACCACCTTTGGCCACTTAGCCCACTTGGCTCAGTTCAACTATGCACCATGATCAACTCAATCTGACCAGCCCCTCTGGTCCAACTTGAAAATCGTCCAAGTCCTGCATAACTCTATGCCCCCATAGTGCCTTTCAACAACACTGCTGGACCAACCTGATTTTGACTCAGGATTCAAGTTATACTCGAACCCTTTAACAAGTTCCAGCATCCATCGCACAGAAGCTTCTTGCACAGAACACAAGACATCAAGGCGCCTCCTAACACCTTCGCGTATGCCTTCACAATCTCATGTACAAGCTTGTACGATAGTTTGAACTCTGGCCACAGGTTTAATCTCCATTATCTTCCACTTGCCAAGTCTCATCTGATAAGTCAAGGACCACCTCCACACTAGATCTCTCCACAGGCTCAACATAACCACATCTTGTACTTAGACTTCATCCATGCATAGCACACCAAGCTATTGCAACTTGAGCACACGGAGCCCAAATGCCTCCTTAGCATGCACCCTGCCAAACACATATTCATAGTAGAAAGACACTATCCTAAGGCTATGCTATGCTCAAGAAACATCCCCTCCTTAGTAAGGCAACAAGTTATCATACAAGCACTCAACCCCTCAAGCACCCACTTGAGTTTCACAATGCGTTCACCCATTTGTTATCTGAAGCAACAAAATAAAATTCCAAGTAAACAATAACTCATATATTATTACAAGGAAATAACACATTGTTACCATCATTGTTGAGGTCGTATTCGCCACATAGCCTGCTCGATCCATTACGTTTCCTCTGAAACTAGATTGGGACTCCACTAAGCATCTTCATGTGGTGAATGATATCCACGTCCAACTTCTTTGTGATCTCCTTTCTAAGTTCTGTTTGCTTTTATGATGCTAACACTTTGGAAATAGGAGATTGAGTAATATCGGTGGACTCAATTGCTTAGTCGATGTGCCTTGTCCTTTGAGGATCCTTCATACCCAAAAGCTATGGTGAAGAATCTACATCCTTTAACACATCATGCATGACCTTGGAAAAAGCATTCCCATGCACCATCTCACTCTCACCACTGAGAGTACCCTTCTCATCAAGGGTTACCTCCTCCTCGAGGCCCGCCATGAAGGTCTCATCCCACTCTTCTTGGTTATTCATAAGCATTAGTGTAGAAATACTTTCCACACCAGCATTCTTATTTGAGATCGCAACTTCACGAACAAAACAAGGAAATGGATTGTCAACTATAAACATGCCTCTTAGATGTGGAGCAACCATGACTTGAGCCCTTGATAACTAATCAAGTCGTAATATAACATCATAGTCTTTTAAGGAAAATGCCATTAAGTCCACTTTTCCTTTCCAATTCTCCACAACTAAGTCCTCACGCTTAGCCATACCAGCCACTAATCGTGCCTCAAAGTTCACAGCTTTAACCTTGCTTTCATCCTTCACCAAGGATAACCCATAATGTGCAACATAATCAACTAAAATAAAGTTATTAGTCACACCTGTGTCAATCATGACATGTTCCTCGTGTCCATTGAGCTTAGCCAACACATACAACGACCCATGCCTAGGCGAACTTTCATGAGCCATTGCATTCACCAATTGCAATGTGCCCATTCAAGACAACTTATCATCCTCTTCAGTGACAATCGAAGCCAATTGTTTCTTTGAACAATCCCTAGTAAAATGAGCACCTTTGCAAATGAAACAACTAGTACCAGGCCTCTTGGACTTACTAGACTGTTTCGACTTGTCCTCTTGGTCCTCCTTTACTTTCTCCTTATCCTTTGAAGAAACTTTCTTTGACATGCCCTCTGAATTGCCTTTGTAATCCACAAGGCTTTCAGTTGTCGCCACTGCTGATGCAAGGTCCTCACCTCTTTTCATCTAAGCTCTATTTGTGCTCATGACTGCAACTCAGCTATAAAGTTGAAGAGCTTATCATCCTCCAAAACGCTTTCACGTACTCATGCACAGAACCCACATGCTTGAGTTTTCTCAATGATTCATGAGCCACCCATGCCACATTATAAGGAAGGAACTACTCTCTCATACCTTCCTTCATTTGTTCCCATGTCGTGATCTTTGGTCTAGATGCATCTTCAACTCGGTTACGCCACCAAAGTTTTGTTTCCTTACTTAAGAACATGCAAGCTACTATGACTTCCTCAGCATTATTAATATGAGCAACCTGAAAATATTGCTCCATATCACATAGAAAGTTTTCAAGTTCCTTAGCATTCTTAAAGCCCCCATATGAATAGGTACATTTTGCGTATTTTCTTACCATTCCCTGAGCCATGGATAGCCCTTTTGAGAATCTCCACCTCGTAAAATTTCTCTTAGAATTCCACCATCGCACCCGCCATAGACTATTCTAGCAGTGAGATCGTTCATCTCAGCTCTTCCCTTTAGAATCATAGGAGACTTCTCCTCCTCAAGTTGTGATACCCATTCAGTCAGTTGTTTCACAGCTTAGCTTCTTGAAGCCTTGACTTTCACCATCTTAGCTAAACAAAAAGCAAGCAATTCAAAGTGTAGGAAAGATAACCAACCTTGGCTCAACTTTGATGAAACACAATTGTCCTTTGTCGAACCGGGTTCTAATACAAAAATGTCATAGGTTCGGATCTTCTATATGATGCCGCACCGCGCGTTGGCATAAGATCCTCGATCTTAGCAGCCTAACCCCCACACTAATGAAACTAAACAACCAAACCAAGCAAAATACAAGAGATATGAACGAAAGTAAAGCAGTAAAAAAGCTACAGAAGCAACTTATAGGAAAGGCATGCTATCCCGACCTTTCATTAAGGAAAACAATGCTTTGTATATAGTATACAATAAGCCCACGATTTAGCACCCCATAGCAACCTTAATTCTTATCGAGTCTCTTCTACGTGTGCCTCACTCTGTGTCCTTATGCCCCTTCTTAAGTGCCTTTACAAATGAAAAGTCTAAGGTATATAGTATACACAAGCTAACCAACTAGACACATGTCAAGCCTAGCTCAAGCCACGTGCCCTTGGTGTGAAGACATGTCGCACACATGTCCCACATCAAGAAGCCCACATATCCTCACAGAACACATGCCTCCCTCCTCCTTGCATCAAGGAGTTGGTTATGACTAAGTCTTCCACTTTCTAAGGAAGTGACTTAGTCATCAAGGACTTGATTCAAGCCCTTCGACATGTGCACCACATAAGTGCCACATGTACAGTAGCAGTCCACGTCATCACCATGTGACCGTTACTAGTAGTCCTCCTCGCCTGCCATGTGTTTAGCCCACTTGGTATGAACCTCACTGATCCTACTCAACAAGATCCTAAATGCATCACTGCCTACCGCAACATGCATTGCAGATGTGATCCACACCCCCGACCCATGTCTAGGGGTGTTAATGGATCGAGTTGGACGAGTTGGAGCTTAATCCTAATTCTAACCTATTTAAAATATCACAACCCTAATCCATTTATTAACCCATTTAAAAAACCTCAACCCTAAACCATTTACAACCCATTTAATAAATGGGTTGGTAGGTTGTTAATGGGTTGTATAGCAAATAACCTAAAAGCCTAAACTCTAGTAAATAATGATCTCGTAGGGAGAGACGAGAGAGTGTTTTCGGCATAGTGAAAATGGAAATAGGGCAGTAACGGAAAAATAAAATTAGAGCAGCAATAGAAAAATGAAAATTAGATGACTGGAGGAAGACTTAGAGAGGGAAAATAACCAATGGGTTTACATGTATATATATAAAACTTTAATGAGTTAAGCGAGTTAAATGGGTTAAATGAATTAAACGAGTTAAACAGGTTATATGGGTTAAATGATTTACTAAATGGGTTGACAAGTTATAAAATCTCAACCCTAATCTATTTATTTAATTAAATGGTTAAACGGGTTAGCGGATCATAACCCATTTATGCAAAAATCCCAACCCAAATCCATCTATAAACGGGTTGGACGAGCGGATTGACGGGTTGACCATGACCATTAACACCCCTACTCATGTCACGTCCATCTAGCATCCACGATCATGCATACATGATCTCCTCAAAATCCCGACTTAGTCCCGCTCCACGATCCACCTCGCTCTCATCTCGTGTTTGCCAAGACTTGAATCATGAAGTGCGTCATCGTGTCTCGTCTTACTCGCCTCGTGTAAGTAAGCGCTCCGCATAGATCATCTGCTCTACTCTGCACGATCCACTATGTAGGGAGTGTTATAATAGGGCTGAGTGTGACAAAAGATTAAACCCTATCAAACTCTAAATTTTATATATGCTATGTGATTTATACATCCAATAAAGGTTAAATGCGATATATTATTTGAAATCTGATTTTTCTATTTTTATTTAACATAAAATATATTACATATAGTCGAAGAAGTGGTTCTGTAGAAGCAAAGCCCTTTATATATTTTATATTATCTATATTTATTTTTATGCAGTTTTTTGTCATGTTAAAATTACATTATAAGTAAATGGGCTCCACTTCTATATAATAATTTCTATAGAAGCGGAGCCATGTATTCCCTTCAAAATTTAAGATTTTGATCTTTGATAGGAAATTTAAGTCATTCATTATATTTAACATCATTTGTTTATTTAGGGGATCCAGTTTCCTCTGAAGCAAGTATGTTTAGGGGCTATATTTGTTAGAAAATGTATATATTCATATGTAAATTATGAGAAATGCTAAAATATCAATTTTAAAGTAGTATTTTTGACATCTAAACCGTCCAAAATATCATTTTTATGTTAGTGAATGATTCTACAAAGTATTATTATATTTTAATACATGTGTGGATGGATCCTAGCATTTTTTATAATTTGCACATGACCCACAAACATACTTGATTGGGATGAAACTTGGTCTCCGAGATAAATTAATGATGTTAAATACAATGAATGGATTTGATTGTCCATTAAGGATCAAAATCTTATATTTTGAAAGAGTTACATGACTTCGATCCTATGTAACCAGGTTATATAGAAGTGAGACCTTGAGTAAATTATGTCATTTTCATATATATATATATATTTACCTTTATATCTATATTTTCTACTTTTTTACGTTTATTATTTTCTTCCTTTGTATTTTTTGAAAAGACATTTGTTAACAATATATTATACTACTGTAAGTTCTTAAATTTAAATGAAACGTATTATTATTTTTGTTTAGCTAACTTATTAATTTTTTTGATTGGGCTAACTTATTAATTTTTATTTACATGAAAATTTAAATTTATTTCTTTTAAATTTAAAAACATTTGTCAAGTCAAACTCCAACATGAACTTAATCTACATAAATAAGATTATAATTTAAATTTTATAAATGGGATTAGAGTTATAATTAGGGTTTAGAATTTATAAATGGATAATTGATTCTAGGTAGGGGCGCAAATTAGTTTGGGTTCGCCATGAACCCAATTTGGGGTAGTGTTGAAACTACCTGATGTGGAGCTCGAGCCCGATTTGAAATTGGTACGATTTCAGTTTGATGGGAACCCTAACTTGCAAACTTCAACCTGATTTCATCGCCTCCATATAAAATCCCTCTTTCGACCTGCCCTACTTTTTCTTCCCAAAATCCTCACTGCTGTAGCAGGCAGCAACTGCCGAATGTCTCAACCGCCTAGGCTCACAGTCACTAGACACGGGACGCCGCAACTCCCTATTGCAATAGCAACAACATGCTTATCTTCTCTAGACTAGCGGTGTTAATGGTAATGGTTAACTCACCAACTTACCTGTCTAACCTATTTATAAATGGATTTGGGTTGAAATTTTTGAATAAATAATTTATGATATGCCAACCCATTCAACTATTTAATTAAATAAATGGATTAAGGTTGAAGTTTCATAACCTGTCAACCTGTTTATATAACCTATTTAATCCGTATAACTCATTTATAAGGTATAATATATATAATATATTCGTAAAATTTTTCATCCCTTCCCAATTCCACTCCCACACTCCCACTCATGCGCCATTCCCGCCCCTCGCCTAATTCCCTGTGCGGCTGCCTTGATCCTATATTCCCTCTCTATCGTGCCTTAACTTATTCGCCGCAGCAGGCTAATCTTCTCCCCCCTTGCCCTTGACATCGCAACTGCCTTTTTTGTTGTCCACAGTCCTTTGACAGTTCAGTATTACATAGATAATTTGGATATTATATTTTTCTCTTGCCTGCAGCACGCACTAAATTTCATGACGTGCATCTAATTAATGTTTTCACCCTCTCACTTGCCCACCTTAGGGCTTCTTCATTTTTCAAGCTGTAAAAATTCCTTCTCTCTACCATGACATTCTAATTTGAGTTTGCTGTTAGAGTTTATGATCGTCCTCTTCTCTTCATGTTAATCATTGTATCTCACTGTCTTATAGGGAATCCAAGTGTTGATTACTCTCTGCTTATTGCAAGGTACCCCGCGCCGCTTCTTCGAATCTCTCTCTTTCGCCCCTCTCTCTCTCCTTGTTGACTTCTCTGATTCTCCCTCTCTGGTTTGCTCTAATTTCTCCTCGGTACCATGTTAACCCTCCTCTCTCTGTAGTTCTGTGAGTTATTGCTACTATATCTTACCTGCTTGAGATCTTTCTCTCCATCACCTGAATAGTGCTATCCAACCCTCTCGCCATTGACAGGTACAAACTTTTTTGTATTTTTCCTGTTTAAGTGCTTCTTCTTTGACACCCAGTTGTAATAAATTTGTAGCATAATGGTGAATACTAAATATTCTAATAGAAATAAATTATGATGCTACATTCCAGGTATTAAAGAGATGAGTACTTCTAATATTGAAGCTGATTTGTTTAAAGCCAAAATAATTTACTCATTCTAGGTACATTAACTTTTGAGTTATCTATATTTTCAGTTAAATAAAGATAGTCAATAGCATGGAAACTCTTGATATGCTTTGCATATACACAACCTATTAATAACAGTCAACCCATTTATTAAATGGGTTATAAATGGGTTAGGGTTGGGGTTTTTAAATGAGTTAATAAATGGATTAGGGTTAAGATATTTTAAATGGATTAGGATTAGACTCAACCCCTTCAGCCCAATCCATTAACAGCCCTACTCCAGATGTAACCATTTTATCCTACACCACCTTTATTTTGTTTATTTCTCTTTTCTATTTTTAATATAATTCTCCTCGTCAATGACCACACACACATCACGAGAAGCCTTATAGATATAGCAATGGCTTAATGATGTCTCAGGCGAAATTATCGTACAATTATAATAGAGAAGGGAGCTTACTCAGTCCATTCTTATACTTGACAAAGAAAATTAATTAGAAAATTTGTGAGTTTTGATTAGAAATATATAAAGGTTGTGTCACTGAAAAGATATAATAGATGGGACTTGATCATGTACAATTAATTGTGATTTCCATAAGAAATACATGCGTTTCGCTTCCATAGTTTTAAAAAATATATTAACATCTTACAAATTACCATATAAATTAATATATATATATATATATATATCTATGAAGAAAAATTGCTTTGAATATAAAACTTACATATTCTAAATATTTAATGCATTTGGGAGTTAACATGTAGGGATTAAATTTGAGAATATAGAGAAATGATCTTGTTAGCCATGACTCATCTCAAAAAACTTATTAATTTTTTTGAGATGAGTCATGCATTTGTTTATCTAAATGTATTTAATATATAAATAAAGTTTTACCATTTTTAGACATGCGAATATATTTTTGAAATTTTTTTAAAATAGCAGTAATTTAGCCTTTTTTAATGGTTGAAAATGGCTAAAATACACAAATGTTTAAAAATCCAAAAAAAAATATAAATATATCCAAAAATAGTAAAAACTTGATTTATATATTAAATATATCTATATTAATAAGTTTATGGGGGAGGAAAATAAAAAAATTTAATGAGTTTTTTGAAGTAACTAAGTAAACCATTATTTAGCTCAAGCTAATATGATCATTTCTTATTAAAATTTAGAAAATAAAATATTGTTGAGTCCAAACCATGGAGTTGTATCACTCGGCTTGATAGAGAATATTGATTGCAATTGAATAAGTATAACACAAATAACAAATATATATAGATAGAAGAAACTCAATCAAAACTCAACCCGAGCTTGATTTTCAAAAATAGTGTCAAGGTTTAGGTTTACAAATAGGGTTCAGGCATGAACTCAAGTTTCATGAGCTCGAGTTGCATTCCTTATCCTATGAGGTCAACCTCTTAGGAGCTCCTAAAACACCCACCTAATTAGCTTTTATTTATTTATTACGAAGATATTATTGTAAGCATATTTAATTTATATACCAAATTTTATAATATTTGAAAGCTATATTTTTAAGAATTTAAAAATCAATTGCTTTTAGGAGTTTCAGTTATTTTCAACACTGATGAGAACGGGACCTTGCCAGAGCTGATATCAAATGATGTAAGGGTGGATAAATTAATTGATTAGAATTGTAATCAGCATAATAAAATTGTAGTTGGATTGGCAGCAAGAGGGACCGGTTGGAATGTAGTGAAGAATTAAGGATAATTCCTCTTATACTTATAATAAATGCACATAATTCCTCTTATAAATACAATATTTCATAAATTTTTTTTATACCCATAACATTTCATCCTAAATTTCTCTCATACTCACACCGTTAAAACCACCGTTATCTGTCCTATTGAAAAGACGATTTTGCCCTTTGAAATTTTTTTCTAATTAAAATAAATCAACCTTAATATGACTTTAAGTTATTTAATATCTTGTATTAATGATTTACTACCATTAATTAAGTGATATTAAGGTTAAATTATCTCAATTAAAAAATTTTAAATTGTCAAAATCGTCTTTTCAATGGGGTAGATAATGATGGTTTTAACGGCATGGGTATGAGAGGAATTTAGGGTGAAATGTTATAAGTATAAAAATAATTTATGAAATGTTGTGAGTATAAGAGGAATTATGTGCACTTGTTACGGGTATAAGAGCAATTATCCTGAAGAATTATTAACATAAGAGGAGACAATAAGTATTGGTTCATGAAAATAATGGGCAAATATGGGTAAAATCAGCACATAGGTTGGGGCATATGGAACAAATAAAAGAGGAAAGAAATGACATAATCCTAAGAAGGATGTTGGAATAGGAAGTTCTCATAGTTTTTTGGAAAATTAAGTTAGTAAGGAAAATTGTAATAATCTGTTGGAGGCTACTTAATGATTTTTTACCAACAAGAATCAACTTGGCCAAGAGATCAATCAATGCCCATCGCTTGCTATTATCTTGGAATTGCACATCAACAAAATGGGTGATTGAATCTCACCTAATGAATCTTTTGTTGCCACCGAGGCATTGCAATAATTGTTAATTTAAGTTATATTTGGCATAAATTTTGTACCAATTTGATGGGTAATTATCTGGGTTTAAAGTAAAAACTGCTTTAAAAACTGCTTTAAATTATGTTTTGGACACATTTGGATATTAAATATTAATTCTAAGTTATTTTAATAATTTTGTGATATTTTTCTTGAAATTAAAAATATTTGAGCTAGAGGTTTATTTTTATTAGTTGGGCAGAATTTATTTAAGATGTAACAACTAGAATTATATATTTTGCAAGTATTAATCATGGCCAACCAAATAAAATCACGGTCCAAGCAAACGAAGAGCAAAAATATATCCAAATTCTAAACGTGAGATTTCACCCACCAAATCAGCGTCCATCTTCAGAAAATTAATGGTCAAGCAGTAGCAGAAAATTCAACCGTCCAGATTTTTTATATAAACTGCAAAAGAAAAAAAAAAAAAGTGCGAACCCACCAGAATTTTCAACCGTCCATCCAAAGCTATTCGAGATCGTGCAAAATAGAAATCCTGCAGCAATACTTAATTTCAGCAATTTCTACAATTGAGCCGTCCAATTTTCCACCGTCAAAAGCAAATCTACCAAGTATATGCATCTGGATTTCTTATGGCGTGCACATTCAGCAGCACCGCCCGTCTTCATCGTAATTTCCAATCCAGGCTAGGTGGCGTGTGGATTTTAGCATGCAATTTAGGCCAAGTTAGCAATTACTGTTTTCTGAAAAAAAAAAAAAAAAAAAAGGGAGAAAAATCAACAGCTGGAGCTGGTATGAAAATCAAGCAATGCGAAGTAGCAAACCAAGCGCTATGCAGCGACGAAGACTACGCAATTCACATATATAAGCCGACTGATCTTTTACCGCCGGACTCAAAACCTTTTTTTTTTCATTTTTTTCATGGGTAAGTAAATCTATAAACTAAAATTTACTATTTTTGGATGTTTTTAAGTATTTTTTTTGGATTTTTAAACACAGTGGCATTTCCGTAATTTTCTGAGCTCCAAAAATTATGGAAATGCCACTTTATTTAAAAATCCAAAAAAATACTTTAAAACATCCAAAAATGATAAAATTTAGTTTATAGATTTAATACACTTAAATTTACTTACCCGTGAAAAAAATAAAAAAATAAAAAAATATGTCTTTTGGGCCAGACGCACGTGCGTCCAGTCATAAAAGATCACGGCTCCATATATAAAAGGGCAGGCGAGCAGCGTTGGGAAAACACAATTTAAGGAGGGCAAGGAGAGGTGGGGACGTGCAACCGTGTGGAGACTTTCACGCATGGAAGCGGAGAGCAAGCTAAAGAAGTACATTTTTTTTTTCTTTTTTCTTTTTTATTTATCTGAGATGATATCATTTTTAGATCCAAATGAAAACATTCATAGTCCCTAGTTCTCTCAAGCATGTCAATTGGGGACCTAATTGGGTTGAGACTAAACCATACCTTTTACTATAAAAAAGTAATTTTCAACCTAATATTAAAATTTAACTGCTTTTAAGGGTATTCAAGTAATTTTTTACTAAAAAAATGGTAGTTGTGTATACCTTGTCAAGGATTCTGTGAATATTTGCAATAGTATCATGTTCGCGGCCTGCCGATGTCAACACTAATGGTGGGTCTTTAATGTTTGGTGATTTCCTTCATGCAGGACTTCGTGTGTCACTGGAGTCAGGCCAAATGTCAGGAATGTTGTAAGGTGGTTTTGATTGCATGTTGGGAGACCTTAATTTCACACAATCCTTTCACGTGCAACTCATCTTGCTGATTCAATGCAATCATGAAGATATTAGACTGATTTCTTTGTGGGTACCATCTAATTGTATACCTTATCAACAAGAAAGTGTGGAAAACGGTGCCTTATATTTTATTCTTTTCCAGTCGATGCGTCCCTACGAATCCCATTTTCCAATTGCTTATATTGTGCCCGATATATCATTTCAGTAAAGGAAATGCAAAACATCTAAATAGATAAGAGCTTCACTTCAGAAAACCTCATTTGACTCTTACAGTCTGTTTATTGCATCCA
Organism: Annona cherimola; assembly: GCA_030490835.1. NCBI lineage: Eukaryota > Viridiplantae > Streptophyta > Magnoliopsida > Magnoliales > Annonaceae > Annona > Annona cherimola. The sequence continues at coordinate 59,583,697 of CM059973.1, read as the reverse complement.
ACCAATGAGAATGGTTTTATTAAGTTATAACCGATTCTATTGATCAAATGTCGGTTGGGCCTTATGTAAAGATTGAAATTCAATTAAAGATTAAAATTCAATCGGAATGCACTTCAAGGAATCAGGCCCAATACCAACTGCCACGAGACGTATGTGGGCCATAATGAAGGTATAGACCAGTCCATTTTTTATTGCGAGAAGGATATGCTGGTATCATCTGTTTTTCACGTGCTGGGCAATCTCGAGCAGATGGCTAACCAGTCAGCCAATGCACTTGTTATTTGGTGGTTTGAAAAAAATATGTACCCAAAAACCGGGGCCCCTTTTCATTTTGAGAACTCTTTTAGTTTTCTATTTATTTTCCCCTGATAGAATGGACATACATGCAGAATATATATATATATATATATATATATATATATATATATATATATATATATATATATATATATATATATATATATATATATGTATGGATAATATTCAGGTGCAGCGACGCTGCACCGGAATTCCGGTGCAGCATCGCTGTAATAGGCCCCACATGATCATCAAATCATGATCTACTCCACCCATTGCGTTTAGAATAATGTATTCTATTACCATACCAATTTTCATCCCAATCAGATACTTTAAAGTTGTTATTTATATTAAACTATTTTATTACGTTGGATTTGTACCGTTTTCAGATGGGGCCCATATACATATCTGATTGGGATGAAAATTGGTATGGTAATAGAATACATTATTCTAAATACAATAGGTGGAGTAGATCATAATTTCATGATCATGTGGGCCCCGTTTTGGGGCCACTGCACGACTGTTCCGGTGCAGTGACGCTGCACCGGAACAGGTTCCTATATGTATATATATATGTATATATATATGTATATATATATAGGGATATATTCAGGTGCAGCAACGCTGCACCCGAATTCCCGTGCAGGCGCGCGCTCCATGCAATCCAGGCCGTCCGTTCTAGCGCACGTCATCTAAGCTGTTGAAGGGTGCCGCGAGTAGGCTGCAGGGAGAGTAGGTGAGGGCGTGCGTCTATGCGTGTATGGGATCCATGTGTCAGGCAGTGGCTGCAAAAAGCTGCTGTGCATTCAATGCTGACAGCAAGCTTGCCGCATTCCACGTCACTTACTTGTGCATATAGCATGCCGATAAGCAAGTATAGCATATAAACACTTACTTGTGCATATAGCATGCTGATAAGCAGAGATGAAACAGATGTCCTACAATTTCACTTTACACAATACAGGAATAACATGCTCATTCAACACGACAAGGTATAGCATATAAACACTTGTGCATATAGCATGCTGATAAGCAAAGATGAAACAGATATCTTGCAATTTCACTTTACACAATGCAAGTATAGCATGCTCATTCAACACGATAAGAAACTAATAGTCGCAAAAAGATGACCTTTAGTAGCAAAATATACACTTACGTTTGTATATAGCATGCTGATCCACCATTTAGCATGCGGATAGCCAGAAATAGATGATGTGGAATGCGGCAAGCTTGCTGCCAACATTGAATGCGCAGCAGCTTTTTCCAGCTTCCAGCCTCCTCTTCCCCTCTCTTCCTTTCTTCCCGCTTCAACCGTCCCGCTTCCCAACACTCTCCCCCTCTCTTCCTCACGCGCCACCTTCTCTCTTCCCACGTTTCCACGACGGGACAGAAGTCAGCACAAAAATCGGCATGCCAGCTCCCCACTGCAACCTACACGCAGCAGCTGCGGGCTAAACGCAGTCTCCCACGCAGGGCCGAACGAGCGGCCAGGATCTCACACGCTGGAATGGATGGTGCGATGGCACACCTGCATGGGGAATTCGGGTGCAGCGTTGCTGCACCTGAATATATCCCATATATATATATTGATATTCATGCAGAATAGATATTTAGGGATGTGTATAACTATGTTTTTGAATTATTTTTTATTACAAGCCATTCGCTGCTCCTCACTAACCTCTTCTCCTGGCACTACACAAAAAGAAGAAAAGATGCGGGGAGCCAGCTAACTAGAACCAGAAGAAGAGGCATCTAGCATAAAAAAAAATGTGCAATATTGCTGGGTGGCTCACCCCATCATACCTTGGTCTCCTCCCTATCTACAATCGCAAGGGCACAAGCTGCTTGATTCCTGCTTCTCAGCACATGACCAAAGGAAATTTGCTCAAACAGATTTATAGGCAATCTTGATCTCCTTAATGGTAAACTTCACATTGGACACAATAGTACAATTTCCCACAAGAGAATTGATTAAGTCCATTGAATCACTTTGCACCTCTACTCCTTTGAATCCTGAGTAAAAGTGCCTTTGCTTCCATCCAAAGAGGGTCTGACTCTCCCTAGCTGCCGCAAACGACCCAATCCAACTTAATAATGATTGCCCCCAGAACATCGTCTTCTTCTCTCCTACTACATCAACATTTCTCTTCATGGAGCCCATATCTAGTCGGGTCTATCAAGATGGACTTTCATCCAGGTTTACATGCCCTTTAAGACCCAATAAGGATGAGTTAAAACTAGTGCAAATAGTCGACAAACCAACTGATAATGCCCTCGAAAACCACTGGACTTCCTCAGCTAGGAATTTGTTATGGAGGAACCATATCCTTAATCCTTACCTTCTGAGAGCAGTGGAAGATCTTCTAAATATTACTGAATGCTTTAGATCTGCACATGGAAAAAAATGCCCCTCCACAAAGAGCAGATACCATGATGCACTCCCAAAATAAATGCAAATTTCCTCCTGCATATCTACTTGGTTGCAGGGGAAACAGTGAGGTTCAACTGGGATGCCCTCTTTCTCAAGAGGTTTAGTTTAGTTGGTTGGGAGTCTGTGAACATCCTCCACCCAAATAGTTGAACTTTCTTTGGACTCTCTCTCCTCCAAAGCGCTTTCAAAGACTTGCCCAATGCCAAATCATTTGAAATCAGTCGTCCATCCGTATCAAATGGTTGTTTCCTCAATTGCCAATCTATATGTTGATTTCACCCTGAATTGCCCATTGCTTCCTTCTCACAAAAGCTTCAGTCATCCTCCTCCCATCTTGGCTGAGAGATGTTTTTGATAAGCTGCTAACCCTACTTACCAACAACCATTTTGATTGCAGATTCCTTCCAGGATCTCCTTTCTTTGTTAATATATTGCTCCATTAGTGCTCCTCTGTTGAAACCCTTAGGAAGAGGCCCTTGACGTTAATGGGTGGGACTGCCCGTCGACAGAAAAGGATGCACTCTTTCCTAGACTGCCGTTGTTGCGGTTTGAAGCATTTCAAGGCAGGTTCTATCATTTTAATTTGTTAGTTTACTCTAATTAGTTGATTCAACCACCAACACCTAGAACTTTGGTTAAGCTGCCTTGAGGCTGCATCATTTTACTATTAATGATTGTTCGCTTTTACTTAAAATTTCAATTGAATGTTGTTTTACAGGAATGCATAAGTTTGATAAGCTGTCATTTTAAGGCAGTGGAACTTTCCATGCACAACTGTTCGTGGTATATATAGTCGAGGGAAGAAGGATAAAGTATATTAATTGAAGAAGATATACTGAAGCTCTGACTTCTTTTTGCTATTGAAGTTCAATTGTAATTTTTGGTCGAGTCTTCTTCTTATTTTTTTAATACTTGAATATTTACTACTTTATTTACAATATCACAAATTTGTAAAATTTTGTATATCTTAAACTGCTCGTAAATGAAATTACAATGGTAAGTGAAATTGGTCGGCTTTTTGGTGCTTCTGAAAATTGTTACAAATTGTAAATATTGCAAATTGCGTAACCGATTGAATGCACCCAGGTGCATTCAGCCTCCTTGCAGTCGAGTGCATTTCACCTATTTTTTTATCTTTTTATTTTTTTATAAAAATGTTAATCTAGGTATATTTAACATGTGTATCAATTTTTATCATTTTTGAAGATTTTTAGATATTTATTTTTAATTTTTTAAAATCAGTAACATTTTTTCAGGCCAGAAATGATCAGCCCGAGCTTTTCATATCATTGGAAGTTTTAGACTTGGATGTTTATATATTTCGGAAACAATTCCCTACAAACATTGTTCAAAAAAATTTCTTGCAAAAAAATAATTGTTTTTTTTTTCCATTTTTCATAAGATTCTTAATATCCAAACCTCTCATAATATTTATCCATATTTCTTTAATTAAGATGTCAAATCCTTTCAATTGTATTCACTCTCAAATGATGTTAAATATTTATAATATACAAGTTTCTATTTAAAATGATTTTTGATATCATAAATATATATATATAGAGCTGTTCCGGTGCAGCGTCACTGCACCGGAATAGCGGTGCAGTTGCCCAAAAATAGGCCCCACATGATCATGAAATCATAATCTACTCCACCAATTGTATTTCGAATAATGTATTCTATTACCATACCAATTTTCATCTCAATCAGATATGTATATGGTCCCCATCTGAAAATGGTATAAATCTAATGTAAGAAAATAGTTTGATGTAAATAACAACTTTAAAGTATCTGATTGGGATGAAAATTGGTATGGTAATAGAATACATTATTCTAAATACAATGGGTGGAGTAGATCATGATTTCATGATCATGTGGGGCCCATTTCAACGGTGCTGCACAAGAATATTCCTCATATATATATATATTAATTTACATTTGGCTGACGATCTTATATGACAACCCATATTGCACGCGCAATACGGGCAACTAAAAATTTTTATATATTTTTTTACTAAATGGGTGACCCCATCTAGATCTTCTTTTCTGTAAAATTTAATTTGTAATCTTTTGGAATTTGTTTGATATTTTATTTTGAATTCTAAAAATCAATAAAATAGTCATCCGCACATAAACCCATTTTTTAAGCTCACATGTTCAATAAAAAAAAGTTAATTAGAAAGTATTTTCCAGCCGTGCATGGGGCGCAGCATACAGAATTTTTATATTTTACACCGTTTAAGTGTTAAAAAACATATTTAAAAAGACGGAAAATCCATTTACATATTAAAAAAAATAATGAAAAATATTTTCTAGAGCCGCATAGGGCGCACAGGACACGGACCCTTTATATTTTACACAGTTTAGATAGATGAAAAACGAAAATTTGAACGCACCAATGAGACGCATACGGTTAACCATAAGGAATCACTCGGGTTAGATGTAGCAAACATCTTTAAAACATAGGAGGGAATCCATTTTTATACGCCACTCCATACAAATATCTCTAAGGAATTATTCTCCACATTTTTTAGTTTTAATTGATTTGCTGAGGATGACTGTTATAACTTAAATTAGATTTCCTTTGGGTTTTGCTTCACGCTAAATGCAGAGAAACTTTCTTGCTTTGGAGAGCGTTTGATACGGGAGTAAACTTTACATAAGTCATGAGCAATTAACTGAATTTGAACTGGACAGTAGTTTTAAAAACTTAGATTGCTCAGCTCATCGTTCCAAATCGTTGAATATATACATTCTAACGTGGGTTTCATTCAGCCTAATCAACTACGACAATCCAGACAAAACATAGCCATCTTCAACCAGGTTAAATAAAAAAAGCCTATTGGGTCTTGTCAATTCGGCCAAATCAACTAGTGGTGGCTCTTCTCAAAAGATTCTCTATAATCTATACACTACAATATAATTAAAATAAAAGAAAAAACCAAAAGAAAAAAACCATCATTTAAATTTTAAGTGGCTTCATCCTCAGCATTCACTTCCTTCCATGCCCATTGGCTATGAAAGCAATGGAGCTTGATTACAATTAATTTGTGGTTCAGTACTGCTTTCTTACTATTTGGACACTTATGACTTGCATCCATCCAGAACCTGAAATGGTAGGCCCCATAGTTATTACATAGAATCTACTACACAAATGAGAAGGATTTTACATACATGTGGACAGCCAAACCACTGAAATCAAAATGCTGTACAGATGGAAGGATTTCAATCTTAAAATTAGAATACAAAAATTAATCCAATTAACAAACGCTTCGGTTATTAATATTAATTATCAAACCTTCGGGTTCTAGTGGTACAATGACTGAGGTGGAGCCCTCATGACAGTCCAAGATCTTCTCACATGTTTCCACAAGGCTTTGCCTACAGTTTGGGCAGGAGGTGTTTGATGCGAGCCACTTGTCTATGCACTTGAGGTGGAAGCCATGGTTGCACTTGGGCAAGACCCTTAATCGATCTCCTGCAGCGAAGTCGGACAGGCAAATAGTGCACTCCGACAGCTTCATGCTTCCCGTGGAGTAGGCTAGGGTGGGGAAAGTTTTGAGAGTTTTTCTGTCGATCCCCATGTTAGGTGGAGCCTGATCAGCAGCGGCGGCGGCGGCTCCGGCTCTTGAGCGGTTGGAGCACCTCAAAGCACACCTGATGATTGAGTGGAGACCAAGTGAACAGACGACAGCACAGAGGAGGACGGAGAGGATCATGACAACATGAGTGTCGAGACGGCTTTCGCTGGAGCTCTCTTGGGATGGGCCATGGCTCGCTGCCGGGGGAGATGCTCCATCATTGCCAGGGAGATGGAAGAAAGGAGTGTGTAGAAGTAGTCTCCTTGAGTACAAGTTACCGAGAAAAGAAGAGGCAGACATGGAAGAAAACATGGTGAAGTAGATGTAGTTTGACTGATTTTTGAGTTGTGTTATGCTATCATGGGAGGGAGACGGGGGCTTGCATGTATATATATAGGTGTAAAGAACAATGGGAGAAAATAAAGGTTAGCTCTACCTTTTTCTCGATTATTGTATGGCCTCTCACATTCAGTGTACAGCTTCACATCAGCAGCATAAGACTAGATGAGATTCATAAAAGAACTGTCAACTTCAGTTGCTTTATTTATTTATTTTTGAGTGGCCGAATCCAGCAAGTGATATGTTGGGGTCAGCTTGATCTTTCCCAGATTCCTCTTATCTAAATCTCATGTTTGATCACAGTAGAGGTTATTAATCAAGCGCCACTTAAGTTCATAATATATATAAAGCACTTAAAAGGAAAGTTTTGCCTTTTTATATTAAATCAATATTAAATACTGGAAATGAGCATCTCTTAGAGAAGATTTTAGCTTATGTATGTCTTTAAAAAAAGGATAACTATTGGGAGTTATCTCTTTTTGATATGTCTTTAAAAGCAATTAATCCTGAGTATCCTGTCTAGGCTGAGTCAACACCCATTAATCTGGAAGCTTCTGATCTGCAATCCGCGCCATTGGACTGCATAGACAGTGGCCGAGCTGGTTTTATCGTTGGGAAATCAATAAACATGAAATGGATTTTCCATTTATCATCAAAGTTTAAAAAATGGATGGGGTTACGTGAAAGCTCTTCTACGAGTAGGACTTGCTGTGTATGTACGTGATATGTTTCCTCAATTAGTCGGCGTTGTCTCACCGGGTTGTGATGGATTTTGATCCTATTTTTAATAATCTTAATTAGATCATATTGTAATCTTATTTTCAATCCCTAATTAATCCACCTAAACCGGGTCTAAAAAATTGGATTTTTTTGGTCCTCAAAAGTTGATAAGCGATCAACTTCGGCTGAAAATGTTAATTAGAGTTGATATAAACGTATGTATACATGTGGTAGGTTGAGGGGTTAGATCTTTTCGGCTAGTTTTTGAGACTCTTAAGCACTTAACAAGTGGTATTAAAGTCTAAAGTGAAACAACTTCACTCAAGAGATGGGAAAAATAGGTTGATGGGGTTCCAACTGGTGGCGGAGCCTAGACTTTTGGGGAAAGGAGGCAAACAAACTTAAGGGGGAGAGGTCATAAATAGAAAATTTATCCCGTCCATTGTCTTTAAAATTCTTTACTTTATTATCATATTAATTTTCATCCAAATTGAATGTATATAGGCCCCATCGGAAAATAATACAAAATCAACGTAATAAAATAATTTAATGTAAATAATAATTTTTAAGTTATTTTTTCAACATCTAAACTGTTTAATATACGCTTTTTATATGGATAAATGATTTTATAAAGCGTCATAGTATTCTAATATATGTGGGGCCCATTTTACAGCGGATTACACTTAAATAGTTTTTACACACACACATATATATAGAAAATAATCAAGTGCATTGGGACTGCACCATACAATAGGGCCCGCTTGATGATAAAGTTAACATTTACCTCAAAATTTGTATTTAGAATTATTTACTTTAACAATATACACATTTTCATCTAAGTATGCGTATAAGTCATATTTTGAAATAGTACAAAATCAATATAATAAAATAATTTAAAATAGATATTAACTTTAAAGTAATAATTTCAACATCTAAACCATTCAAAACAAGATTTTTAATATCGATAAATGATTGTATAAGGTATTATAGTATTCTAATATGTGTGGAGTTTATTTTGCAATGAAATGTATCATAATTATCGTGCATACGGACTGCACTTGAATGGTTATATACATATAAATCTTTGGATATAGAGATAAACATATATATTTAGGTGCAATTATCTCAAAATGGGCTACATATGATCATAAAATTGTAATCTACTTTACCCCATTGTATTTAAAATTATGTATTCTATTGGTATACTAATTTTCATCTTAATTGGATGTGTATGGGCCTTATCTGAAAATGGTATAAATTCAATATAATAAAATAGTTTGATGTAAATAACAACTTTAAAGTTATTTTTTAACAAGTAAACTATTTTTTATATAATTTATATATAGATAAATGATTATATAAAATATTAATATGTTTAAGTACAGAAGTGGTCCATTTTGGGCCAAATGCACTGTAAATTATGGTGCAGACAAATGCACATAAATATTTCTCATATATATATATGAGAAATATTCAGGTACAACTTTACTACACCACAATTATGGTGCAATTACCTCAAAATTGGCCTCACATGATCATAAAATTATAATTTACTTCACCTATTATATTTAGAATTACATATTCTATTACTATACCAATTTTCATCCCAATTGGATATGTGTATGAACTCCATTTGAAAATAGTACAAATTTAATGTAATAAAATAGTTTGATGTAAATAACAATTTTAAAGTCATTTTTTTTCAACAAGTAAACCATTTGCTATAAAATTTATATATAGATAAATAATTGTATAAGGTATCAATATCTTTAAGTACATGTAGGCCTATTTTGAGCCAAATGCATGGTTAATTATAGTGCAGCTTTACTGCAAAGGAAAAGTTCTCTATTTATATATGAGATATGATTTGATGCAAACGGAATGCACCATAATTGTGGCTATATGTTGAAAACAACATTTTAAACTTGATATTTACATCAAAATATTTTATTACGTTGATTTTGTAGTATTTTAAAATAAAATTTATACATATATTTGGTTTAGATGAAAATTAGTATACTATACAGTGAATAATTCAAAAAAAATAGGCGCCACAAATTTTTTATTCATGATCAATTGAAATCTATAGTGCATGGACTGCATAATGTAGTCACATGCACTAGTTACATAAAAGAGATTTCATATAACCCCATCAATCATCAATTATTAAGATATTACAAATGAAGCAGATTACATAAAAGAAAAGGTTTATAAAAGCATATATATATATAGGGAAATAATCCAGTGCATGCGACTGCACGGTGCAGTCCATGCACTGTGGGCCCCACTTGATCATAAATAGAAAATTCACCCCACCCATTGTATTTAGAATTGTTCACTTTATTAGCATACTAATTTTCATCCAAATCCAACATGTGTGTAGTCCCCATCTTAAAATGGTGCAAAATCAATGTAATAAAATAGTTTAATGTAAATATCAAGTTTAAAGTGGTTTTTTCAATATCTAAACCCTCTAAAGTATGATTTATATATGGATAAATGAGTGTATAAAGTTTCATTGCAATCTAATATATGTGGGGTTCATTTTACAGCGGACTGCATAGGATCGGTTCTCATATATATATATATATAGAGAGAGAGAGAGAGTGAGTGTGCACGCCTCAAAACATATATTTGTTTTTAGTCTTTTTAGTCTTTTTATTTTTGAGTTTTTAACTTTTACTTGAATTCACATATATTTAGTTTTACTATCAAAATGTTATCTTTTTATTTGTGTATAGTTTTATAATTTAAAAAATTAATAACTTTTAGCCCAATTTAATGTGAAATGAAAATTGTAGATTCTTGAAAGTATAAAATAGACATATCCGAAATTAATTTATATATGACGATTATACACAGGCCCACATAAAAATGAAAGAAAAATTAAAAAACTAAAGAAAAAGGCTCACAAAAAGTGTATGTATTGGATCATCACCGATAATTGTACAGTGTATGAGAAATATGTGCAGTCCTACAAGTAACCATTTTTCGATCAAAATTGTTTCGATGAGATTAGGAAAGTATTTTACTTTTTTTTTTTTTTTTTAAAAAAAAGAAAATTACTATCAGGTAGGTTCGAAACTTCGAATCCCCGAACTCCTCCGTTGAATCCAACATGTCGAAATTATGTATCGGTCCAAACCCTTACCAAAATCTATTCCACGGTCAAAAAAGTAGATTCAACTTGTTCGCAATCGTTTGGTTTCGATCCCGCCTAACTAGATATTCGGATTATTTACATTAGCGGGTGGTTATTAGTCTGCACTCGACAGGTAATATGGGTATGGTGCAGATATTTTTATCACAGCTGTAATCGCACAGAAGAGTCAGCTTTGGACAAGTGTACAAAAGTTGCTCTAAAATAATTTGTAAGGGTGCTCTATCGCTCAGCAGTATTGAATTGTTAGCCTGTACCTTTTTCATGAATTGAATTGGATGAAAATGTGGGATTAACGTGTAATAGAAATTAAAAAAAAGTTGCACTGAAAATGTAAAAAGTCTACAGAAATTGAAAAATATTGTATATATATATATATAAAAATATTGTCATTTTTTGTGAATTTGAAAAATATTGCTGTGAAATGGAAGATTTCTCATATCATCATCTAATCCACATTCCGTCTCATCTCACTAGCGAGTGAATAGGAGTGCAACTTAGGTCGGGAACGTACTAGCTTTAAGTGAACTCTAACCCTAAATAGCGTTTAGGTGAATCTTAACCATCATCTTAAAATTCAAGTTCAGTTTAGTCTTAATTTTAGGGTGAAATTCGGATTAGTTTATGTAAGATGGTAAATCTTACAAAGGGTCTATTAGAGAGCTGATATGATACGACAAAGTTCAGATAGAGAGTCTTAGAAAACTTTCAAATGATTAGGCCAAAAGGCCTAGCTGAATACCTAAACGGTGTAGGTGAGTTTTGAGAATTTAAGACAACCCCGAAGGGGTGGCAATATAAGTTAAAATTTACCGATAAGAATAACAAAACTCTTTGAACACGGTTACATTTGCACCAACTAATTCTAAAATATACCTTTGATTACAATAACTTATTTATTTATATTTTACACATAAATGTATATAACTTATGGAATTTTTAATTTTGATGAAAATTTGTCTTCTAATTAAAATATAATGTTAAGTAAAATAAATATAATGAATTTTCATCAACAACTAGATAAGAAAAATAAATAATGTTACATGAAATCACTATCTAAACTAGTTTAATAAAATGGTACATATATTTCGTAGTTAATTGGTATGTATATAATAATTTTAAAAGTTAGTATATTTGCAATCATTTACAAATCGAGTTGATGTAGATACAAGAAATTTAACTTTTTATGGACAAATGTAGACAACATTTAAATTTTGTAATAAATATTTTATAGTTTAATTAAGATATGCTTACGCGAAAGTATTTTTATTAGAATTTAATTAAAATGCTTAATTCATAAATCAATATAATTTTTTTAATAAATTAGGAGGCATGGGTTCTAATTGGATCAGGTTCTAGTACCGGGTTAATATAAATCCAGTAGTAGGTAAGTTTCTTCCGGATTGAGTTGGAACAAGTCTACATTGAAAATTTTTATAAAATTGAAACTCATATCCGGTTTTTCCTGAGTCTTATCAAGCAAATTTGGATTGACCTGGTACCAAATTACATCCCTACCTGCAAACAAGCAATTGAGAAAAGTTACATATAAAACAGAAAGAAAATGTTATTATTTTTTGAAAGTTGAAATAAAAATTAATTTTAAAAATGCTAGATTCCATCACATCTTCATCAATGTTCAAACAACTTTCCTAATCTATTATACTAATGCTTTCATTCATTTCTTTGGATGGAAGAGATTTTATCCTACACAAAATCTTTTGTGTGTGGCAGAAAAATCTTCTCTAAAGATTGCAAGGACAAAACCCGAGGTGATCTTCCCAAAGATCTGACCAGCGACCACCATCAAGAAACCAATTCATTTGATAGCGCGAATGATTTATTATTATTCCTTTTCTCTTTTTGTGTAGATTTGTCACAAGTGCGAGCACAGTCAGACAAAAATCGAGACATCCAAGTAGACTCTAAAATGGCAGTTGACCATTGCCACTTGCAACTTTTATAATCATTATTGTTACTACTACATTAGACCACAATGGATCCCCATGCTCCTATGAGCACTGGAAGCCGGATGAATATTCTAGTTCTCCGAATGCCATCCCACTGAGCCATTCCCCAATCAACATCCAAATCGCAAATTTGGCAGTTTAGAATTCAAGAACCCTGGCCAGAGAGACAACTAATTATACTTGCACCTAACAGTGTTAATGCTAAAATTCGTGCAGTAAAAATATCTTAATCGAGCACACATATCCAAGAAAAAAAATAAAAAATAGGGTTAATTTCAAATATGCTCACTTCCTTTGCCCTTGATTATAAATATACCCCACTAAGTTTGAAAACTTTCACATATATCCACTAGGTATTTCATTAATTTCAAATATACCCAATATGACACTTAGGAGCGTTTAATAATTTTAAAAATCCTAAAATACTCATGATTGATCTAGCATCCATTGTCATTGGTGTTATATCCATACTGTTAGATCTCATTTTGCTTAGCTTCTCTCTCAAGTTGAATGAGTTTTCATCACATCGTTTAACTTCTACCATAGTTGAATGACTATTATTATTAATTAATAAGGGACATTTTGGATATTTCTTATAATAAATAATGACGATTTTTAATTATGCCTGACGGAACGGATATTAATGAAATTCCACTCATGTTTAGTGGGTATATGTGAAAGTTTTCAAACTTAGTGAGTATATTTATAATTAAGAACAAAAGCAGTGGACATATTTGAAATTAATCCTGAAAAATAAAACGTAAAAACTTATGCAAGCATAATATAAATCCATAAACAAATGAATGGGAAAAAAAATAAATCAAGAAGATCAACTCAGAGACCCGCAATAGTGCAATTGCTGGCATATGTTGATGGTAAGAAAAATTACTCTCTATATTTTGGTCCTTATATCTTTTCTAGGGGTACAAGTAAGGTCAAGTTTTACTGGGTTAAGTCAAACCCAAATCATAATTATATAAACTAGTTTTAACTCGATTTCATGTATGTTTTGGACTTGGTTTCATATTGAATTTCGGTTTTGTAGTTGGATTAAACTATTTCATATTTTCAAAAATGTAACATATTATTAAAATTAATAAATCAAAATAAAATATCTTTAAAGATATTATAACGTTGATCTATAAAACAATGTAAATAATAATTATTTGTTAAAAATGAAAATAGAATTTTATTTATTATTAAATTTTAATAAGTAAAATTAAAAAATTGCTAATTTATTTGTGAAAGTTAATAAATTGCCATATGCCTAATATTTTAAAAATATAAATAATATTATATATACTTTGGAATTCATCTTTAATGAAAATATTTAAAATAATAAAAAGAAAAACAAAGATTGTTGCGTTAGTTATTAAAAATAAATAACTTAGAATAAATATTTTCAATGATTAATACATATATCAATTAAAAATATATTTTAAGAGTATATATTAAATCTATAAGAATGTACCCTGGGTTCCTAAACCTGATCCAAGTAGCAAGCCTAATCTTTTAGTCCCCATCTTAAAAGATCATTTTTTTTAAGAAAAAAAAGTGGGCCCCGAGTTGCCTAAGCGCATCATGACACCACCACACGAACACTCTACACTACTTAAGTTGGGCCATGCATTCCTTTTGGCCTAACGATAATGGAGATAAGCCACTTTGTGCCCAAGTGGTAACTCACGAAGGTAGGCAAGCGGCACTGGTTATTTCAAAAAGTCCTCCCGGCAGTGGAGATCAGCTGTTGTGGAGGCTTTTATCCCATAAATATAGATCAGCTTAATCTCTCGTGAGTTTAGGTGGGAGCTTGTTTTCTCCCATAAAAATAGGTGGAAAGTTTATAGTCCTCTAGATGAATGGGCTTAATTATAATATCAAATGTCATATTGTACAATGCCAATAAAAAGAGATTATGGAAATAGAAAAGCAAGATGAAAGGATCAAGATATTTTTTTCAAAGCTAACTAACTGAGATCAACTAGGTAAATGGCTTGGATCAAAGACGTTGAAAAGATATGATGGCTTTATGGATTAACCAAGAGTGGTGCTTATGTAGAGTCATGTTTCAATACACCCTGATGATATGATCGCTTTATGGACTAACCAAGAGTGGTGCTTATTCTTGATTAAAAAAAGAAAGATAATGTTTTAATACACCTTGATGCATTGAAATTTCAATACATAAGGGTACAAAACCCCAATTTTTAAAATATTTATGAATTTTTTTATAAAATTGCTAATCTGTGTATTTAAATTATGTATTAAGTTTTACCTTTTTGGAGATATATAAATATATTTTTTGATTTTTGAGAAAAGGGGTATTTTAGTCATTTAAAAATGACTAAAATCTCCTCTATTTTAAAAAATTAAAAATATATACACATTTTCAAAAATGGTAAATTTTAATTTATATATTAAATACACATAAACCAGCGGTTTTATAAAAAAATTTAAAAAGTAGAGTTTTGCAACTTGAAGGCATTGAAACCAGCCTCGCTTATTCAAGGAATGCAAGATATCCACACCACTAAAATGAAGATCAAGAACACCAATACACAAACAGAGAGGCGAGAATCCAAGGCGTTCCGCTAAAAGACCCAATCAAGTGGGGCCTACCGAAAAGCTCAAGAAGAGCAAGGAGGATCTAGACATTAGAGGATGGTTATGATCACGGGTTCAAAAAAAGTTAGCTTATCAACCACCAAAGCTTCGGGCTAGTTAAGTTGGTTTTCTAATACCACTAACCCAATTACCTACAAGAACCCCCCTAAGTCTTAAAATTGCAACATGAAATGTTGCAAATAGTCATGATCAAAACTATACTCGCGCAATTTCCTGTACTCCACGCCCTATATGAGATACGGATAAATTATCCTCTGAAGACAGTCTAAGGCGCCCCATTGTGAAGCAACCCATGACTAAAAAAGAATTTTATTAAAAGACTTCTGCCGTCAAAAACAATCCGCTCGAGATTTTCGTAATAATAGTATTAAAGGCTAGCAATGGACGTGAAGGTTATGGATTCTACTTTCTAAACGGGCAATCAAGAAGGCCAACTTAGAGTAGGGTACAACTTGAATAGGGTATCCATCCCTATAGACCCTACTCTAAATTAGGTAGGATAAAGTAGAAGATTTTACTATAGATATAAGTAGGGTGAAAATCATTACTTAATCTCCTAAATAGGGTAAGGCTAGGTAAGCACATTATGTGCTCAGAATCGACCAGGATAGATACCCACATAGGTACTCTAATATATAAATAATAATAAATATGTGTATTAAATAAATATATAATAGTTTCTACCTACCCATTCACCAATAAATTATTGTTTGTTTGATTTTCTTTTTATTTTTTATAAATTGTACAAGGTTTGTATTTGTGATGGTGGATGTTGATGTTAATGTGATATTAATGTAGATAATGTGGCTATAAAGAGTGTGGAAATATATATATAAACATCAACAAAATGAAACTAATTGTAAGCTGTAAAATCTAAAATATAAATGAGTATTATTTATATTATTTAAAATAATACAAAAAATATTTTTTCATATGTCGTGATAACTGATTTGGAACCGAAATTGAATTGACCATATAGGTAATAGATAGAGTAGAGTAGAGTAGGGTATTGTACGAGTCAATCCTATAAGCTAGTAGGGTGTGGTAAACTTTTTGAAAATATGGTATAAATAGGGTAGACTATTACCGAATCGAACTGACCCGAGTTGCACCCCTAACCTAAAGGCTAAATTAAAATTACTAGTAGGCAAGTGAAGTCATCCCAAGAAAAGAAAAGGGCTACCATTAGGTTAATTTCATTGGAGTGTGGTACTAGAGTAACTCACCATGGATGTCATTCTTTAAAGGAGAGTGCATTGACGCAACGTCTGACTAAAAAAGGATTTATAATGTCAAAAACGAACAGCTCGAGCTTTTCCTTATCACATTGCTCCACTTGACAGCTAGCACCCACTACCAGAGTATATTGACAGGCATCCCCTTCCATGACTAGGAGTGCAACTCGAGTTAGTTCGGTTCGGACAGTAGTCTACTCTACCTATACTCTAGTTCTAAAAAGTTTACCCTACCTTACCTGCTTACAAGGTTGGTTCTTACTATATTCTACCCTACCCATTACCCATATGGTCGGTCCGGTTCCGGTTCCAAATCGGTACCTACAATAACTAATGACGACATGTGAAAAAAATATTTTTTGTATTGTTTTCAATAATATAAAATAATACACATTTACATTTTAGATTTTATATTTTATAATTAATTTCACTTCGTTGTTGTTTACATTTATTTTCACATTCTTTATGGCCTCATTATTCATATTAACAATCACATTAACATCATTATCCGCATTCATGTTATGATAATCCGTCATTATAAATACAGACCTTATATGATTTATAAATAAATAAATCAAATCAAGAATAATTTATTGGCGAATGAAGGATAGAAACTATTTTATATAACATTTATAGTTCTTTACATAGTAAGATATCTATGAGGGCATCCATCCGAGTCGGTTTCGGGTACCCTATGTGTATACTCTATCCTTAGTTTATTTAGGAGGTTGAGTAATAATTTCTATTTTACCCGTACTGTAAAATTTTCTACCTTATTCTGCCCAATTTAGGACTGGTAAATACATATGGGTACCTTACCTAAATTGTACCCCCATTGGTGACCCTTCAAGCTTTAGGATGTGTTCTCCTGTGACAATCTTTGGACCATAATAGTCCACTCCCAATGATTTACCCCTCAACATCTCTGCACAAGCCTTTTCAATCTCAAAAATTCGGTCCATAGGCCACGTGTCATTCCTTCCCCTGAAGCTCCCATTTCATATGCCATATTTCCCATGTACAGGAGCCCGGGTACAACCTTTTTTTTTTTTTTTTTTTGATCTCTTAATGATAAGGAGGCCAAGGAGCCCAAGTATCACTTGCATGTGACTTGCCGATGCATGAAACACTATCAAAAGAGTAAGCATTGGCCATTTGTATACCCATGCATGAAGCCCATGTGCAGCATTGGTTATTTCATTTCTTTCCATAAAAATCACCATTCCATTTAATCCCATTGACGGCCACCACTGGATAGTTTCACTTCCATCAAAGTCCAATTCTAAACATATTTACATACCTGTTCACAACCCCCAACCCATTTGCATACCGTATCCAAGCACATAAGCTCTCTTCAGTCACTTTCGAGGCCTGGGAATAGATTCTCACTTAAGCGTAAGGAAGTTTTCATTGGAAGTCGATCCCATCTTTATCCTATCAAGTCTTCATCTCACCTTATTTTAAGTTGGGTTAATTTCAGGCTAACCTTGCTTTATTTTTTAAGGGTTGAGTAAAATTTGATTCCGGTTCCAAATCAATTCTTACAATAATCTTCATAATATGTTTTAAAATCATAATTTTAGTGTGAACTTTGCTTAAAAATTTATAGTCAGTTTGATAGTATTATAATTTTAAAATGCATTTATTAGATTACTAAAATAAATTTCTATATTTTTGAATATATAATATATTTAATAAAAGATACATTGAATATTAGTAATTGGGGTTGGTTCTGAGTATTCCAACGGGGAAAATTGCGCCATAGACCCTCTAACTATGCATATTGGCATTTTAGACCCCGACGTTTGCGTATTAGCATTTTAGACCCCCGGAAATTTTGACCTTTGCATTTTAACCCCCGCGCCCTCACGGCGTCAACAAAGCAGCATCTGACCGTCCGAAATGATGAAAAAGACGGAAATACCCTTGTGCCTATGTTTTAAATACAGGACTTAAGCTTTTGAAGCGCGCTGTGGCGCCTCCTGCAGTTGGAACTGGTCGCCCAGTGCTTTCAGGAGATCGAGAAGGACGTGGGTTATGTCACTAGCCTATTTCATCTCACCGATGACGTTATCAAACAGGTTGGGCTTCTCCGCAAGCAGCTTGCGCGGCCTGATCATGCTTTGGCCGTCGATACTTGGGAACTTCGGAGGTTGTATGGAAGCGGGCCGGTGAAATCATTGCCGGATGCATTGATGCTCCGCAGTCCAGTCGAAGCATCGAGGCTCATGGGAAAAGGCCCCACGAAGAAATTCTGGCTCATGTCGAGGTTCCGCAATGCGATGAGGCTAGAAAGCGACTTGGGGAGCGGCGAAGAGAAGGAGTTGCAGCTGATGTTGAGGAACAAAAGGCTGCCGAGGCGTTGGATGTCGTCGGTGATGCTGCCGCTAAGGTTCATGTTGCCGAGGTCGAGCTTCTCGACGGCGCCGGCGGCGTTGCATGCAACTCCGGTCCAATTGCAGTAGGGCAGCTGGGTCTCCGGGCTTTCCTCTCTTGGGGATATTTTCCAATTCGCTAGATGATCCAGCGGATCGATCAGGCTAGATTTTATCGATAGCAGAGCAGCCGAGTCGTTGGGCCTCCATTCCAATCCTAATGAAGAATTGGCAGTGGAACATAAGAAGAAGAGCAACAGGAAAAGTGGCTGCATTCTGCAACTTGATTTCCTTAATTCGTTCCTCTTTTCTACTTCTCTTCTTCCATTCTTGTTTCGCTGCAATGGAAGAAAGAAGAGGTCGAATCGTGATCGAGCCCAAGCTCCATCAGCTGTGAAACCAAGACCCAAGAACTTGAACGAGTAAGTAGTGAGTAATTGGAGGCACCGATCGGGGCGAACAACAACCACGCCATGCATGGCCTGCAGAGCAACAACTTCCTGCTCTGACAGAAGGGCCGCAAAGCCATGGATGGCAGAGTGGTAAGAGTAGAGAAGGCGGGAAGACAGTTCGTTGTTGTTTGAATAAGAGAGGATGGTCTTCTCCAGGAATGAGAGATGTCGTTGAAGCATATCTCTGGGGGAGGAGGAAGAAGAAGGAGCGAGGTGGGGATGGAGTTGGACAATGTAAGTTTGGAGTTCATGGGCATTGAGGGCCAGGGTGTTGAAAACAGGGAGAAGATAAGGAAAAGGAAGGTGGGGGAGTTGGAACTTTCCATGGGATGAGATGGGTGTTGGAGGAGGGGGTTTGCATGGCTGGATTTGCAGTTTGGGGGGGGGGGGGTATTTGAAGGTGAGGATTGAAGAATTTGAAATTGGGGCATGGCGCATTCCTTGGAGAAGATGAAACTCGTGATGTTTGAGAGCTCTTCATCACGAGGATCTTTTGTTATTCTTTGCAAGAGAGAGGAGCTGAGCCGAATCTACTTCACGATATGTTGTGAACCTTGGTGGTCGCAAGGAGGAGGAGCTTTGCGAAGGCATCCGACTTCACGAGATGTTGTGGTCGGAGTTATTATTACTCCGGTTGATTGTGTTTGGGATTCAGATCCCATTGCATCGTTTGCTTTGGAATGGATTAATTCCCTTTGTATCTTTTTCGTAGTCCACAATATATCTTTCCCAGACGCCCATCGCATTCAAAATTTTAATCAGAACATCTTAGAATCGAGTGGACGCGTAAGTTTTAGGTAACAAAAAGCACTTTTTCAAACTGCAGGAGGCACTGGGCGACCAGTTCCAACTGCAGGAGGCTCCATAGCACGTTTCAAAAGCTTAAGTTCTGTATTTAAAACATAGGCACGAGGGTATTTCCGTCTTTTTTCGTCATTTCAGACGGTCAGATGTTGCTTTGTTGACGCCGTGAGGGCGCAGGGGTTAAAATGCAAAGGTCAAAACTTTCGGAGGTCTAAAATGCTAATACGCAAACGTCGGGGTCTAAAATGCCAATACACATAGTTAGAGGGTCTATGGCGCAATTTTCCCGTATTCCAACCTTAGAACCTGCTATATCCTAATTGAACATGTTATTTTTTACTTGAAACTTATCATACACTGTGAGTAGAAAAAAAAAATCTACTCTACTCATTTTGAGATACTTGATGCTAATAATTAAAAGAATCCAGATTGAATGGCTGAGCAAATAGATTTGCCAGTACAAGTTGCTGAATTTAAACTCTATCTAGTTACTTTCAAGATACAGAATAGATTCTCACTTAAACGAGTCTTGATTAAATGGTTTGGCAAATAAATTTTTCATTACAAGTCATTTGATTTAAGCTCAATCCAGTTACTTCCTTGACCCGCGAAAAGGTTAATTTCAACTGTACCTACTACATTTGTCCTTAATTACAAATACACCCACTAAATTTGAAAATTTTCATATATACCCAATAAGTATGGGTGACATAATTATCCTGTCATACATAATTAAAAATCTCCATTATCCATCATATGAAATGTCTAAAATGCCCCTTATTATTTAATAATAATAATCGTTCAATTACAACATAAGTCGAACAATGTGATGAAAACACATTTAATGTGAGATAAAAGCTACACAACAAGTTTTAACGGTTTGAATATTGCACCAATTACAATGAATATGAGAACAATGAGGGGTATTTTGGAATTTTTAAAATTATTAAACGTTCACAACTGTCGTAATGAATATAATTGAAGTTATTGAAATACTTAGTGGGTATATGAAAGTTTTCAAACTTAGTGGGTATATTTGTAATTAAAGATAAATGTAGCGGATATATTTGAAATTAACCCCTAGGAATAGATCCCAAATTAAACGAGTCTACATTAAATGGCTTGGCAAATAGATTTGCGGTTACAAGTCATTTAATTTAAACTCTGCCCTATCACTTCCCACTGCAATCCCACCCACTAATTGATTATGTCACTTTAACCCTCACAAGCTTTTGTAAGAAAAAACATTTATGTTTTTACGGGCTCATAAATCAAAAGATATGAAATAAATAATTTTATTATTTTTTGAGGTGAAACCTACCTAATTTTTTTGTAATAATCAGTGCACGACAATGTGACTAAGCATCTCTTTTGATTAGTGGCGACTATATCTTAATTTTATTTTCGAGATTTTTGCAAATATACCTACAAGGTTTGACCAATATTGCATCCATGTCCCTAAGTGTGCCAAATTTGCAAATATGCCCACAAAGTTTACATAAAATTACAACCGTGTCCTTTCCGTTAGGATGCCGTTAGATTTTTATGTAAAATGATGATAATGCCCTTTAACCCAAGTGGTAAATCTGTAATTTTTTCAAATATTGTAGATATATTTGCTATTTCATTATTTTATATATTTTTGCGTGTATTATTATTTTAGATTTTTTTGCAAAAATGTTTACAATATTTTCAAAAATTGAAAGTATACAATTTTGCTTAAGGGCATTATCGTCATTTTACATAAAAATCTAACTGCATCATAACTAGGGGTGCAACTTGGGTCGGGTAGGTCCGGGTAGGGTCGACCCTACCCTTACCCTATTTTTAAAAACTCCTACCCTACCCTATTTTTTTAAGGCCGGGTCGGTCTCGGTTCCGGTTCTAAATTGGTTTCATTAAACAATTTACCAAATCTGTTCCAAACATTTGCAAGAAATTCATAAAACAGTTAACGGATGCATGAAACTTTTAACAACAAATCAGTCAGCCATTGCCTGTGTAATTCATCTGTTCTGGTTATCCTCATCTCAATTTGTAGGCCCAACTACTCACTAGACTAATCTAAAGTCAAGACCATTAGCCTGTGTAATCAGACCACAATGAGTCTCCCCACATGTTTGTACAAGTATTTTAGCATGTCATGTTAGATTGAGCTACTCACTAGATAAGCGGACAAAAATATGCAGTGAATAAGGCTCTCTAGATAGATGAAGAAGTCAACAACACAAGATCCTAACGAAGGTTTCTAAGTAGACTCATCACCAAATCACAGCGGCAAATGACATTAAGGCCAGAAATACATAGGAATCGAAAAATGGGGCATAGAGGCAAGCATCCTCTTCACCTACCACAGATCTAAGGCGGTAAACGACCGATGGCGAGTGGCGACAACCGACAAGGCGGAGGGCGTTGGCGACTCGGTGTTCCGGTGATGGCGTTGGAGAAGAGGTAGGCCGCAAGCAATGGCGTCGGAGAAGATTTCGGCGATGGTGTCCGAGAAGAGGCAGACGATGACATCAGAGTCTCGGAGAAGAGGTGGGCGATGGCGTCTGAGAAGAGGTGGGTGATGGCGGTGGAGAAGAGGCAGGCCGCAGGCGACGGCGTCGAAGAAGATTTCGGCGATGGTGTCCGAGAAGAGGCAGGCGATGGCATTGGAGATGAGGCAGGCGATGGCGTCGGAGAAGAGGCGGGCCGCAGGCGATGGCGTTGGAGAAGAGGCAGGCCGCAGGCGATGGCGTCGAAGAAGATTTCGGTGATGGTGTCCAAGAAGAGGCAGGCGATGGCATCGGAGTCTCGGAGAAGAGACAGGCGATGGCGTCGGAGAAGAGGCAGGCGATGGCGCGATGCCGATTTGGGATTTGGGATTTGGGAAATTTTAGGGCGCAGAGAGAAGCGTTGAAGAGAGCCGCGAGCGGAGGGACGACTGACGAGCCAGCAAACCCTATAATATATATATATATTTATTATAATAATATTATATAAATTCGGTTCGGTTCTGGGTACCCGGAAGCTGGAACTGACCCTACCCAAATCACCCCGGGTATTTTTAAACCGGAACCGAACCGACCCTACGGGTAATCCAAGTGGAACCGAACCGACCCTATTTCGGGTACCCATCAGGTCGACCCATGGGTACCCGACCCAAGTTGCACCCCTAATCATAACAAAAGGGACATGGTTGCAATTTTATACAAACTTTGTAGGCATATTTGCAAATTCAGAAAACGTACGGACATGGATGCAATATTGTTGAAACCTTGTAGGCATATTTGCAAAAATCCCTTTATTTTCTGTTACTTATTTTCTGCATTATCACATCTCATTTGCATAATACTAACTCATGCATCACGCTGAATATGAAAATTGCATTATGCTGATACTATGCTTAACTCGCTAACACGTTAGCATATCTCTTGCATGTGCACTTTTTTTTAGTATTTGCATCATATTTATTTCAATCTTACATGCATGCATTCTCACTTTAATTTTCAATATTTGCAGAGCATGCATCTATCTTTCAGCCCATCAGTCCGCCCATCCAATTGAAAGTTAAAGGATTCTAATTGAGGAACCGCTGGTGGAAGTTATGTCACAATTTCGATTTTTTTGCTCCCTTGTATAATTGCCAGAAAGCTTGGTGATAATTCCAATGCAGGGGACAAGTTCAAGCAGAATTTCACGTTAGAATTCAATCAAATTAAGTCCTGGTTGGCGTGGTAGTTTATTATCGAAAATTCTGAGTCAAGCAAAAAGTGTTAATTAGGAGCTCATCCGAGTGGCACTTTTATGGCTTTTTAACGCCCCAAAAAAAAAAAAAAAGAGTAGAACGGATGGGTTCAGCCAAACGTTTTATAAGGAGCCCAAAATTATAGAGCTTTAGGCTAATAAAAAGAGATTATGATCAGGTGGCTCAATGCTCCTGGGCGCATATACCTATTTTTTATATTTTTTTCCAAAATTTTTTTATGAACTTGTTAATCTAAGTGTATTTAACATGTGTATCAATTTTTAACATTTTTGGAGATTTTTAGATATTTATTTTGGATTTTTAAAAATCAGTGGCATTTTAGTAATTTTAAATTACTAAAATGCCACTGATTTTTAAAAATCCGAAATAAATATCTAAAAATCTCCAAAAATGTTAAAAACTGATACACATGTTAAATACAATTAGATTAATATTTGTGTAAAAAAAATTTAAAAAAATATATAAAAAATAGGTGTATGCACCTGGGAGAGCATTGAGGCTCAATGCTCCCGGGTGCACCTGATTAGAACCCAATAAAAAGCGGGGTCAAAAACACCCTTATTAGCTCATTCTCAAAAAGCAATTGCTTTTTTTTTTTTTTTTCCCTGAAGCTCAGTGCCCTGAATTTGTTCATCCAACATACAGATACTGTTTCTGAACTGGAAAATGACTGGTTAGGAGCTTGATATTGAGATGAATAATTATCATGAGCAGAAAAACAGGCAAAAAAGTATAAGTAGAAATTACATCAGGGACTGGTTTACATACTCTGTATGCTAAAATCCTGCTGAAAAACAAGGGTGTGGAAGGCATGGAAACCAGCATACCACAGAGATGACAATGAACCAAGCTTTTAACTGCTCATGCACAGGAAGGCAAGGCTCATCCATTGCGTGAGGCATACATTGAAGAACTCAAAACTAATGAAGAAACAACAGCATAGATTTCAATCCTGCTTGCCACGGGCCATCCTAGCCCGATGTCTGAGTTCTGCTGTTTTCCACCTGACAATAAGCTGACATAACGAGAAAAGCGTGTTCACCTGCAGAAGGAGAAGAAGTTAAGATCCAAGGAAAGATCAAAAGCAGAGATTGGAAAGGGAAGAGGACAAAATGATGCTAACCAGTATTATGATTGAGATAAATAGAAGAGGACCCGACCAAAGTACCGAGAGAAAAAGACCATGTGGATCAAAGTAGTTCTGGCTAGAAAAGCTCTTCCAGTTATTCCCTAGGAAACTGTTGATCCTCTCAGCAAGATATACACCAGCCACTGCAAATTAAAGGAACATGCAATCACAGGTGTCATTCAGACAAAATAAGGCAGCTCATACACGAGGCTTGGCTGAAATATCTAGCCCTATATTTAGTGGATACGAGATTCGAAAGTTTTGCTTATTCATGAAATGAAAAGCTCAGTGGGAGAGGGGAAATCAAGCATGCTGGTGAAAGATTTGGTCCCTAGATAAAAATTACAAGCTTCTCATGCTAAATATGTAGAACCAGAACATTTCCATGCAAGTGACTAAGCTTCTCTCACAAGTTCACAAAGCTCATAAACATTATGAAAATTTCAAGTGCATTGAATCCTTCCAACAACTTCTTTACTTCATGGATATGGAAACACACTTATACTTCCATAGCTAAAAACCTAAAGCATCTGCTTGGTCAGAAGAAAAAGGGATCGAAATCCCTTATTTCCTCAGTTTCCACCCTTTCAATGGGTGTGCCACTTTCCCATCACAACAACTATACTTTTTCTTCACTAATACCAAAATTATTCGAAACTTGGAATATAGGTGAAGAAAATTAGGAGGGTCTAGAAAAGTAAAGGAAAATGGAAAATGATGTTGCTAGATACAAGTGATAATTGGAAACAAAGTGACTAAAAATAAAATAAATGAACATTTTCAATGAAAAGAGAAAGAATAACGATTAAATGTATAAATACACACACAGACAGAGAGGGCTCCGTTATAAATATAACAATGAGAGGGAAAAATAGATTTTTAGGCCAAGTTAACATCACATATATTAAAAGTGATAGTTCCACGGATGCTGCCAAAACCTGCACAATGTTGCCGTGGCAATAACAGCGCTTGTCAAAATTGATTGATTGTCTACATTTCTTGGATGCTTAAGGCTTAAATGATCATTTAATTCCATGGCAAGCTGCCAAAACCTGCACAATGTTGCCATGGTAATAACAGCACTTGTCGAAATTGATCGATTGTCTACCATTTCTTGGATGCTTAAGGTTTAAATGATCATCCAATTCCTTTTAGGGTTCTGTACAATTATTTTCTTCATGGAAATCATAAAAAAAAAAACGAGATGTGTAAAAGTTAATATGCACGCCTTCTTCTCCCAGCAAATCAGCAATGTTACACAGAAACTTCGTTGGAGGTCCCCAATCTTGGTACTACTCCCACCTGAGCACACTTCAAGTTTTCTTCAGTTCCAACATCGTGCTTAGGTGAGACCATGAGAGAACTACCAAGATGGGTGACCTCTTGGGAAGTCCGCTTTCTATAACACTAGTGATTGGGTACTTCAGTGGAGGCATGGGCAGTGGCAAGCCAGTATCTTACTGTATTGCGCAAGTGGGCCCAATGGATGTGGAGCCCGTAGGTCATGACATGGGTTAAGTCCTGTGAGTAGTCTTCACACCACCCTAAGAGATGGGTCAAGTAGGGGCTGTGATAATAGCAACTTAGAAATACAACTGAAAAATTTTGTGACACTCATTCACATGAATCTCAATTAAGCTAATGGAATACTAACTGAGAACTCACCACCCAATTCGAAATTTTCATAAATATCACAACCCTTTCAAAATTGTTGAAATACCTCTAGATAACAAAAAAAATTTATAAAACTAGTTTTTCCTCCACTTAGGTGGGAAATGGCTTGCGATGATACTAATGGTGATGATATTCTTCAGAAAAGCTTTAGGAAATGCTAAGCATGGAGAAGAAAGAAAACTTTTACTCCCTCTCACAATTTATTTCTTGAGACATTTACAACCTCTTGATACCTTCCATTATCAAACATGCTTTTTCATTATCAATTGATCCTATGTTTCCGTTTTGCTCTTCTTCCTTAGTGTGAAGCTCCAACTCTATTGAACTAAATTAATCTCAAGAAAAATCCTTAACATCTTCAAGAAATATTCATGCACATGGGCAACAAAATCAAATCATCCACACAGAATATGAACAAATAGAACATAACATAGTTATGCAATATCATGTCTAGATTGTTACATGTTTCACAGTGTCAACAGGTATATTGGTAGATCAACCCAATCACAAGCACAAGGTGAGGCTGATTTGCATTTCGATCATTATCTTCTTCAAAGGTTTTTCAGTTCATCCTTAATATTTCCATCACATTTGAAACATGTGTTTAAAAGTTGTGCATCTAAGGATAACACGAATAAGTTGATTCCTTAAGAGGTGACTCTTCCAAGGAAACATCTTTTCTTTTTCCTGTTAAACCATTGTATTTCCAGTAGATTCAAGATTACTTCTTCTCTATCATAGGAAGCATCGTAACATAGCACAGTAGTCATTAAGGGCATAGGTCTTATGGGTAGGGTATCAATTTCAATCTTTTTCAATTATGTTGCTGCTAAGGTGCACATCAGGATTGGGTTTCCACCATCTTCAGTTGATAATTAGCAACCTCTCCTGTCACTATGTTCTGATGTTAACCGAAAAATGTAGTGAGCAAGGAAAAGGTCAAGGGCAAGGACATGGATGACCTAGAAGATTGTATGAAAAAACATTCCAAAAGTTAACACCATAGGCACATCTAGGATGTGCCTCTATGGATTAGGCAAACTTGAGCTTTAACAGCAGGAAAGGCAACAGAATATCTGGATGCTCAAGTTGCAAACTAGTGCTGCCACATCATTTCTTGCAGCAATTGCATGGAATAGACACTCCTACCCCTATTAAAGCAAATAAAGCATCTGACGATGTGCAGAAGAAAATACAGAACATGGGTGATTCAAGATACAAAAGGAGAAGAGGGCCACTCTTCTTCCCATCAACATTAACATATTCAATGATATCGCATGCAGAAGGTGGCCATCATCCACACCATCCAGGACATGGGCATTTCTCTGCCTTCATCAACAGTGGATGAACTTCCATTTTCCAACCCACCAACCATAAGAAATTCCAAGAAAAAGGCATTTTTTATTTTGAGCCTTCATCACCACTAGATGAACTTTTAACATTAAGGATTTATTGGTAACTGGTAAGTGAGGAGATTAAAAGAGGAGGCAATTTGCCATTTTAGAGATAATGATTAAAAATAAAGTGAACAAAGATAAAAAAGGGACAATGATTGAAAATAAAGTGAGTAAAAATAAAATAAAAAGATATTTCGAGGAAAAGGGTGGTAGTAATGATTGGAAATATAGTGGAAAAAGTAGGTTACCTGAGTTTTTTTCTCAGTCATGTTAATTAGAAGATTGAGACTAATAATTGAAAACAGAAATAATAATGATGAAAAGGTAAGGTTATTGAGTAATACACGTCACCTTAATTAAAATATGTTAAGTACAGAGAAATTTTCATTTTTTCCTGACTACCAAACATTATCAAAATTAGCACTGAAAAATAGTTATTTAGAGAAATGAATTCCATTTCTCCAATGTTTATAACATTTTTTTCCATTGTTCAAAAGGTTTATTCCATCTTTTCCTTTATCCACCATTTTATTTTTTTATACAAAGAAAGAAACATTTCTTTCACCTGCACACCCTAATGATAGAATTAGCCAGAGATGCTATATAAAGAAAGAACCATTTCTTTCACCTGCACATCCTAAGATGCATGAGTTTGTATGTGTGCGCGCATGCACATGTGTGTGAGTGAGTGAGTGAGGGCAAGCAATTTTGGAAGTTGATGAACTTACATGCCATAAGGAATAAGAACATTTGAAGGTTGATGCTCTTCCTTGAAATGATGACTATTAACAGTAAAGTGATATGGAATACTAGTAAGCAGATCAACCAAGTTTCCTGCATGAAGAGAGAAAGAAACAATTCAAAGGACAAGTTACTGTGTTAAGTAAGAAAAGAGGAACAAGAAGCAGCAGCAGTAGATGAATGGAGAAAGGGGGGCCTTGAGATTTAGCTTCCTTTTTTTCGGATAGTAAGATACAACTTCTTTAAACAGAAGTGAAATCGATAGCATTGGCAACATTGGCAAGAATACAACATTTTGTATACTCAGTGCAAAAAGACAAAAGAATCATACTTGCAAAACATGGCTGTCACCACTGTCCTTTACACTTTCTGGTTGCCCTTGAACATAGACTAACAAGTAACAGTTGAACCACAAAACCAACATGAATTACATCAAACCATGACTGCTGAAAAACCCATATAATGCAGGTGAATGGTATTGGTATGGACCATACAAGAAATTCTTTTTTTTAAGCCAAAAAATTATGAATAAAGTCCAGGAGACCAGAAATTTGAGATATGCACGACTTTTCAAATCGAAATGCTAGTGTACTGGACCATTCTTGCTATGTAACTGTCTGTGCGCCATTAGGACTCAAGTCATCAATTTTAACTAATATTTGCACATATTAAATGAGAGCTAAATAAAAAATAAATAAAATACTACAGTTTTTATACCACTAAAATTGTCTCAGGATGCTCTAACATATTAAGTGAAAGTAAACATGTTTCTTCTGAAGGAGCATACACTTCAAATTTGTTGAATTTAAAACAAATTTTAAAAATTTTAAAAATATAAAATTTCAAAAATATCACAAAATATATATTTAAGGCCTGTATTTTTCATCAATAAGGCGTTTCTACACCCCCCAAAAAAAAAACCTGTATGGGGTATCAGGGTTGGCCAATGCTGATATGATACGGATGATCAGCCAATATTCAAACTGTGGTTCCAAAATAGATGCATCATAAAACCAGACCATGCTCAACTCACATCAAACACCATTTTCTTGAAAATTTTCAAGTCATTCTTCCATTCTTTAGAATAACTAAACATAAGAAGCTCATGACATAGAGAATATGACATTGCCCAACCGCATATTGGTAATCACTGGATAGAATAATGTTGGGTATGTAGCAGACAACGCAGGCAAGATCAACAGTCACAAATATGAATCATCCAATTGGCGGAAGGGATCTACAGCCCACCAGTTTAAGGGCAGTCTAAGAAGACAGGCTTGTGGAGGATTACAACTGTACATTCACTTTCAGAGTCAAAAGACTTTTTTTTCTTTAAATAGTGACATTAAGACCCGAATAATTCAACAATTAGCCGATACTTCTTCTAAATGGCTGCTGGATCATAGCTGAAATGAAAATAAGATTTTAAGGTCACACCGCCAAACTTTGGCAGGTCTGGTTCGGATTGTCTGACATTAATTAATATTGACATTAGCCAAACTTTGTTGACTGTTTTAGCACATTCCCAAGTCATTCCTAAGCCAATTTGAAATCCAGTAGATCTCAGCATATGAAAGCCAAAAAAAGGGGAAAAAAGGGTATGAATGAGAGGGAGGAGATATACTTTCCAATCAACCGCATGGAAGAAACCGATGAAATTCTCATAAGCAGGTCGGAATCCAGCGCGGAGCTCCAGAGTTAACTTCTCAACAAGATCCGTCATCTGCTCCATATGCTCGTTGATGGCAGACGTTAGATCGTCCATCTCTTAAATCCAGACAAAAGAGACGGGAAAATGGAGATCCGCGATAGAAAATCAGATATCAGAATTTTGCAGAGATGAAAGGAGCTCTACTGGATTGCCTGCAGAGACCTGCAAGTTCCCGTAATCGGTGGATCAAACACGTTCTTTTTTTTCTGTGGATCAAACACTTTCTTTGATTTACACTTCTATCATTCCATCCAAAAACAACAACAACAACAAAAAGCGCTCACTGTTATCAACAGGATTAAGGAGAGACGTTGTTGGTAGTCAAAGTTTGGGAGCGGGAGTGTGAGAAGCAGTGAAAGAAAACAGCAGTGTTGAGGTCGAGTATTGGGGAATGACAATAGCAAATCGGCAACACAAACCTAAAAAGGAGAAAAAGAAAGATTTTCAGATTGAAGTAACCATGAAACCTTTACGGGAAAATATAAGGATAATTTATTGAAATATAAAAATCAATCAAAACAAAAAATAAAAAGGAATGCAAAATAATAATAATAATAATAATAATATTTTTTTCTGAGTTACATATAAGAGTAAGATAGGTATATTTAACTAATTTAAAATATTTATGAATGTTGCCACCATGTGCGTAGTCTAGCTGAATGGCGCTCTTGCCTTTGTATCAGTTAACCTGAGTTATAATCGGGAGGCGAAGCATTTGTCTCCTGTTTGTATTAAAAGCATATTCTCATGCTGTTGTGATAAAAATCTGTTAAATAAGATAAAAAGAAGTGTTTTCCGGAAGAGTTGTAAATAATTAAATATAATAATAAAAAATATAATTATGAGTATCGTGTTGATTATATTGTTAAAATTCTCAGAAGAAACTTCATAGTATTTTGAAATTTATGACTCTTTTGGTATCAGATTAAAAATTTATGACTAAAAAAAATTAAAAAAAAAAAAAGATAAAATAGTTCTATGGAAAGACTATAGGATGTTAACAAAATGTGGATACATAAAAATCATAATATAAAAAAGGAAACTAAGATAGTTAATATACAGACTTACATCAAAATGTGTCTTAAAAAGTAAAGAATTTCTACAAAAAATGAATCTTTAAATATTCGTTCGATTAAATAATCAAATTTTATTTGGAAGTATTGATAACAAGCAAATGAAACTAATGTAATGAAATAAGAAAGTCAAAAAGATTAATTACCAAATTATTTTAATTTTTTATTTTTACTCTTATATTTTAATCATATTTTCATATTTTTCATAACAACCCAATTTATTCTCGCCTTTGTTTAGAAAAGAGAAAAAAATATGAAAAATGTTGGCAAATTTTTTTAAAATATATTGGATAATGATTTCATAAGATAATGATTAATTTATTAGGAGCAAAAGAAAAGGTTGAAATAAATAAAATAATTTTTATGGGAAGAAGTAAAAAAGTAGAAGAAAAATGTGACAAAATTATTTTTTCACTCTTGAAAACGAAACCATAATTTCTACAAAAAATGAATCTTTAAATATTCGTTTGATTAAATAATCAAATTTTATTTGAAAGTATTGATAACAAGCAAATGAAACGAATGTAATGAAATGAGAAAGTCAAAAAGATTAATTACCAAATTATTTTTATTTTTTATTTTTACTCTTATATTTTAATCATATTTTCATATTTTTCATAACTACCTAATTTATTCTCGCCTTTGTTTAGAAAAGAGAAAAAAATATGAAAAATGTTGGCAAAATTTTTTAAAATATATTGGACAATGATTTCATAAGAAAAATTACTTGATTAGGAGCAAAAGAAAAGGTTGAAACAAATAAAATAATTTTTATAGGAAGATGTAAAAAAGTAGAAGAAAAATGTGAGTAAATTATTTTTTCACTCTTGAAAACAAACCCATAACATTTTACTTTAGAAATCATCTAGGATGCATCTGACCATTATGAAATATTGTCAATCTATAATTTTTCAATTTAAAACTTTGACTCTATTTTTTAATTATTTCTTCGCATCTTTTTATATAACTATTCTACTTTTCAATCATTTCTCTGCAACTACACATATAACTACCATATATATTTTTTACTTTACTCTTTTTATTTCTCATCATTATTCCTGTTATATCATATCACTTTTTTCCATCTCAAAAAATTTTATACCATGGGAGTGTTAGGAAAATAACAAAAATTTTGAATGAAAAGTTTTTACATTGGGAAAAAATGGGGTAATATGATAGGGGTAATGATGATAAATAAAGATAATAAAGTTAAAATAAATAGATTAGTTATATAGATAATTGTGTATAAATAATTAAAAGAGAAGGCGGTTATATAAGCAGCAGCCAAAAAATGATTAAATTTCACAAACATGCCCCAAAAAATTTCTTTTAAAACACACCTCTGGTTCCATTCCATTTTGTTTCCACCATCGGAAGCTAACCATTTCCAAGAAAAACACTAGCCATGCTAGGATTCGTGTTTCACACCTAAGTGAAGTTGGTTGGTCTGGGTGGTGCACGGATCACTCCCTAGTTCCAACCAATGTTGTCAGAACCAAAATAGTCAAGGGACTGGTTCTGGTCCAATCGGTTTAACCATTTCTAATAACCGGATTAAACCGGTGTATTAACATTTTATGTAAAATATATGATGAATTCGTAAGATAAAATATTAAAAGCTTAAAAATTTATATATAAAAAACTATGCAATAGTTGAGATTGTATTCATGAATTCAATTTAGAAGCTAGGAAATGTGGTACTTACATTTGTGTTGTAAATAATATCTATACCAACAATGAATCTTCTTGTTTTTTAAAACTATAATTTTGATTTTTTAAAAATCGATGTACTCGCAAAAGCAAAATAAAAATATAAAAATTAGAATATCTTAATTAGGTAATTAAGTAAAAAGAATTTTAAGCCAGTAATATAAATTGTAAAATTCAATCACAAATTTACACAAGTATCAGAGTAAATAGTATGAAAGCTATTAACACAGTTACAACCAATTAGCACTTTACGAACAGCCACTAAATCATTTCCATTCCAATCATACAAAACATTTAAACAGAAAACATAACAGAAAACATAAGTTAACAATTGTTCAGCAATGGCACAGTAATTTTTCTTTTATATCACTCATGAATTTGTATTTTTTTTAAGCAATGGCTCAATAATTATTCTTGTACAGTACTCATGAATTCGTAGTTTTTTTCAGCAATAGCACAGTGATTATTCTTGTTTATTACTCATGAATTCATAAAAAAATCCGGACGATCGTTTCAGCAATGACACAATAATTTCACAGATACGATCTAATGACATGCACGAACGACTTCACACATAGTAAATATATTTCAGCTTCCATAAAAAAATAAATACCTTTCAGCAATGGCACAATAATTTCACACATACGATTTTATATATTACAGAAAGCACGGGCGACCGGAGCAAATCACCTCAAGGCTCAATGGCGATTGTGACTGAAGTGTCGGAGGCTCGGAGCTGGCAAGCAACAATGGCGTCGGAAATGCTAGAGTGGGTGACCAGTTGGGCGATTGGCGAAGTGAGAAACGTCGAGAAAGTGAGAAACGCAGCTAGCAGCCGCAATAGCTGCAATGACGAACCAGGGCAGATGAACAGAGCAGCTACAGCGAGGCAAACAATCGCCGGCAAAGCGAGCGATTGCAAGCGAGTCTGCCACCACAAAATCGAAAAATGGGGGAGACTGTGGCTTCTATCGGCAGCTGCGGGAGGAGTAAAGGGTTTTTGCTTTAGGTTTCTTATATGTGCCTGACCGGACGACCCAGAAACCGATCGGCTCGTCGGTTCAACCGGTTCACACCGGTTAGAATAGACGCATTAGGCTGGTGTCCGGTTCCCGGTCGGTTCCGGCTCTGACAACATCTCCGACTCCTTCACCAGTCACTACTGCCAAGCCCAGCCCACCCCCATCCAGTCCACACACCTTCGTGCTTCTCTCCCGATAAATGGCTGCCTCTATTCTCTCCCTAGCCTCTTTCCCGTCTTCTCAAGCACGACGAAGCATAAGCATGGCAAAGGAGACAGCGTTTCAGTGGTCCGCACCCATCTCATCCTACCTCCTCCCCCGCGGGGACACCTTTTTATACTGCCTCGCTCTATGCTTCATCCTCTCCCTCCTTTCCCAACACCTATCCCGCTGCTCCGCTCTCTCTCCCCACTTCGAAGGCTTCGAAGCCGACGACGACGAAGAAGAAAACCCCACCGGCCCTTCCCCGATCACCGATCTGCCCATTCCTCCTCCCGTCCTCACCCAATCCCATTTCGAAGAGACCGACCGCGGCCCTCCGGAGCAATCCGCGCCGTCCGTTCCTCCATCTCCAAAACCCTCGCCCGCCGCAACCTTCG
Organism: Annona cherimola; assembly: GCA_030490835.1. Taxonomy (NCBI): domain Eukaryota; kingdom Viridiplantae; phylum Streptophyta; class Magnoliopsida; order Magnoliales; family Annonaceae; genus Annona; species Annona cherimola. Next base: position 59,548,904 of record CM059973.1, on the reverse strand, counting down.
AATACTGGGACGAAGACGAATTCGAAGGCCTCCCGCCGCCCGCTTCTGATCCTATCCCGCCCGAATCACCTTCTTCCACCGACACCACGTCTGAGCCGTCCGATCCGATCCCTCCTTCGAAGCCACCGCCCCCGCGTTCGTACACGGTTGAGATCGTGTCGATCTCGTTCCTCATCGCATTCGTTCTGAATTACTTCACCGGGAAGCGCGACAATGAGAACATCGCCTTGGCCTGGGCTGCGAAGTTCGCCACCAAGGACTCCATCTTTGAGAAGAATTTCAGCCTGTTGGGGACTGGAGATGGAAACGATGCTCCGTTGCTGTTGAAGGAAGGGCAGGACGTGTTCAAATTCTACGCCAGCGGCCGGCGCTTCTGCCAGGGCTTGCTGGCAACGATGGAGCTGAAATGCAGACATGATCTGATTGCCAGAATCTATAACCTGATCGTGCCGAGCAGAGACACAATCACGTTTGAGGTCTACATGAATGATGAGAATATGGATCAGGTGTTATTTGCAATGGCCAGGAAGAAAGCGGCAAAGACGATGCAGAAAGAAGTGAAGGATCTTCAGCGGTATGCGAGCTTGATGTCAACACCAACTGGTCGAAAGTGGGTTGCAGAGGATCTGGCAGTGGTTACCGAGTCAAAGGAAGCGGCGGGGGATCTTGTCACGGATGCTGTGCTCGAGCAGGTAACTTCGAGCTATGTGAATTCGATCTGTTACCTACTGTCTATTTTCATGGTATTGTTTGCTTCATTTTCCTTGTTATTTGGATTTCATGAGCTCGCTTGATTTGATTTTCTAGCTAGTACTGATTCTTTATCGGCATTCGAGTGATATGTAGTTGTTCATTACCTTTTTTTCTCGATCATTTTCTTTTATTGACTGCTCCAGTTTTTTTACGGGACGCTCGCTTCGTGGTCTCTGAGTAGCCTTTCTGTTTGTGTTTAGAATATCGCAAATGCTTGTCTGTGGCCTGGACAGCAATACTGGGTGCGACTTTCGTTGATCGCTTGTAGCGCATTACTGTTGGGGGTCCTCTCAAATCTGATATTCTATTCATATGTTGGAAGGGTCCAAGATGGGGCCCAGAAGATTGCCTGAATTATTTGAACAATAATTTTTAATTGTCTGTTACATGTCCCTATGCTTAAGCACGCACCATGAGATCATCAAATTGGGAGGTGCAGGCCTGAGATTGTCCAATCGTATATATTTGCTTATAATTATCCTATTTGGAGGGGTGGTTAATAATATCATAACTAACCTCTGCTTCTTAAATGTACAAATCCTTGGTTTCATGTTTGGTGTTCTGTTATTATGGCTTATTTGTTTCTGAATAGCAATTGCTATGATCCATGAATATTAGATCAGTACACAATGGTTGATAGCATTATTTCCACGTACTGCATAATAGCTTTTGCTTTTATTCTGGCTTGTCTTGCTTATTTACTACAACAGGTGTGTGGGATTTGGTGTTTAAGAGTAGGGTCGCAACTTCAGCCTCACTGGCCCAGAGAACCTACTTTCAACCCAACCCTTTGTAAACTAGGGTTGGATTAGGGTTCATGTGGAAACCCTCATTCATTCATGCATTTTTAATATTTTTTTTTTTGATTGATTAGTATAAGTTATACGTATTTTTTAAAACATTAAAACCACTGGAATCATATGTTGACATTCTTGCCAGCAACCCAGGGTCAAATGACTCAAATCCCTGCTGGGAGCATGTCCGCTGTTGTAATAATAATAATAATAAAACTCTTCTTAGGCAATTATACATGGAATCATATGTTATGGTTTCAAACCTGAATGTGATATCTAGCATCTGCATAGATCGCCTGAACAAGCCATGATTACATACTTGTGATCTGAGCTAGACTAACAATGCTGTTGGAATGTTCTCGCTAGTCTGATAGACAATTTGTTGGTCTTTGATATTGCTTCCTCTTTTAGTTCTTAGTCCAAATGAACTACCGTATTAAAATGAGGACTGGTAAGAATTGGAAGATAACGATAGCCAAGTAACTCTGAAATAAATACCGAACAACCTATCTATCCAGCTAGGAAGATCACTTATACTTCTCTAGAACTTTAATTTGGTTTTTAAAATTTTCTTTTGTTTTCTCATCATAAAAGAGTCATACAGTTGCAATCCTGCCCTTGAACCATGAACTGATGACTAATTATTCTTACTGGCTCCAAGTTTGCCTGGAATAGCCTGTCAAGAGTCCCACACATGCTTCTCAGCTCCCTTGTAACTGTTCAACTGACATTCCCTTTAAATGGGATATTTGTTTACCTTCCAAGAAAAATGTGTAATGTACAGGGATATTTCTCTGGAATATCTCATCAAAAGTTATTCCATGTTGTTTTGTACAACAACATTTATTTCTTAGGCCTTTTTTGCATGGTTTTGAATATCACTCAATTCAGATACGATTCAGTCGTATCGTGTAGGTATTGGTCATGTCTGATACACAATGTAGGGGTTATTAAGTGGTGTCTTGAAAAAGCCCAATTTCTTTTATTTCATGTGTATATCAGGCACACAAATGAAACTAGGGAGTTTGAACTTGGATTGATGTTAATGGAGAAGATATTCACCGGCACAAAGCTCGGAATTTTCAAGAAAGTGGAGCCAATTTCTATTCATTTATTGATTCATGATTTGGCAAGTATATTTAGACTTTGGATGATTGATGCAAACAGAGAAGGAATTTGTATCCACAGGAAGATAGAAGGGATTGACAATACACATGCATACACACTCTTGCATCATGGATCTTTTCTTTGACATGAAGCATTCCTGCTGTTGTATCATGCATCATTGATCTTGTCTTGGACATGAAGTATTCCTGTCTAAATTACACAGAGTTTGCATTGGGAAGAGGTTTAGCATAGTACATGCACCAACATATGCAACAATTATCTTTTCTTGGACATGAAGTATTCCTGCTGCCAAAATTAAGCAGGGTTGGCATTGGGAGGAAGTTTCACTGTTGTTAACTGGAGGAATACGTAAGCAAGGGTATTTTTGTAGCAATGAAATGGAGTTTGGCCTTCAACACTCAATATCATTGTTTATTAGTGGTTCGTGATTGTGAAATACTCTACTTGTTTACTGATTCGGAAAATACAATGCAGGAGATGGAAAAGCAGAGGAATGGTGAGGAAGCAATGTATCATAGGATAGGAGATTGTGGACCTTAATTAAAATAATGTGAATAAAGATTTTTTTTTAAAAAAGGTTGGTTTTATATGTAAGGTAGGAATTAATGATTGAAAACATGTGTAATTATGAGGAGAGCATAGGTTATTACTTCTTATGGGAGGTTGAAGTTTGTAAACATCACATCAATAAAAAGGTGGGAAAAGGAGCAAAAAAGGAATTTCCACTCATTTCCTTCTCACCGAAAAGCTCTCTGGATTACAGAGGATTATCCATAACAAATTTGGCTTGAATTGATAATGTGAGGATTTTCTAGAAATCATGTGCTCATTCCTAATCTCAACAAAAAATCCGAAAATAATTGTTAAATATTGTTTAAATCTGTGAAAGACAGAAATATAATACATTACATGTTGCACATGATTGATTTCCAGACAAATAAACAAAAAAATGACTTCTATACCTTCACAGCATTGGCATATCCAAACCTCAAAGCTGAATGTTGATCTTCACAAATCAAGTTTTCCCATTTCAAATCTTGACGGAGACTATGAGATGGTGGTTTTGAATGAGAAACATGGGTTTGGAGGAGATGTATGTGACAACTTCCAAATAAGGTTGTTTTAGTCTGAACCAATAAAATCTCTGAAAAATACAATAATATCAGTAGAGCTAGGAAAATGGCAAAATCATTATTTTTTTAAAATGGGATTTTGTATTGATGAACCCTTGGATTGATATTGCTGATGATATTGATGATGATATCAATTTTGTGAACACTGAGTTAGCTTGGCCTTTATAGCCTTATGATGTAACCTAAATAGGTTATTGGCTTACATATAGGGCTATAACTATTCTTGGCTTAAATATAAACAAGTTGGATACAGCTTTCTTCAAGCATGACGTGTGTTATCTTAAACTCAACTTGCAAACTTGGATATTGAGCTTAAGCTTCAACCTTTCTAAACAAGACAACTGTTTGGCATCTTTATAACATGCACATAGAGGCAATTTAATATCAATTAAGAATTCAAATCCATGATCTGAGTTCAATCTCCAGCTGAATTGCTAATCCAGTCTAGGTGAACAAGTAGGAATTCATGGTTGGACTAATGGCCATTGCTAAGGATGTTGTCCGCCAAACTGGAAGGTTAAGTGGTGTGTTATTGTCTACCAATTTGGAAGGTTGAAATGGTGTGTTGTGCAACATTATACACCTAGCAGAAGGTTTCTACTTGGTTGAGCATTTTGGGAAACCTTCTAGATATGGTTGTGTAAAACTTAAAAGTGATCAGACCATCAATATTCACCTATGTTGATGGTTTATACTGGGACAGAGGAGGATGTTGTGCAAGGCAAATTTTCTAAAGGGAATAGATAACAGCATAACAGTGGAAAGGGAAGGATTGCATCAATAAATGAGGGAGTGCAGATGCGGATCCACATGCTATTCTATCACAAAATAAAAAAGATTTTGAATGGAAAGAAAAAAGTAAATATTTTTATTGTTAAAGCACAGCAAGAGCAAATTAAGAAAAACGAAGGGATGAAAAAAGGAATTATGGTAACATCTTGCATATTAGTGCAGAATTTTGGTTTGATCCCTTATTTATGGTGCTTTACATTTGCTTTTATTTCCGTTGATTTCTCTACTAGGCAGACTTTTCGTTGGCTTTCCTCAGAGCTGCTTCTTGTCTATTGCGGATATGAGTATTATACATGTCTCCTTGAGTATTCTGTTCAATTTTGAACCCGTTAAGAAAATATGCAGACACTAGAGATTACCGAGAGCATAGTTTGTGATTATAAAGAATGCTGAACCCATCAGAAATTATTGAGAGCATAGTTTGTAATTGCAAAAAATGAGAACAAGATCTATGCAGCTGACCCACATAGGTGGGAAACAGCTTATGATGACGATGATGATTTATCTCTGTTTGTGAGATTTATTCACTATGTGGTTGCATTTATTTGTGCACACACAGAAGACAGTCAGTTCAACTTCAAAATTCATTGTATTTGATGATAAGCAAGCCCTAGACCATTTGCTCTCTCTCAGTGGATAGTAATTGTTTCTTGATAAAGAAAGTGTGACCCTTTTCTTGGATGTTGGCTGATTTTATAAATTGTATCCTGGGTGGGAAAAATGCCCGCAATTGCTAAATATATGTTTAAACACGCATGCATCATTTTGTATTTTACCTTGTGGAAATGAATTAAGGCAATTCTGAGGCTGACATGGGTTATGCATAGGAGTATAACTTGGGTCAGTTCTGTTCGAGTAGTAGTCAACCCTACCCATACCTTATTTTCAAAAAGTCTACTATACCTTATCCACTTACAGGGTTGGTTCTCATTATACCTTACTCTACCCATTACCCATAAGGTCAGTTCCAGTTCCGGTTCTAAATTGGTTCCTACAATAACTAATGATGATATGTGAAAAAAAATATATTTTTTATCGTTTTAAATAATATAAAGCAATACTCATTTGCAGTTTATAATTAATTTCATTTTGTCGTTGTTTACATCTATTTCCACGTTCTTTGTAGCCTCATTATCCATATTAATAATCACTTTAATATCATCATCTGCATTCATTATGCAATTTATAAAAAAAATAAATAAGGAAATCAAATCCACAATAATTTATTGGTGAATGAGAATAGAAACTATTATGTCTTTATATATATATATAGTTATTTACATATTATGGTACCCACGTGAGTACCATTCGAGTCGGTTCCGAGGACCTAGCGTGTGTACCCTACCGTTACCCTATTGGGAAGTTGGGTAATAATTTCTACAATACCCGTACACATAGGTAAAATTTTCTACCTTAACCTACTTAATTTAGGGTCGGGTCGGTGGGTACCCGTGAGTACCTTACCCAAGTTGCACCCCTAGATATGCATGAAAATTGCTTCTTTTTTCTCTTTCATACCTGAAAGCTGTGTTGTTCCACCTGGCCTTCTAAGTGCTTAGTAAAAGTGACATGTGATGATAGCTAAAGTGAGTAAGCAGATAACTGAAATCAGAGGCATCTATTCAACCAACGTGTGAGCAAACTACTACACAGATTGGGGGCAGTTCTTAGATTCCAACTGCAGAATGGTACCTGGTTGCACAAAGAATATTTTAACCAGAACCTGTTTTCTAGGGTGTCTAGAGATGTGGATAATGCTGTAGTACTTTTCTCTCATCATTATCATTGTCGATTTTTTGGCTCCAAGTCATGTACAACTATTTTGTGTTTCTACTCAATGGTGCAACTTCTTCGACTCTCACTCTCATGCCAGCTAAGATGATTCTAGGGAGCTTCAAAATGCATATTTAACTTGAGACTTCTGTGCCATGTAGGTTTTTGGGGATAAAGCTTTCGAGAAGTTTGGGAAGTTGTTCATTTCATTGCATTTCTCTGATCAACATGCTGGCACTCACCGGAAGGTGCTCATGTTCAAGTTCGGTCTGCCTGATGCCAACAGCATGGCTGACATGACAAGATTGGTGGCTCTTATACCTTATTATATAGACCTAGTTGGGCGATATAAACTCAGTCCTCAGGTGTGACTTTGGCCTCTTAATACATAATCTGTTCTTAGTGTGGTGGGCATCTGGAGAACCTATTGTAATGTCTGCTCTGATTCTTTCAGGCCCGCTCGAAAACAGAAGCAGCTAGAGCCAAGGTCGCTCAAGAAGCATATAAAGAACTTCAGATGGCCAGGCAGGAAGCATTTCAAAAGAAGAAAGCTGAGAGGAAGAAGATGATGGAGGAGGCTGAGGCAAAGCTCAGTGCGGAGGCAATTCGTAGAAGGGAAGACAAAGAGCGGGCAAGGCAGGTGAAGAAGAGTGGTCCTAAAGTGAAAATGACCCGAGCTCGTTAGAAGATCTAGGCTAGTTACATTTTTTCGTGTAAGCTTTTCTGACTATTTTATTTGTGAGGGCCGAGTTTATACGGCACTTCCGTTGATCCAATGATCTGTTGTTAGGCCCCTAAGCTGTACTGTGTTCTCATACATGATGTTCGACACTGGCACATTTCTAGTGTTACAAATGCGTCATTTTGTGCCTGACTAATCTAGCACTTTTCTGACTACATTGAATGGCTGAGGATGCCTGGGTTCGAATTCCATTTTTAGCTGTTTCTTGGTATTGATTTTGCCAGCTTACACTATGGGTTGGTATTGGTAAAAAGAAAAAATTCCCTTCTGTGTATTTTTTATTGTGATTTGACATCTTGGCTACTTAATTATCATATTTTTTCTATTATTATTTCTACATTCCAAAAGTAGAATTATATGATTAAAAACTGAGTATTTTTTAATGTGATTTGACATCTTGGCTACTTAATTATCATATTTTTTCTGTTATTATTTCTACATTCCAAAAGTAGAATTATATGATTAAAAAGTGGTAACCTGTTATTATGAAAAGCATCATTTTTCTTTTAGAAAAAACAGAGGTTTTGATTCAAAATTATTTGATAATCATATTTTTATATAAAACTTTTTATTTAAATGATTTGGGATTTATCAAAGTGATTGGGGGAACACTTGCAAAATTATGCAAATGGTCCCTATGGCAAAATCAGATCGCCGATCCAAACCGGTTCGACTGTAAACTGCTGGCGGAATGGTTCGGTTGATGCGCCAATGTCTGTTCAGGCAGGCAAGCCTGCAGAATGTCCTGACTGAGTTATTCGATTCCTTACTAGCTACTTATTTATCTATTTTGTTCTCTTTTCTTAAATTGACTTATTAATATTTGAAATTTGGGCTTGAGAAAATAAAAGAGCAAAATTCTCGAGTTTCGTGGTTTCATGTCCAACCTTTTATCATGGATAATGGAAATGACTGCTATAATGGCAATTGCCCCAGCGGACGATGATGGCAGGCCTCTGGATTGGTAAGACTTTGTTGGAACCATTGTCTTAGTATTGGTCAACTCAACCATTAGTTTCATTGAGGAAAACAATGCAGGGAATGTTGCCGCTGCTCTGATATTTGGCAGGTCTTGCACCTAAAAGAAATGTAATGTAAGCATAAATTACAAATTGCCCATGCACCCATTATGCATTAATGCTATATGTTGGTAGAGATGGTTGTCTAGAGATGGTCGAGGAGTGAGTAGGAAGCAGAAATTCTTGTGACCGGAGACATTTTAGAATCAAATTGGAAGATATTGTTTCTGTTGATGCCCGTCTTCTTGAGGGCGATCCCTTGAAGATCGATCAATCTGCTTTGATAGAAGAATCCCTCCCTATGACAAAAAAAGCCTAGAGATGAGGTGTTTTTAAGGCTCTAATTACATGCAACATGAGATTGAAGCTGTTGTCATTGCGATCAGAGTCCACACCTTTTTTGGCGAGGCTCTCTGTTAGTAAGCTATTGCAGAGCAGCTGTTATGTTAAGTGAAACCAAGAGAGATGGATTCCTCTTGATAAATTGACAAGTTTAAGAAGCAAAAAAGTTACAAAAAAAGTTTAAAACTATATCTTAGCACAGAAATTAGAAATTTTACAAATATGGTTGAAATTTCCTTTGAACTTTTCATATTGGTTGTGATATTTAGATTCTATCATATGAATTTTTTAAAGAAAAAAAAATGAATGGTAAAAAGATGTCAAAAAATGATTCCCGTACGCTCTAACTCCTCGCTAGCTAGTTATTTCTCTATTTTATTTCCCTTTCTTTAAAGTGGCTTATTAATAATGAAATTTGGGCTTGAAAAAACAAGAAAGCAAAATTCTCAAGTTTCTCAGTTTCGTGTGGAACCCTTTGTGATGGTCAATGGAAATGATAGCTATAAAGACTATTGCCCTTGCTATACAAAAAATTTATCTGACAAGACAAAATATCAGCTGTTGCTTCTCCATTATTGAGACGTGGAAAGGTGTCCAAGGACCATGAGGACTCTATCTGGTTGCTCAAAATACTCAACTTAACCACATAACAGACGAAGGCAGCAAAGAGTTCATCTATGCTCGCTGATAGATAATGGTGCTTCATTCCCGGGGCAGCAGGTGTGGTACAGGCAGAATATTGATCTCACTCCAATAATAGTAGGGAAGATAACATGTGAGGGAGTAGAGTGTGTCTGCTTTGGTGCTACCTATACTCTCAACAAGTTTGAGAGGGAATAGAGTGTGCCTGTTGTGGTGCTACCTATACTGTCAATAAGTTCGAGGCCCATGCAAAGAGCACTAAACACCTTCCTACAGCTCATGTTTTAAGGATGGCAGGGCACTGTGTTACAATGCCAAATGGAGTTAGGTAACCATTATAAGCTTCCAGGAAAGAAAATTAATGGTGTCGCATCTATTCTCGATGGATATGAATAGAACAATGGTTCTTCACCTATCCCAAATGGAGATGATCAAACCAATGATCCCACACCTATTTTGATATATGCACAACCTTGGGGCTGAATTGCTGATGTGTGATCACTACCCATGATGTTATGACTTGAGCTGCATCGGTTTAAAGGCATTTCTTTTGGGTAGATAATTGTTGTGCTTACTGATTTTGTTTTTGGTTTGTTCTTTCTTTCCTAGTCCCTATATACAAAATTTAAGAATGAATACATTTGAATTTAATCATCAGGGATGAGTATAAGATAGCTTATCACTGATAATAGCAAACAGTGCATTGAGAGAGCAAGATCTCTCATAAATCATTACTTTTCATGAAAATCGGATGACCTTGAAATGAGAATTGATAATGCTTCTCTTCACTCTTTCACATGCAATTAGAACTTGTTTCAAGCTAATTGATATTAGGAACTAGAAACGATCTTCAAACAAGATCAGTAAGTTCCCAAGGGAGAAACTAATTACCTGGGTAGGGTCGATTAGTCTGGAGATTTCTTAGTCAATCTTTTATAATTCCAGTGATAAGTGATGATGATTTATCAATATGTAATCATTGGCACTTCATCCCTTCGAAAAATTGGTTGTCAAAGTCAATTATTGTTTCAAGAATTAAGATTTATGAAAACATTTTGTTCCATGTGTGTGGTCGAGCCCCATAAATGAAAAACTTTTTTTGCACTGTTTTTTCTTCTCTCTTTTTATGTAGTGCGCATGCGTCTCTTGAATTCAGAGAATAAGTAGCATGTTTTTTATTCAATACGACGGATTGTATCGTTGAGAGCATTTGACACGTATTGCCTATAATTAGGCAACTTTGGTAAGAGAGAATGTAGCGCGGTGGAGAGAAAAAATTCAAAGAGACTTGTTAGAGAGAAGACAAGTGTGAGGGATAGGAGAGTAGGGAGAGACCAAGTGTGGTTTCAAGAATAAAATACTAGATGTATTCTAGTTCAAGGGTAGAATATAGATTATCCTATACTAGTTGCATTTCTCTTGTGATTTATTAGTTTTGTTCTGCTCCTACCATGGTTTTTTCCTATCTTTATAAAAGGATTTTTCCATGTAAATCTAGAGTTTCCATGTGCCTATGTCTGTGGGTTTTTCCTTATCATGTTTTGGTTCACCCATTGTGGTTTAGAAATATTTACTTATTAATCTGTCCATCGTGGTCTGAAAAAAATCGTCTAATCTACCCTTTGTGGTAAAGAAATTATTTGCATTGTACTTGTAAATACCTTCTCTAAAAAGTTGTGGTTAATCTTGTTTGGAGCCTAACAAGCGGTAAAGCCGATCCAAAGTACTGTTCATGGGTTACAATTATATGAATAGTGAAATTGATAAAAAGGGTTATAAAGTAAAATTACTGTCCATCAGAAAATTCCAAAAGAATAGCGGGAGCAAACATGAACTTGATAAATTCAATGGTGGTGCATGTTTTTCTATTTGGCGAAGATAGACGAAAATTTTTCATATCCAACAACACATCCGCCAGGTATTAGACGATAAAGAAAATAAATAGGAAACCATGAAAGATGAAGACAAAGATTTCACGGCTGAAAAGACTTCTAATTGCAATTGCATTTATCAAATGAAGTACTCAATAATGTGATTGATATAGAAAATACCGATGGAAGCTAGTCCAAAGTGGAAAGTTTGTATATGTCAAAGATAGTCCAAAGTGGAAAGTTTGTATGAGCCCCAACCATAGGAAGCCCTTCCTACGGTTCTGTCATAGGAAGCAACACATCCACCGTTCATTTTCAATCGACGGTCTAGATTGAAAAGGGTAATTTCGGTAATCATAATAATTCAGAAGCAAGAGTCGAGAGAGAATCTTACACGCATGTAGCTCGACTCTTCCCTCTTCCCTCCCTGCGGTATCTCATGTCCCCATTTCTGCCCTAGCCCGAACCTGCTCTCAGGCACCGGCGATCTCTCCTTCCACCCCTCTGGCCATCTTTCAGCAAGAGTTGATTGAGCTACTGTTGCACGCACCTAGCTCGAGTCTCCTCTCCCAGTGATCTCTCATTTCCCCTTCTCTGTCCTAGCTCGAACCTCCTCTCAGTTTCCGCCGATCTCTCCTTCCACCTCTCTTCCCATCTCTGATCTTACACGCACGAGTAGGTTCATCACTCCTTTCCCGTTTTTCTCCCCCCTTTCTGCCCTAGATCGAATCTCCTCTCTCCCGACGATCTCTCCTTCCCCCTTTTCTACCCTAGCTCAAATCTGCTCTCCCATTGTTGCCACTCCTCCGCACCGTTGCTGCACTCCTCCGCACATCATCCATCTTGCGCAAATCTTCTACAACAAGCAGCAGTAGTAAATCCCATTTGCCGGTGCACTTCCGTAGGTATTTTCTCCCACGTCCTCTGATCTACTTTCATATCTCCTTTGCACTTTTGCTTGTTTTGTGAATGCATTGCAATTGTGAGTGAGTGACCGGTGAGAAGGGGTTGACCGCCGCCAAGGCTGCCGTTGTTGCTAAATATTAGGGTTAAGGTTTCAGAACACAATCCATCTCGACGCGATTCATTTTTAATCTATTGGCATCTGGTATGAGTTTTCCGCCCATTGTGATTGATTTTCTGACCTGCCATGAGCGCCAGTATTATTTGAACATAGGTTGCAAATCTGGTTTGGTAAATAAATGTAATAGTTCTATGATGTTGTTGAAAATTTTTCGTAAGCAGCTTTTTCATGAACAGCACATCCATAGCCTCTATCGTATTTGGCCAAAGCCACATTCTATGGAATAATCTGAGTAGCATTCTAGCATAAATCAGAGCTAGCATTTAGTTAGATGCTTCTTTTCTAAAGGCTTGCTTTTGTGAGTGGCACATTTTTGAATAGTTTATAGCCAAAAATCTTTATTTGTGGACACAATTCAATTTTCCACACTATTTCTGTACTTTCTGTTTAGAAGAGTTTAAGCTAGTAATGCTCATCTGATTCTGCTTCGTAGTATTGTGCATTAATCTATGGGTGTGTTTGGCAATATAAAAAAGTTGTCAAGTTAAAACTTTTCAATCTAAAACTTGTCACTTTTCATATCTATTATTTTTTAAATTAATTTTTACACATTTCTCTATACAACAATTCTACTTTTCAATCATTTCTACACAACTATCAATACAACTAACATATTTATTTTAAATTTATTCTCTTTACTCCTGATCATTACCCCTACAACATCACATCATTTTCTACTAATTTGACAAGTTTTACATAAAAAAACTTTTCATCAAAAGTTTTACAACTTCCCAAGCACACCCTATATGTAGATTTAATACTGAATAATTCATTTATCCCTACTTCCAATTGATATTTTTAGCTACCTCACAAATTAGGTTGAGAATCCACCTTACAATATCTCACTCCTACTTTCCCACAACAACTTTTACATTCTCAATATCTCATTCCCTGGTTTCCCATCTAATTAATTTTCCCACCTTCACTTTCTCAATCTGCTGCTCCCCGTTATTCCTTGCCCTAGCACCGCGGTGTCCTGCCTCTTGTTGTTTTGTCTCGCGCCTCTGCCTTGTCTTCATAGCTATTACCCTTTAGCTGCCTTTGGCCCTTGTCCTTTTGCACCGATGCCTTCTCCCCCTTGCTCTTGCCCTCTACCTCCTCTTGCACATGTTGTTTGATTTTCTTTGATTTTTTCTTAGTTGTTTACTAGGCTTCTTCTATTTATTCTCTATTTACTTCATTCAAAAGGTTATAAAGCCAAGTTATTTAAAGTCAACACCTTTTTTTTTTTATAATCATGAGTTTTATTTTAGGCGTATTATTTTCTTAGATCAAGCATGAAGCTGACTTGGTATTTTGGGTCTTTGAGCATGTACATCACATGGATCTTTGTTGCAAGTCTATATAATTTGTCTAATTTTCAATCAATTGGAGTGGACTTGAGGATGAATCACTCATTAATCTTGATAATATATTTCTCTTCGGTTGATATGTTTAAAATGGTCTTGAATCTCCTTATATATGTAGCTCTATTTATTAGCCAATTTGATATGATAATGATGCAAGTAATACTTCCAAATGGTGTAAAATGTTATATATATGGGACATTGACTGTGATCGCGTAACAGAGCCATCAATCGAGTGTATACAACCTATCTTCCATTCCCATTCCCAACTAGTAATGTAGAGTCCAAAAATCTATGTTACTCTTCAAGGGTTTCTCTAGATCAGCTGACCATAGCTGCTGTTGCATGCACATTGTCAATGTATGTCCTTGGCTTTTACTTTTACTAAGTTGACCTGATTCAATAGCTTTTTTATCTTATGCTTTTGGGCTGTTGCTGTTGAAATTAAAAGCAATCTAAAGATCCCAGGCCAGGACATTATCAATCATTTAGGTTCCTTGTTCAGGACATTTTTTTACAGTCCAGGACATTGATTAGAGGGTTGGATTAACTAGTTTTATAGAAATCCACAAAATAATTTATGACTAGGTTATGATTTAATGGTAATAAGACATGTTGTGTTGAATTTTCATATTCTTGTGTGTGTGTAAATTTCATTTGGCGGCGCACTTCCTTAGGTATTTTCTCCCACGGCCTCTGATCTACTTTCACATCTGCTTTGCACTTTTGCTTGTTTTGTGAATGCATTGCCAATTGTGAGTGAGTGATCGGTAGGGAAGAGGTTGATCACCGCCAAGGCTGCCATTGTTGCCAAATATTATAGTGAAGTAGAAGCTATTGGCGACTGAAATCGGCAGCCGGATTGGTGCAATTTATTGCAAGACTTATGGTGAAATGGCCAAAATATTCTACACATTAAATATAGTTATAAGAAACTAGGTTTGGGATTTGTTTGTATCATTCATATTGGCTTTGCGATTCTGTTTTGGGGTCACCATTGACATGTTTCCAAAATTTTCAATTTATATTTTTCCCGAAATCCTTTGTTGGGCAGAAATATATTCCACATTACTGCGTATTGTTGAATTCAACGATTCAATTCGATTTTCTGTGGTAGCCAATTATATTTAGCCTCATAGGTTTTAAATAAATTGCAGATGGTCGAAATTCTTAGTTCCATTATATATATATATATATATATGATTTGGTCTATTCTGTGGTAGCCAAATATAAAATAATTATAAAATAAAAACTCGACTTATCAGAATGATGCCTTTTCAAATATATATTTTTTTAAAGTATTGTTCTCTGTTTCTTCACAATGACATGTTATTTTTAGTTCGTAAACAATGAAATTTCGTTTCCTTTTTACACCAAGCAGAAACAGTAAGAATAATTACTTATCTATTTTTCATCGTTGGCTAAAAGGAAATATAGTGATAATGTGCTTCAATTGCATGCTTTCTTAGCAGATCCATACCTGGAGGACATGGGAGGATGATGCTCACAGGGATCAGGACAATGTTTTAACTGGTAAGGTTCCTCATAAGAATAATAATGCGCTGTTCTAATGAAAATCTTGTTATCCATTTTTTTTGGTTTTCCTAGTACATGATTAATCCATCCCCTTACAAGTGAAAACAAACATGAACGCCAGTAATAGGCTTCACAGTGTAAATGATCACATGAGATGAAAATAATATCAAACTTCTTTTAAGGGCATCTTATTGATGCATGCTGATTATTTTGAATGGTTGCTTTCTTTCTGTGTTGTGGTGCCACAGTCATTCCCAAACAGTGTTACACAAGCTTGATTTTATTCAAATACTTGCAAGATGGATGAATATATTGATAATACTATCTTGCCATTGAGAAAAGTTGGTTATTTATAGTGGCAATAACATATTAGATAATATGAACATCAGAAACTCTGGTTGATCTTTTTGTGGTGAAAAGATGGACAAATAATGCGTAAGCATGAATTGTGGCTATTTTAGAAGGGTTCACAGTAACATTTCGTTAGGTAAAATTATTTTAAATATTTCCTTTCTGTATGCTTATTTGTTTGTTGTTACCGCATTTTAGTGCTAGGACCTGTACAAAACATCATAATCAATGAGTTCTTCTGCTGCCAAGTTATTGTTATTTGCCTATTCATTTGAACTACTGTGACAGAAATCACTAGAGCCAATACATTGAAGAGGCAGTCTACATTTGTGAAATTCCACACGTCAAATTCTTGGAGCAGTAATAGATTTCTTGTTCGGCGCATTGGTATTCACTTTGTTTTCCTTCTGGTGCTACTAGCTGCTTACCTCTGTCGTAATCTTGTCTCTATTAGTGCTAGATGGAATCCCTTGCAGCTAGTTGTCACTTGTGCAGTGTAGCCATTTCATCGACAAGTAGTTTCTACTATCTTGTTATTTATTTTATTTTCAGTTGAGACTAAACAACAGCCAGCTGGCAACTAGTTGTCAAGTTCTTGACTTGTCCAAAGAGGACTGAGCCATGATGCAGGTTCTGGCGTTTCAATGTTTGGATGAATCCTTCCAGAGAGATCTCTTTTGAGTTTTCGTGACATCAGATGCTCTCATGTATGTGTGTGTCATTAAGAAAATCCTCTGCCATAATCGTTGCATTCTATGATGTGGGTGCTTGTATCTCCAAATAGTTCTTCCAGTTCTCATTGGCATGTGCGCTCATTCAGAGCTTCCAATGAACATCCATTTGGCATGCCCAAGTGTATCGTGCTTAAGATAAGTCAATGTAATGAAGGTAGCAAGGGCAGTTGCATTCCAATTTGCATATTTGAGTCAGCATGGGATGGACCCATTGGTGGAGGAAATGATTTTCTGTCTTTGTTTACACAGTTTACATTATGGAAAATCTGGAAATTTTTTGGTCAACGACTTGACAAGGTGAGTTAGGCCTACGCTGTTCATCTTGAACACATAAACCACTATGTCTGCCTCTAGAGCATTTGTTTGTTGGACTATCTATCACAAGCCAAGGATGGGCTGCCTGTAAATCATGTTAATATGGACACAAAACATAAATGCTGAATGTGCGTCATCCATGATTAAAAAAGGAAATCTTTGAAGAATAATCATTGACAGTTACCATGGTACTATGTAATAATAATTCCATGTGCCAAATGTGTATTGCTTAAGATAGGTATTAATAATTTCGTTGAGATATTCAACGTCATGTCTAATTTTTCTTGTTGTTTGCTCATTGAAATTTTTGATAGAACAGTAGAACCATGTGTATATTCAATTTGTCATGATGCCGAATTGCTGTTTATCATGTGCTGATGGCATATGTATATTGTCTCCTTAGTTTGTTTGCCTTTCATATTGCTAACACATAGATAAATACTGCTAATATCTCCTGTTTTCTTGTTGTGAAACCTTTTGCACTACCTTAGTATTACTTCTTTTGATTCGAAATTTTTGTTCTATTAGTGCATGGAAGTTAAAAAATTTATAAATTACTTTTACGCGAACTCCCCTTAAAGAAGTGTTTCCAAATGAGTTACTTGAGTCCAGTGAAAGTAATCTTATAAGTAAATGAATGGTTTAAATCATTTTGCATGTGTTGTCCTTCAGGGAAAAGCTTCCCTTACTTGGCTGCTAAGCCTTCTAAGCAACAAGTGCACCTGTGGCCCTGTCGAAGTACCTGCTAGGTGAAGATAATCCACACATGATCTAAAGGCACTTAGGATTTCCCACAATACATTTTGTTGCCTTCACCCCCCCCCCCCCGATGGTGACAACGAATACGACTTGCATTAAAAATGGCCCAAATGAGTTAGTTGACCTTAGGATGTAAACAATAATCGGAAGTTGGGTTTAAATTGTGTAGCATTTGTTGTCCTAATAGGGAAATGCAAATTTTACATCCTAACTATCTCTTCTAAGCAACAAGTGCACTTGTGGTTATGTCGAGGATCCGTTTCCAAATTAATGTTGCTTCACCCCCTATTGTTTTACTGAATACAACTCACCATAGGGAAAAATGAAGACCGTGCTACTTTATATCTTTTTGTATACCATTATGCGTTAATGGTGAATATACCTTTTAATGTCTCGGCCCACTTTTATGATGTTTCCCTAACACGTTGATGCTTCAGCTTTCGATCCAATGAACATTGATCAGTTGAAAATGGAAACGGAGGTAGCTCACGACACATATGTGGAAGAAGTCGCAAGTACTCAGCCTATATGCGACTTGTCTGGTAACGTCGAGCAACCATTTGTTGGACAAGAATTTAAAGATGAACTTGAAGCATGTGAATTCTACAAAGGCTATGCGAAGTCCGTTGGGTTTAGTGTCAAGCTCAAACAAGTTCGCAGACTAAGCTCTACCTCGGCGATTACATGGAGGCGTATGACATGCTCTTGTGAAGGCACGCATACGCCAATTACAAATGACGAAGGCTGTGATGGATTCACCAAAAAGATTAGAAGGAAAAGAGTGTCCATACGGTGCAACTGCATGGCTCGGATAGAGATTTCAAGGAAGCAAGAAGGGCGATGGGTAGTTACTCGCTTTTTCGACGACCACAATCATCAACTGGTAGATAAAGGATAGGCCCAACGCTTGAAAATGCATCGCAAAATTGATGAGGAATCTGCCTCTATTTTGAAAGCATGCAACGAGGTCGGCATTGGTCCTTCTGCAGCCTACAATCTCGTCCGACAGTTATGCAGTCCGTCTGATACTTGCTTCACACGCCAAGATGTGAGAAATTTCAAATCAAGATCTCGTGGTCATTTGCTAGCACGAGATGCAGACGTCGCCATCAATCACCTCCAAAGGCAGCATGATGCCGGTCAAGACATGTACTTCGCAGTTCGCAAAAATAGTAAGGGTGAATTGAGTTCATTATTTTGGTCTGATGGTTGGTCGAGGTTAGATTTCAAAGCCTTTGGAGACGTATTATGCTTTGACACTACATACAAAACAATAGATACAACATGCCTTTTGCACCATTCGTCGGAATAAATCATCACAGACAAACCATACTTTTCGGCTCCGGTTTGGTAGTGGATGAGACGATTGACACCTTCGTTTGGCTCTTCCAACAGTTCAAAGATGCAATGTTTGGCCAGATGCCGTCATGCATTATTACCGACCAAGATGCCGCGATCGAGGCTGCTGTACAGCAAGTCTTTCCTACATCGATCCATAAGTACTGTTTATGGCATATTATGAGGAAAGTCCCAGAGAAATTGGGGCGGAGGGGTTACGAAATGGATGATTTCCAAGAGGCCTTCAATCAACTGGTTTACAACGATTTCAGCCCACAACAATTCGAAGCGCAATGGAGCAGTTTTATGGAGGAATATGGTCTCTTGGATCACGAGTGGCTGCAACTATTATACAGTAAGCGATCGAAGTGGGTACCAGTGTTCCACAAGCGCTACAGATTCCACGGAATGTGCACAAACCAACGCAGTGAAATTTTCCATTCATTTCTGGATCAATACGTCAATCGAAAGACAAGTCTATTTGAATTTATAAAACACATTGCACGGGCGACAAGTCGACGACGTGAGGATGAAATGGATGCAGACAAACACACCTCACTTGCGGTCTTGCAAAGGAAGACCTCGTTCCAGTTTGAGGGAGCCTTCTTAAAAGCCTACACCCATTGCAATTTCACAGATACTCAGAAAGAAATGTGGGAGAGCAATGCATTCAAGGTTGAGACCATTGATACCGTCGGAGATGAAGCAATATTCCATATTACAAAAGGCTCGGACGTACAAGCTTCCCGGGTGGTTCAGTTCAATCGCGTTAAGAATTGTGGGAGGTGTAGTTGTATGCGGTTCGAATCGACTGGAATAATATGCAGGCATCTATTTGCGGTGTTTTGGGAATTGAAATTGACCGAAGTACCTGAATACTTCCTCTTGAAACGGATGTCGCGTTCCCCTCGTAGAGGTCTCCAATTGGAGTCTTCTAAGCATGCAGCACTGCCGAAGCACAGACAGGATGACTTACAAACCATATGGAACTCAATCAATGTCATTACTTTGTCAAATCATCGCCTCTTGTATCACGCCATAGAAGGTAGCGCAAGGCTATTGCGTGAACTAAATGAACTTGGAAAGATCTTCACCGATGATGTTGGAGATCCCAAAGCGACATCACCATTGCGGAACGAGGATGGTCACATAGGAATTATTATAGGCAACCCTCCTGTCATATCCAGTCGCGGATGTCCTAAGCGGGGTAAAAAAGGCCAGAAGCAGAGAAAGAAACGTCGACTCGAGTGATGCTGCAAGTGTTACATATATCCTATGAATTACATGACCCATTGTGTGCATTTGTTTTAATGTTATATTGTCCGTTTTGTTTGTTATGTGAGCATGATGTAAGAACGGCCTTTAAGACTATGCAATAGTTCTAATGCCATGTGATTGAGCATATGCTAAAGTGTTTTCATAATACTATATGCTTCCTTTTTGTCATTGTTTGCATCATATAATTCTTGCCCATCTTACTTTCTAAATATGGTACTTTTAGTTATTGACCAACCCATGCGAATCTCACATTTTCTTGTGCTGCAGTTTGGGTCTGATGGACGTCGAAGGCGTGGAAAAGCTGCTGGGGTCTGAAATGGAGGGCCCAAATCAATCCATTCATTCGCCCCCCCCCCCCCCCCGAGAATGCCCCAAGCACATCGCGGAAACGTCGTAGCCCGAGCAAGCCCACCACCAAAGTAAAAGAGCAATCGGTGTGCGCTGTGCGGAAGTTTGTTGATTACTGCAGCACATTGAGTGCAGCCCAGCGAGAGGCCATTTTGGAGATGGGTTTTGGAGGATTGTTGTCGATGAAAATACGTGCTCTGCACCTTGGGCTCATTAAGTGGTTAGCAGAACAATGGGATGAAGGCAATCATGCCTTCCACATCGGAGGCAAGATGTTGGAGTTTACGGCGCGGGATGCGAATCTCATATTGGGGCTTTCCATTGGGGGCATGACCGTTATCCCCCACTCGCAGGAGCATAGCACCGATCAGCTGCGTATGCAATTGAAATTGGGTAAAGGGCACAGTGTCCTTGCTTCTGATGTTCATAAGAACCTGGTTGTGGGTGGAGAAGACTTGAAATGGCGACAATCATTCGCATTGTTTGCGCTCTCCACTGTTCTGTGCCCAACGAGCATGGGGAAAATGGAGGATGTCTACCTACATCACGTACTGGACATACAAACCTTTAGGGATTTCGATTGGGCTACTCATGTGGTGGACATGTGCAAGCAGTCATTCTCGCTATATAACACAAGAAGGCGGAAGTTAATCGGAGGCTGCACGGTCTTAGTCCAGGTAATAATGTTGAAAATTGCATTAAATATATACTGTGCATGTTTTTGTATCTAATATTCTTATTCTTTACAGATTTGGTTTCTGGAACACTTGCAAAGTAGTGTCCTTGACCTCTCTAAGATGCATCTTAGTGTACCGCTCATAAAAAACTGGACGCCACAAGCCTGCCTGAGATTGGATGGTATGTGGGGCAAGACGGGCAATGAACAGACGCAGGTAAAATGGCTCAATACTATTTAATTTACGGCTGACCACATCTTGTCTAATGTTGATTACATTGCATCGCAGGTACAAGAGAGGATCTATGAAGATGTAGAGCAGATATGCAATGGGCCAACATGGGAAGTCGTACATCGCAGCGATGGCGATCACACTACGATCTCATGTCCCACAAATATGAACAATGCAGATGCGGATGTCCAATATAGCCCACGTGGCCAAGGAGTTATTCGAAGCACTCCTCCTGATTTCGAACAATTAGTCAAGGAGAACAATGCACAAAAGGCTGAGTTGACGGTAATGTGGTTCATCTGCTACTATACATGCTAATATTAGTCTTACCATACAAAGCACGGCAACCTTTGATCCCACCTACCATGCGTTTCTCTTTTTTTCAAGAATTAAGACAGATGCTGGCAGAGTCGCAATTTGTGATTAAATCATTAGAATCACAAATTCAGGTGATGATATTTCTCCATACTTCCTCATAATTTTGATAGTTTCAGCCACTTACTTGACTGATAATAGGATGAACTGAAATATTTGACTAGGCACTCGAGAGAACAGTCCAGAAATTGGAACACAAGGAGATGCATGGCGCGACCCATGGGACCATCACAGATTTAACGGTAATTGCTAGTTGTTTCCTCACTTCAATAATTATTTAACTACATGTTAGAAGTATCGAACGCCAACGAAATTTCAAAATTCGAATAATAGGTTGGTGCAGAAGGACCTGAGCTGGTTTCAGCAAATGTACAAGGGAGCCTTCCCCCTATAAGATCGAGCGGAGGTCTTCAGAAAGATACCACTATTCCTGATGATGCAGATACGGAAATTGTGGAACCTGCAGACATGGCTGCTACGTTTAGGCGAGGGAGCCGTAATATAAAGACCTCGAGAGTGCTGAAGTCACCTTATGAAACAACATCTAGGAGGGGGAAGCAAATTGCACTTAGACGGCATACTCGAATGTCGGTGGCTGCTTCTGAAGCTAGAGCGGTTGGGAAATAGATTTTCTAGCCTTTTTATTCATTTATTGTTTTCCATGGATGCACCACGAACTTGCATGCTATATAATTATTGTGTTACGGTGCTTGTTGGATCAGATTCATTTATGTTATGATCAATTACTGTGTCAGTGGACGAGGTTTTAAGTGAAAGTATACTTGTGAATATTTCTCTTGCATTTCATAGAATCCAGTAAAATGTTGGAATCGTCAAGATGTCAAATTTGACCTCAGGCGATTGACAGACATTGAAGACGCATTCGTCAGATTTGCATTTGATAGATCCCTACTGAAAGAGTGAGTTGACTAACCACAATTGTTTCTATAAGGCTATCTTCCTTTTGACTTTACATAGGTAGATATTATAGTGTATTCCATATGTTGAGGTGTGTCATGACTTGTATGTTTATTTGTGTTTTGCAGTGAAATTTTGTTCCAATGCGAAGGCATGACCTTAACGAGGGAAATGTTCTTGTCGCTTGCTCCAGGAGAGAGAGTGCAGGCGCCCGTAAGTCATGAGTTGGATATGCTGGTTCAACATTGACACGATCTGACACAATAGGATTGCACTTATCATCTTTTGAATGTGCATGCAGATTGTTGACACACTAACAATGTTATACAACATGCAACAACTTCAAACAACGACTGGCGTGATTAGATTTTACTTTGACTCTATATTCTCTGTAAGTTTTTTATGATAATGAGGAAAGTCATTAAATGAATTCTCATTGCTTGCTTGTATAAATAATTCCAATGTTCTTATATGTGATATGCAGCTATATCTCATGCGTGATCCAGTTGCTCCCAATTATATATATGATCCCGAGCGAATAAAATGTCATGTGGGAGATGCAGGAATGGTAAAGTTTGTGTTCTACCACTTGTGTGATTGTGCGACCCTGTTTCTGTACGCTTGATAGTGTTTCCTGATGACATGTTATCCACATTACTGCAGGTTTTTGTACCAATATGCAGAGGAGATCATTGGTTTGCTTGTGTCATTGACACGGTGTGCGAAGAGATTTTTTTGTTAGATTCAATGTCAACGGGTGGAGAATTTGGGACAAGAGTTATTAAGAATAAAGTGGTAAGTATATTGCAATAACGACAACCTTATTTTGTGACAATTGCTTACTACGTTCTAAGAGTATATCTATTTGAACACATTCAGGCACCCGCGATAGAGGATTATTATCACTATATCGGTGAGACGAAGGCAGTTAAATCGTGGAATGTTAGGCATGCAAGCGGATTGCCACAACAAACTAACGGGTATGGTGATAGTTAAACTATAGTCCATATGATAGTGTTAAATGTTTCTATCTGCAGTAACCATTTATGATTGGATTTCAATGACAGGGTTGACTGCGGTGTGCATATGTTGTGCAATATGTTCTCATTTATACCTGAGAAGACTCCGAAATATAAATCTGTACGACTCTAGTTCTTGTGTTGTGAACCATTAGTAACATTTTTCTGGTTCTAATTACTATAATGACCATATTGAGCGCAGGGACAGATTGACTCATGGCGTCTCCAGTTTGCATCGTTTATGCTTAACCATCATTTGAATGATAATTCTAAGTCCATACAACGAAAGGCCTTATTCGACACAACTATTCAGCAAGTCTGATTTGTTAGCATTGTACATGACTAAATGAATCGTTCTACCTGAAATTACAGTTATTTTCATCTCTTTTGGGCACATCTATCCATGTGCTATTCATCTGTAGTTGATTCGGTCATGGTCATGTAGTATTTTTTGTAGATGACCCCAAAGATGTAAATGCCATGAATATTATGTATTTGTTCAAATGAAATGGAGTTCGAAATTAAGATATCATAGTGTGACTTATATTCATGTATGTCATATAATCCGCATAGCACATCCTACCTCAAGCTCGGATGTGAAAAATGGAGACAGAAAAGTTATGTATGGTTTTAAACGGAAAGCAAGTAACACACACATACTCACACAAGCTTTTCCAAAAACATAACATGTTACTTAATCCAGGTACAATAAGGGTGTAACTAACTCATTTCTTCATCTGCAGGTCTGTGTTAAACCAGTGAGTTGCATGATTGTAATTGTCTTCTGCCAGCATATTAAACCTATCGGTGAGAAGCGTGCATGCTATAAGCTTCTTATAGCTTCCAGTGATAATCTGTGTTACAAAATGGCATAAAAGATATTGTAATATCGCCTAACATTATTTATTCCCCTATAAATTTGTAAACTTATGTACTATTTTAGTTAAGCAAAGTTGTAGAAATACCTTATTGAACTTAACAGATCGTGGCCCGGTGTAATGCTGTATAATGGTGACAATATTGACTCCGGAGTCGTCTCTACAATTTACAAAGACATTTACATCATTAAGTGATGAAACTTCAATATGGAAATTTATATTTCATTTGTGTCTTACCTTGTACTTATGATATCAACTGTATCGTGCATGACCTGGAATGTATAAGCATCTCGGATTTCATTGTACACGTCGAACATTTTTTTCAACATACTAAGCTGTACAGTGCAGATCAATCAGAAAATGAGTTGGAAGATATGTAATTGCTAAACCAGGCGACCCGTCCATAAGACTTACCAGTCGTTGGTAAGTAGCTGTAAGCCTGATTTGCCTATCCGCTTCAACGACATCAATATAGTGTATTTCGCAAAGCAACATATATATTGCGTATGCAATCCAAGTTCCATCATGATATTGAATTGGCAAAAACAACTGTTTCAAAGGAATATAACACAATCAATCCACGAAGCTGTATAAAAAAACGGTCAAATCATTTGAGTTTTTAGTGAGTATTCATGTACCCATTCTGCATCATGGACGCAATATTGAAGCATATCAATTGACCATTCGACATCAATGTCGTCTAACTTTCCTGTTAACAATCTCCTCTGGATAGGAAGGGAACGGAAAAGTGATGTTATTTAATAGTCTCAACTATTAACTATGGTACATGAACTTTCCAGGTTGAATTACTTACCCCCACAAATGATGAGAAATAATGACATCGTACACCAGATATTCCCTCTCGTTGATGGATATTTAGTAGCATAGTATATGCATCAACAATCTGACACCATAAAAATGAATCCAGATACACGTAAAAAATTTTTGTATTAAATAACACGTAATTAACAAACTGAAATATTGTAACAGCGGTCTATGGCAATGAAATGAGTAACTTACACTGGAATTGATATTACCACTATTGGCAAAACATGTCATATCTTTCTGAGTAACCTGAGTCATTTGTAGCTTGAAAACCCTCGTTCTGTATTTTAAAAAATGATACAAATTAAGTTGCTAGTGGAAGTGAAAATAGGGAAATGAAGGAGTGGGAAAACGGAACCAACAGTGCATGCGTAATCAAACATGAATACGTACTCAGCATGCAATCCGGGGTCTCCCAATACCCACTCAAGTAGTAGCATCTTCTCTACCGGCACATGGGATAGGTTCATTGCAATATGAGAGCGATGTCTAAAATCGTTTGGGTCCTGCAAAATGTTAGTAATAGCGACTTTGTGGTTACCTAAATTTTTTATTCAAGTATTACATGGAATATAATTTTACAGTACACGCCTTTCCTTTGTACATCAAAGTTGAAAGCGAAGATGTCCTCCGACTAAGCCAAGCATATATGATTGGAGGCTTCTGCCGACAATCGTTCAAGTCCCACGCATAGACCATTTGAAATGTATCGTCCAAATGCATGACAACCGAAGGCATTCCTGTTTCCACATTAACGGGAGGGATGTTTTTGGTAGAGGGTAATCGCATAACATTTGAACGTTGCAGGTTTCTCACCCGATCCTCGAGATCCTATCATATGACTCAAAGATTAGACAAATCAAACCTTATCACGCAGGAAATATTCTATAACTCTTTCTCTCACCGCAACTCGGCGGATATTCTGTTGGACATGCTCAACATGTGCTCGCACCATTTTTTCAATGTCCTGTAACAAAAAATTGAAGATGGTAAGATAATATCATAAGGATTTCCACATCAAGTAAAAATTGGTTAAAAAATAAAATAAATAGAATAACGGTGCTGAAAAAAGGCACTTTATTGGAATGTTAAGATCATTTACTCAACCATTGTTCCCATTACAGTTATAATGAAAACATTCTCAAGACGGGTATATAATATCAAATATACGTAAAACATGTCATTTTATGATAAAAATAAAGATAAAAATCATTATCAATATTAATTATCCCAATAAAATAAATTCATCTTAATTAATTTCACAGATATATAAATATGTATATATAATTTTATCAAACGGTGTTTTTCAAGCTTAAATAAACTGGTGGTATTAGACTGCATGGTAATACAACTCTGTTCCATCTAATAGCATAACAGCATATGTTTAATGAGCATGCCATAAACGATTAATAAAATCCAACAAAATGTCGCATTCACAGATAAACTAACCGTCGTCAAATTCTTACAGTTGATTTTTTAGCAACCGGACATATAGTCGACGGAATGACTATTCTAAGAAAATTTAAAAGCATACCTCGTCAGGAAAATCTATCGTCCACGTTGCTGATGAACTGGATGGACGCCCGGGACGTGACATTGTAGCTACCGCTAGGAAGAAAGTGCAGCAGAAATCAGCCCGTGGAAAGCAGAAGAATCTGTGGTCAGATGGTTCTTCCTGGATATTCCGCAACGAAGAAGAAGAATACGGAACAGAATTAGCATATTTGTTGAGATTTTCAGTCGCACATACCAATGCACTACTATGTCATCAATCTCACCCGCAACATCAGTTGATCTGCTCGGCTGTAAATGGGACGGACGATTTAATATCGGCGGCAAGATTGGTAAACACCGGACGGCATCACGTCACACCGGTACAGAGACATTTACTAGGCATTTTTAAAAAATTTCATACCAGTTGATATAATGCACCATTCTAAAATCATTTGAAAATTTTATGATATGCATACATCTCCCAGATCTGTTCCGTTAAATGTCTAAGTGGGCATGCCAATTAAGTTAATTTAATTTATTGGGCTATTTTATTAAATATTCGATTAGATTTGTAAACTTATGTAATTCGTACAATTTTTCATGAAACTCTGTAATTTGAAAATCCAAATTTAATCTGTTTCGATACATCCCTCCATAGGCATGCCAGCTTTGTTTTTGTGAATTTATCATATTTTTTTAATAACCGTTTAATGGAAATTTTTGGCCTTTTCTGATTTGTGTATTTTCGGCATTAATTAGCTAATTTGGTCATTTTTATAGGTGTTATATAACATAAAATTTTGTTTCAATTTTAAATTCAACGAAAATTTTAATAAGATTATTTGTCCACATTGAGTTCATTTGGAGTAAATAAATTTGTATTACTAGTTTAATTTAATAGATAATGGTAACCGAAAATTACAATTATTATATTCTTTGTAATATAAACTGTAATAACATTATTATATAATTTGGACAAATTTTATTATTATATGTGTCTCGCGGGTCATAAAAAATCTCATATTAACTTTTCTAAAATATGTATATGCCTCCCGCGGGCATTAAAAAATGACAATTTTAATTTCTATATGTGCCCGCGGGGTCCAAACAATCAATATTTTGTTTTTATAAAAATATATACGTGTCCCGTGGGCGTCCAAAATTGAGTATAATGTTTTATAAAAATATCTACGTGTCCCGCGGGCGTCCAAAAATGAATATATTATTTTGTTAAAATGTATAAATGTCCCACGGGCCTCAAAAAATGAGTTTTTTGTTTTTATAAAAATATATACGTGTCCCGTGGGCATCCAAAAATGAATATAATGTTTTATAAAAATATGTACGTGTCCCGCGGGCGTCCAAAAATGAATATATTATTTTTTTAAAATGTATAAATGTCCCACGGGCATCAAAAAATGAGTTTTTTGTTTTTATAAAAATATATACGTGTCCCGTGGGCGTCCAAAATTGAGTATAATGTTTTATAAAAATATCTACGTGTCACGCGGGCGTCCAAAAATGAATATATTATTTTTTTAAAATGTATAAATGTCCCACGGGCCTCAAAAAATGAGTATTTTGTTTTTATAAAAATATATACGTGTCCCGTGGGCGTCCAAAAATGAGTATAATGTTTTATAAAAATATTTACGTGTCCCGCGGGCGTCCAAAAATGAATATATTATTTTTTTAAAATGTATAAATGTCCCACGGGCATCAAAAAATGAGTTTTTTGTTTTTATAAAAATATATACGTGTCCCGTGGGCGTCCAAAATTGAGTATAATGTTTTATAAAAATATCTACGTGTCACGCGGGCGTCCAAAAATGAATATATTATTTTTTTAAAATGTATAAATGTCCCACGGGCCTCAAAAAATGAGTATTTTGTTTTTATAAAAATATATACGTGTCCCGTGGGCGTCCAAAAATGAGTATAATGTTTTATAAAAATATCTACGTGTCCCGCGGGCGTCCAAAAATGAATATATTATTTTTTAAAAATGTATAAATGTCCCACGGGCATCAAAAAATGAGTTTTTTGTTTTTATAAAAATATATATGTGTCCCGTTGGCGTCCAAAATTGAGTATAATGTTTTATAAAAATATCTACGTGTCACGCGGGCGTCCAAAAATGAATATATTATTTTTTTAAAATGTATAAATGTCCCACGGGCCTCAAAAAATGAGTATTTTGTTTTTATAAAAATATATACGTGTCCCGTGGGCGTCCAAAAATGAGTATAATGTTTTATAAAAATATCTACGTGTCCCGCGGGCGTCCAAAAATGAATATATTATTTTTTTAAAATGTATAAATGTCCCACGGGCATCAAAAAATGAGTTTTTTGTTTTTATAAAAATATATACGTGTCCCGTGGGCGTCCAAAAATGAATATAATGTTTTATAAAAATATCTACGTGTCCCGCTGGCGTCCAAAAATGAATATATTATTTTTTTAAAATGTATAAATGTCCCACGGGCCTCAAAAAATGAGTATTTTGTTTTTATAAAAATATATACGTGTCCCGTGGGCGTCCAAAAATGAGTATAATGTTTTATAAAAATATCTACGTGTCCCGCGGGCGTCCAAAAATGAATATATTATTTTTTTAAAATGTATAAATGTCCCACGGGCATCAAAAAATGAGTTTTTTGTTTTTATAAAAATATATACGTGTCCCGTGGGCGTCCAAAAATGAATATAATGTTTTATAAAAATATCTACGTGTCCCGCTAGCGTCCAAAAATGAATATATTATTTTTTTAAAATGTATAAATGTCCCACGGGCCTCAAAAAATGAGTATTTTGTTTTTATAAAAATATATACGTGTCCCGTGGGCGTCCAAAAATGAGTATAATGTTTTATAAAAATATCTACGTGTCCCGCGGGCGTCCAAAAATGAATATATTATTTTTTAAAAATGTATAAATGTCCCACGGGCATCAAAAAATGAGTTTTTTGTTTTTATAAAAATATATATGTGTCCCGTGGGCGTCCAAAATTGAGTATAATGTTTTATAAAAATATCTACGTGTCACGCGGGCGTCCAAAAATGAATATATTATTTTTTTAAAATGTATAAATGTCCCACGGGCCTCAAAAAATGAGTATTTTGTTTTTATAAAAATATATACGTGTCCCGTGGGCGTCCAAAAATGAGTATAATGTTTTATAAAAATATCTACGTGTCCCGCGGGCGTCCAAAAATGAATATATTATTTTTTTAAAATGTATAAATGTCCCACGGGCATCAAAAAATGAGTTTTTTGTTTTTATAAAAATATATACGTGTCCCGTGGGCGTCCAAAAATGAATATAATGTTTTATAAAAATATCTACGTGTCCCGCTGGCGTCCAAAAATGAATATATTATTTTTTTAAAATGTATAAATGTCCCACGGGCCTCAAAAAATGAGTATTTTGTTTTTATAAAAATATATACGTGTCCCGTGGGCGTCCAAAAATGAATATAATGTTTTATAAAAAATGAATGTATTGTTTTTATAAAATTTATAAATGTCCCACGGGTCTAAAAAAATGAATATTTTATTTTTATTCAAATGTATACGTGTCCCGTGGGCGTCCAAAAATGAATATAGTGTTAGCTAAAAATTTTAAATGTGTACCGCGGGCCTCAAAAAATGAATGTAATGTTTTTATAAAATATATAAATGTCCCACGGGCCTCAAAAAATAAATATTTTATTTTTATAAAAATATATACGTGTCCCGCGGGCGTCCAAAATTCAATATAATATTTTATAAAAATATAAATGTGTCCCACGGGCCTCCAAAAATAAATGTATTATTTTTTTAAAATATATAAATGTCCTACGGGCCTTAACAAATGAATATTTTTTTTTACAAAAATAATCATGTGTCCAGCGGGCATCCAAAATATATATAATATTTATTACTATTTTATTTCTTTATATAAATTTTTATTTCATTAAATCAAGTGGAGTTAAAATTTTTAATTATAATTTAATATATTTATTTGGGTTCCAAATTTGGTTTTGAAGACATATATGATCTTATAAGGGCCTTAAGATTATATTAGAGGTGTTAAATTACGATTAACTTATTAATTTCAAAAATTAGATGTTGTTAGATGCTGTTAGATGCTGTTAGATGATGTTAGATGCGGTTAGATGCTGTTAGATGCTGTTAGATTCCGTTAGATGCTGTTAGATGCTGTTAGATGCCGTTAGATGCCGTTAGACGCTGTTAGATTAAGTTGGATTTCTTTAAATCATATTAACTGTGTTTCAAATTCAGAAATTAAGGTCTAAATGACCTTATAAGGGGCCTAGGATCATATTACAGGTGTTAAATTAGGATTAACTTATTAATTTCAAAAATTAGATGCTGTTAGATGCTGTTAGATGCCGTTAGATGCTGTTAGATTCCGTTAGATGCTGTTAGATGCCGTTAGATGCCGTTAGACGCTGTTAGATTAAGTTAGATTTCTTTAAATCATATTAACTGAGTTTCAAATTCAGAAATTAAGGTCTAAATGACCTTATAAGGGGCCTACGATCATATTACAGGTGTTAAATTATGATTAACTTATTAATTTCAAAAATTAGATGCTGTTAGATGCTGTTAGATGCTGTTAGACGTTGTTAGATGCTGTTAGACGCTGTTAGACGCTGTTAGACGCTGTTAGATGCTGTTAGACGCTGTTAGATTATGATGATTTTATTAAATCATATAATATGAGTTTCAAATTCTGAATTTATGGTCTAAATGACATTATAAGGGACCTAGGATTATATTACACGTGTTAAATTAGGATTAACTTATTAATTTTAAAAATTAGATACTGTTAGATGCTGTTAGATGCTGTTAGATGCCGTTAGATCCGATTTTATTCAGAAAATAATAAAATATTAATAAATTTTCAAAAATTCGAGAAAAATAAAAGAACTTGTTATTTTTGAGAGTACTATGATTACATTAACTTTAAATAATATGAAATAACTTCTAATAAAATTTATATTTTCTAACTTTACTAATTATAATGAAATCTTTTTAAAAAATAATTTTTTGTACAAAAAAATTTTTAGAAATTTTCAAATGATGAGAAATTATGTCCACATACATTTTAATATTTCATCTAGCAAATGAATGGAATAGATTGAGATTTTGTATATATATAATACAAATTTTATCAAAAAACCAAACATACTCACGTTTTTAAGTTATTATACTCTCGCTGTAAAATTACCAAAATGCCCAGCTTCCTTTTTTTTACCCAAGGGAAGTGCTTCCTATGGGTTGGGACTCAGTTTGTATATGATATTGACAACAAAATTATACCTCAAAAAACAACTGTATGCACTTCAAATACAGGAAGGTACAAATTTTTTATGAGGGCCAACCCATGGGAAGTGCTTCCCACGGTTCTCTCATAGGAAGCAACACATCCACCGTTCATTTTCGTTCGACGGATGGATTGAAAGGGGCATTTTGGGTAGGCTGAAAAACCGACAGGAGCGCATGGAAGCTTTGCATTCTCACACGCCCGTCCTCCCTCTGTTCATCTCTTCTCTTTTTCTTCTTCGCTCTTTCATTTTCTAGATCTCATCTTTTCCTCTTCCATTGCTATTAGATTACTTGCTGCTCTTAGGCCTTAGGTTGCGATTTGGAGAGCATGGCTAGATTTGCCAAGGCCGGCCGACGAATCTGAGATGGTTGGAATCAATGTAATCACCGACTACAATTGCTGCAAGCAGAGATGTATGATTGATGAGAGATGGTTGCCGGTAGCTTATAAACGCCATCGTTGTTGGAGATGAAACAAAGTAGGTGGTTTTGCAGATAAGAAAATAGTCGCAGCTGTAACATCTGTTATTGGACAGAAAATAGTGGCTGAAGGTCTTAAGGGGTTTTCTACGGAGATTGATCGTACGGCTCCGATCTGTAAATGCATGACTCAGATGGTGGGATCTGAGATGGTGTTTGTGGTAGCCATGGTTAATAGTGTGTGTTTCATGGAGGCTGATCTCTAGTCTATTCATTAATGTTTCAACAAATTTAGAAGTAAGAATCAGTGGAATGGTGATGGAAGTCGATTTTCAGTCGTTGATGGGTTGAGGAAACAGCGGCAGCCATGGCTTCTCTCCAGCAGGGAAGATGGAGCACCAATACTTGGTGCTCCAACGGTGCACAAAAATTTCGTGTGCATGCAGATGGAACAAGTTATTTTCAATCGTTGACTCTCAAAATAATTATTTCTAGTAATTTCATTTTGAAAATAACTAAAATAATTTAATATTTCATACTCGTGTCTAACTTAATTTTAAATTTTATTTAAAGTAAAATTTTGTTCCATTAATCTTCATTTCAAATTAAATTATAATCTCCTTATTCATTATTAAAATATTATTTTATAATTTTAATAAATTTTCTTATAAAATTTCTATTAAATACAATTATCTACTAACTTAATTACTTTAATATTTATTTGAATAGATATTTTATTATTATAATAATATATTACTAAATTTAAAATATAGGCCATTTCAAAATCACGGTTGGCATATTTTAAAATGAATTGGTAAGGTCATATCTTTTACAAAATAAATAAACTTATGTTGTTTATTTTCAAAATAATTATGGGTAAAAATGCAAATATATAAAATTATAAATCTATTAAATATTAAAACCTAATAATAAAAATTTAAAACATTATTCATTAATATATTAACGTCACATTTGTATAAATTAGAAATATTTAACATGCATTTAATTGAAACAATCACTTATAATTTATTTTTAAAATAAAATTCAATAATTGATATGTTTTAATTTATTTATATAAATTTTAAGAATATTATTTTAGATAATTTATTTTTGAAAGATAGAATTTATTTTCTAGGGGTGTGTTTGGTTGGGGGTAAAATTTGTTATGAAAAGTTTTCAAAAATATTATTTTAGATATATATATATTGTTTTCTAAAATATATATATGTGTCCCGCGGGCCTCCAAAAATGAATATTTTGTTTTCTAAAAATATATATATATCCCGAGAGCTTCCAAAAATGAATATTTTGTTTTCTAAAATATATATATGTCCCGCAGGTCTCCAAAAATGAATGTTTTATTTTTCTAAAAATATATATATGTATCCCGCGGGCGTCTAAAAATGAATATTTTGTTCTCTAAAATATATGTGTCCCGCGGGCCTCTAAAAATGAATATTTTGTTTTCTAAAATATATATATGTGTCCCGCGGGCGTCCAAAAAATTAATATTTTATTTTTCTAAAATATATATGTGTCCCGCGGGCGTCCAAAAATGAATATTTTGTTTTCTAAAATATATATGTGTGTCTCGCGGGCCTCCAAAAATGAATATATTATTTTCTAAAAATATATATGTGTCCCGCGGGCCTCCAAAAATAAATTTTTTGTTTTTCTAAAATATATATGTGTCCCCGTGTGTCCAAAAGTGAATATTTTATTTTCTAAAATATATATATGTGTGTCCCGTGGGCCTCCAAAAATGAATATTTTATTTTCTAAAAATATATATATTTCCCGCGGGCTTCCAAAAATGAATATTTTATTTTTTTAAATATATATATGTGTCCCGCGGGCCTCCAAAAATGAATATTATTATATTATTACTTAAAATTTATAATATAAACTATAATATTAATATTTTATAATTTCAAGAAATTTTCTTATAAAATTACAATTGTATAAAATCGTTACATATATTCGAAAGAGTCAACATGTATTTACTTCATAATTACAGTTAACAATACAATAAAGTAGCATATATTTACTAATTAAATCTAAATTACAGTTATATATAATTGATCGTAGTTTAGTTCTACAGCGTCATATATATAATAATTTTACTATTTTATATTTTTACGTAAATTTCTATTTCATTTTATCGAGAGGACTTAATTTTTTATATAAATTTATATATTTAAATAGTTTTAAAATTATTTAGACATCAAATAAATTATTAAGTATATATATTTTGCAAAATACACAGATTAAGTAAAATATTCAAAAATTATAAAAAATTAGATGCTGTTAGATTATAAAAAGTTATAAAAAATTATTTGAAATAAATAATTTATCATCATTAAAAAATATTTATTTTGCAAGATATATATTTTAATTAATACTTTTCATATGGATTTAAATTAATTTTCAATTTTATTTAAATTTGATTAGTTTTGGTTAAATTTGATTTAACCTTATTTTGTTACAATGTTGGGACATATAATTAAAACATTATTTACTTAAATATTAATATTGAGATGCAGAATTAAATAATGATTTAAATTAAGTATTTTTTACCAATTTAAGTTTTGGCATAGTTTTAATTACAGTTTTGGAACATATAATTTATCTATAAATTTTGTATAAATTTTTTATTCAATGTAAATATTTATTAATTTCATAGTTTTACATCGATTTCAATTAAAGTAAATAAATTTTTATTTTTATTTTAAATTAATTAATTCTATTAACAATAAATCACAAGTAGTATATTAATACGTTAAACTTGTAATATAAACTATAATAATATTATTTTATAATTTTAATAAATTTTAATATATTAATATGTTAAATTTCTAATATAAACTGTAATAATATTATTATATAATTTAAATAAAATTTATTATAAAATTTCTATTAAATGTAGTTATTTACTAAATTGATTATTTAACCAATCCCAAAAAGTAACATATATTTCTATATTAAATATAAATTACAGTTATATATAATTTATTACAATTTTAGTTTTACAGCGTCATATATAATAATTTTTACAATTTTATATATTTACGTAAATTTTGATTTTATTTAATTTAAATTACTTAATATTTTTAATTATAAATTCATATATTTATTTAGTTTTAAAATTATTTAAAGGTTTTGCGTAGTTATGAAATGAATTATTAATTATATACCTTTTGCAAAATACACAAATTAGGTAAAATATTTATAAAATATCAAAAATTAGATGCGGTTAGATGCTGTTAGATGCTGTTAGATGCGTTTAGATACAGTTAGATGCGGTAAGATGCAGTTAGATGCAGTTAGATGTTGTTAGATGTTATTAGATTAAAATGGATTTCATTAAATCATACTATTTGGGTTTCAAACTCCGTAATTAAGGTGTAAATGACCTTATAAGTGGCCTGGGATCATATTACAGGTGTTATGATAGGATTAACTTATTAATTTCAAAAATTAGATGCGGTTAGATATTGTTAGATCCGATTAGATGCGGTTAGTTGTAGTTAGATATGGTTAGATGCGGTTAGACGCTGTTAGATTAAGGTGGATTTCATTTAATCGTATTATATGGGTTTCAAATTTCATAATGAAGGTGTAAATGACCTTATAAGGTGCCTAGGATCATATTACAGGTGTTAAATTTGGATTAACTTATTAATTTAAAAAATTAAATGCGGTTAGATGCTGTTAGATCCAGTTAGATGCGGTTAGACGTTGTTAGATTATGATGATTTCATTAAATCGTATTATCTGGGTTTTAAATTCTGTAATTAAGGTCTAAATGACGTTATAAGGGTCTTAAGATTATATTACAGGTGTTAAATTAGGATTAACTTATTAATTTTAAAAATTAGATACGGTTAGATGCAGTTAGATGCTGTTCGATCGGATTAGATGCGGTTAGATCCGATTAGATACGGTTAGATGCAGTTAGACGCTGTTAGATTAAGGTGGATTTCATTTAATCGTATTATATGGGTTTTAAATTTCATAATGAAGGTGTAAATGACCTTATAAGGTGCCTAGGATCATATTACAGGTGTTAAATTTGGATTAACTTATTAATTTCAAAAATTAGATGCGGTTAGATGCGGTTAGATCCAGTTAGATGCGGTTAGACGCTATTAGATTATGGTGATTTCATTAAATCGTATTATCTGGGTTTCAAATTCCGTAATTAATGTCTAAATGACGTTATAAGGGGCCTAAGATCATATTACAGGTGTTAAATTAGGATTAACTCATTAATTTCAAAAATTAGATGCGGTTAGATGCTGTTAGATCTGGTTAGATCCGGTTAGATGCGGTTAGATCCGGTTAGATGCGGTTAGATGCAGTTAGATGCGGTTAGACGCTGTTAGATTATGGTGATTTCATTAAATCGTATTATCTGGGTTTCAAATTCCGTAATTAAGGTCTAAATGACGTTATAAGGGGCCTAGGATTATATTACAGGTGTTAAATTAGGATTAACTTATTAATTTTAAAAATTAGATGCGGTTAGATGCGGTTAGATGTTGTTAGATCCAGTTAGATGCAGTTAGATGCGGTTAGATCTGGCTAGATGCAGTTAGATGCGGTTAGATTCAAAAAATAAAAAAAATATTAATAAATTTTCAAAAAATCAAGAAAAATAAAAAAAGTTGTTATTTTTTAGAGTACCTTAATTACATTAACTTTAAATAATATAAAATAACTCCTAATAAAAATTATATTTTCCAACTTTTCCAATTATAATGAAATCTTATTAAAAATTAATTTTTTGTACACAAATATTTTTAGAAATTGTCAAATAATGAAAAATTATGTCTACATACATTTTAGTACTTGATCTAGCAAATGAATGGAATAGATTGAAATTTTGTATATATATAATACAAATTTTATCAAAAAACCAAACATATTCACGTTTTTAAACAAATATACTCACACTGTAAAACTACCACAATGCCCTGCTTCCTTTTTTTTCTCATGGGAAGTGCTTCCCTTGGGTTGGGCCTCATTTTTTATTGCGTTTAAATGAATTTAATGAGTTGATCACATAGGTGGCAACCATTAGAGTAAAGTTCGAGGAAGAAGATAAAATTATATTGCTATTAAGTTCAAGAGAAATAATTGAGTTAAAAGAGATAACATCTACTCTTTTACTCCATATTAAAACGATAAGAAAATTAGATGGACAAGGACAAACTCTTATCGCTGAAGATAGAGGTAGACACAAGTATAGGCAATCGGGAAATTGTAACAATTCAAAGTACATATCTAAGTCCAGAGGTAGATTTAGATGTTATAATTGTGTCTAAGAGGGTCATATAAAAAGAAATTGTCATAATAAAATGAAGGACTAAGGAGAGACTAGCAGCAAGACAAAATTGATAACAAAAATTCTATTGTAACAATCAAGAGCAATGACATTGTGCTCATTTCCTGTTATAACAATCAGGAATGCATGCACGTGACAAACTCAAGTTTTGAGTGGACGATTGACACCAGTGAATCTTATCACACTACTCCAACAAAAGATTTCTTCTGTGAATACAAAGTAAGAGATTTTGGCATGGTTAAAAGTAGCAATATCAGCAATTCAAAAATCGTGGGTGTTGGTGACACTTTTATCAAAAAAATATTGGTTACACACTAGTTATGAAAGATTTGTAATATGTCCTTGATTTATAAATGCACTTAATCTCAGGGAGCGCTCTTGATCAAGAAGGATACAAGAATTATTTTAGTAACCAAAAATGGAGACTCACAGAAGGATCATTGGTGGTTGCAAAAGGAAGCATGTGTTGTACATTGTACAAAACCCAGGCTGAGGTATGCAAAAGTGAACTGAATGCAGCTGAAAACGATATGTCAACAAATGTGTGGCACCGAAGATTCTTGCACATCAGCTACAACACAACAACGAGAAAGGGCTACAAATTTTAGTAAAGAAGTTGTTAATTCCCTTCACTGAAGGTACAATTTTAAATTTCTATAATTTTTGTTTATTTGGAAAGTAGCATAGAGTTTCATTTCAAAAATCTTTTGATAACAAAACTGATATTCTTCATATGGTATATTTTTATGTTTGTAGTTCCTTTGAGGTGGAGATAATTGGTACTAACAAATATTTTGTTACTTTTATTGATAATGTTTCACAAAAATTGTAAGTGTATTTTTTAAAGACAAAAAATCAGGTGTTTTAAATTTTTTAGCAGTTCCATGTTATGGTAGAATGATGGTACTGACAATGAAGGGGAAAGGAAATATATCATTAATAGGACTTCATCAATTCCACTAGGCTTTGTTGCTTTGACATTTCATAAAAAGTCTAGAATAGAAAGAAAATATCTCTCTCATTTGAAGGTATTTGGATGCAAATCAATGGTGCATCCACCAAAAGAGCAAAGAGCTAAGCTCGATGATAAAGCAATTCCTTGCATGTTTCTAAGATATAGCGATGAGGAGTTTGGCTATAGAATATGAAACTCCACGAAGAAAAAGAATTATTAGAAATAGAGATGTGGTCTTCCGTGAGAATAAGTTTAAAGTTGATGATGAGGAAATAGAGAAAACCACTTGCGAAAATAATACAGCTTCAAATTATATACCAATTGCTTTTCCATCAAATGATTTTGTAGATGAAGAAGGTAGACAAGATTCGTCACCGGAAATTGCAGAGGGTGAAGCCGTTGAGTAGGGGGACTAACCACTTTACCTCAGATAATACAACAAATTAGGTGATCAAAATGAAAAAAAAAAAAAAAAGAGTTTCATCCAGATATCCTACTTGAGAGTACATGTCCTTACTGCTGAGGGAGAGTCAAAAGATTTTAAAGAAGTACCAGCTTATCCAAATAAGAATCAATGGATGGAAGCAATAAAAGAAGAAATGAAGTCTTTACGAGAAAACAAAACATATGAGTTAGTAGACCTTCCCAAAGATAATAAGGCCTTGAAGTGCAAATGGGTCTTCATGCTCAAGAATAATGCAAATTGCAAGTTGGTAAAGTATGAAAGCTTGGTTAGTGGTAAAGGGGTTCAAACAAAATAAAAATATTGATTTTGATGAAATATACTCTCCTATTATTAAATACTTCTATTTCGTACATTCAGAGATGAAGGAGAGGAAGGATGCATATTGCAGTGGAAGGTCATCCTCGAATAGATTCTTTTCTAAGAGGGGTCAGTCATTGAATGTGGGTTTTCGCGTTGGTAGTTGAAATTTTCTCATATATTTTGCACTATCTTCATCTCTACAAAATTGAAAACATATTTGTCAAGGTATTTTAAATCATAAATCATTGATAATTATATATTTTTACTGAAACCCCTTATTTATATATTTTTGGAATTTTATTCAATTACTGAGGCAATTTTTTTCGAACTTTTTCGGATGGTTTTTAACGGGCTGATTGATTTAGTAATCGGATTTATTGGATTTAGTGGATGTGTGGAATCTTGTAATCTGGTAGCAGAAATTTCTGATTTGGGCAGATCCAGCAACTTTTCATCAATTGCATGGAACTATCTTCTATTCTTAGTCGTCCATCGTGTGGTCCATTAACTATAGGCAGCATTCTCTCAGTCATTCATCCATGACTTCAAGCACCTGCCCGTTTTCTAATCCAAGCTGCCAGCACACAAATCTGGTCACAATTTCGTCACCCAAGAGAGCAATAATCCGACCTTCCATTCAATCCATCCATGGAAGCAGCGAATGCATGGACCACTCCAAGCAACAATTTTTTTTTTTTTTTTTTTTTTTTAAGCCACGAGAAATTCACTCAAGCAACATGGACAATAGACGACGTGGCACTTATGCGAATTCCGCCCAACACCATGAAGAAGGACAATGTGCAATCCCAATTAGCCAGCGTGAGCACAGTTAACACGATTTGAGCGTAATCTACGTACGCAATCCTCTTACTCTTCTACACACGCATTATGGTTTAAGCACTAGATATCCAATCTTCCCATCTAATTTTTCATTCCAACTTCAGTTTTCAAGCTACGAGTATGGAGAAACTTTGGAGGAGAGGAGATCTTCTATACACTAGCCATCCAGATTTTTTTTTGCTTTGTTAATTTTAACTTTTTATTTTC
The DNA here is from genome assembly GCA_030490835.1 of Annona cherimola. Classification (NCBI taxonomy): domain Eukaryota; kingdom Viridiplantae; phylum Streptophyta; class Magnoliopsida; order Magnoliales; family Annonaceae; genus Annona; species Annona cherimola. The sequence goes on along the minus strand of CM059973.1, from coordinate 59,508,538 downwards.
TTTGCTTTTATTTTGATTTTATGTACAGTTATCTTTATTGCACTTTAATTCTTAGTTGTAATTTTGTTTGGATATTTAGTTTAGTAAAAATCTTCTCTTCCAAATAATTCAAGCTTTCACTGCCTTTTTGTAGATTCAACTCGTCTCAACATTATTCTACACTATAATTAGTTGTTAGTTTTAATGTGATTTGGTATAAATTGAGAGTGGTGATCATAGCTTCCTAACGACACAACTGCGGTTGTACACCATGCATCGCCTTCATTGTTAAAAATTGCTTGGAACAATTTTTAGCTTGGCAGCTAGCATGGATCTTGAGCTAGAATAGTTAGATGTGAAAAGTACTCTTTTCATGTTGATCTAGAAGAAGAGATCTATATGGAGCAACCAGAAGCTTTTCAAAATAAAAAGAGAAAGAACATATGATATGAAAATTAAATAAGAGTCTCTATAGGCTAACACAAGCACCGAGGCAGTCGTACAAAAAATTTAATTCATTTATGATAAGTCATGATTATAACAAAACTTAAGCAAACCCATGTGTAGATTTCAAAATGTTCTCTAATACTTTATGTGGATGATATGTTGATTGTAGAACAAGACATCAAGTTGATTGATGAACTAAAAAAAATTATCTAAGTCTTTTGATATGAAAGACTTGGGACTAGCACAATAGATCTTGAGAACGAAGATTGTTCATGACAAGAAAATGCAAAAAATATAATTATCACAAGAAAAGTATATTGAGCATGTTTCAGAATGCTTCAATATGAAAATTGATAAGTTGGTTAGCACTACACTCGCTAGTCACATAAAATTTGATTAAAAAATCATTCCTAATATTGAAAAAGAAAAAGCTGATATGGTAAAAATTTCTTATTCATCAGTCGTTCGAAGTTTGATGTATGACATGATGTGCATTAGGCCGGATATTTTTCCTACAGTTGGAGTTGTGAGCAGATTCCTTAATAATCCCGGAAGGGATCACTAAACAACTATAAAATAGATCCATAGATATTTGAAAGGTAATTCAAAATTGTGCTTATGTTTTGGGGAAGCTAATCCAAATTTGGAAGACTACAAATTCGGACATGGGATGTGACCTTAATAATAGAAAGTCTATTTCTAGATATTTGTTTACTTTTGTAGAGGAGCTATTTCTTGGAAATCAAAACTGCAAAAGTGTGTAGCACTGTCTATGATTGAGGTTGAGTACATTGCTGCTATTGAAGCTGAAAAAGAAATGATATGATTGAAGCAATTGCTTCAAAAGTTAGATTTTCAACAAAGAGAATACGTACTTTCTTGTGATAGACAAAATGCTATAGACTTAGAGGGTGTTTGGTAACCTACAAAACTTTTCAAAGTAAAATTTTTTAATCTGAAACTTTTTCACTATTCATAACTATCCTATTTTTAATCATTTTTCACTTCTTCACGTACAACTACTCTATTTTTCAATCATTTCTACACAACTACTTATACGTCCAACCTATCTATTTTAACTTTATTTTATTTACTCCTTATAATTATCCCTATCATATCACATTATTTTCTTATATTTCAAAACTTTTACACTAAAACTTTATATCAAAAGTTTCATTACTTCCCAAATATACCTTAAGAAAAAGCTCCATTACCATTCTCAAATAAAACACATCAATGTTAGGTTTCACTAGATTCGAGAGAAGGTGGAAGAGAAGTTATTTTAGTTGAAAAGGATTTTCACTGGCAAAAATCCTTTCGGCATGTTAACAAAGGTGGTCACTCGAGATAAATTTAAGTTGTACAAATAGCTCATTGGGATGAGCTCTTATCAAGAGAAGGTATTCCTCCTCTTAGGCATAGGTATGGAGTGGGAGATTTGTGAGGTCAAGCCCTATAAATGTAGTTTTTCAGTGTAGCTTTTTTGCACTGATTTTTCTTCTCTCTTTTAATATTGCTTGCATGTGTCTCTTGAATTCAAAGCATACATGGTGTGATCAAGCATGTTTTCTTTCTTCAATATGCTGATTGCATCATTGAGAGCATTTGACATGTATTACCTATAAATAGGCAACTTTGGCAAAAAAGAAAGTACCGTGATAAAGAGAAAAAATTCAGAAAGACTTGTTAGAGAAAAGACAAGTATGAGAGGTAGGAAAGTAGGAAAAAACAAAGTGTAGTTTCAAGGATACAATATTGGGTGTATTTAGGTTCAATAGTAGAATATAGATTATCTTGTATTCCCCTATGATTTATTATATTTTCTCTGCTCATCTCGTGATTTTTTCCCTTCTTTATAGAAGGATTTTTCTACATAAATTTAGAATATCCATGTGCCTATGTTTGTGTGTTTTTGCCTTATTATGTTTTGGTCTGCCCATTATGGTCTAAAAATATTTACTTGTTAATTCATCCATTATGGTCTAAAAAAATCATTTGATCCACTCTTAATAATCTGAAAATCATTTGCATTGTACTTATAAATTATTTGGCTAAAAAGTTATGGGTTAATCTTGTTTGGAACCCAATACCATGACACAACGCCATTGACTTCAGTGAACTTGCATGCCTAAATTGATGAATCTCTACATCCATACAACTTGTCTCACATTTATGGAGCTGTTAGCAAATATTAAGAAAAGAACTTGTTTTATTAGCGTTGGTGCTATTTAACTATAAAGTATCTAGTTTTTCCAAGTTCAAATTGAGTTGACTTTTATTTTTTGCTATGAAATGTAATGATCATTTTTTGTCTTGTTCAATACTAAGGGATTTGGTGTGCTTGTGTAGGAGTTGCTTAAGGAGAATGGTTTTGCCCATGTTGTTGATGTGGCATATGCAATAAGGGTGAAGTTGATAGTGAAAGTGAGTTCTATGAGAAGACAACCATTTTATGACCAATGTGGGAGTGTATGTGAGTTTGGATCCCCATCCTTTCTTTTAGCCATATCACATAGCAAAATATCTTCCACCTAATGGCTCCAAATTTTCATTTAGATCATTTAAGATGCTTGAGAGAAAGAGGAATGAATGGTTTAGACAGTTGTCCAAAATGAAACTAGTTCTGCAATGAGAGATGCAGCAAGGTAACTATTGTATAATGGAATTAGTTACTTGTATTTCTTTCATATTAGTTTCAACCTATAAACTCCTCTAATTAGTGATTAATCACTACAATCTCTTACAAATATTTTATATTTAGATGTTAGATTTCAGATTAATGAATAAGTCAATTAGATAACATGCATCCAGTTGTTTTAGGAGAAATAGACATGTCTCTTTGATGTGAACTTCCTTCCTTCAAGTGTGGTTGATTCAAAATAATATGTTGTTTGCCTCTTTCACAATTTCTTCCGCTTTTCTTACATATATTACAAATAAAAGTAGGTGTGAAATTCAAGATATAATTTTAAAAATAAGATAGTCCTTTCCTCCAAAGAAGAAATTTTGAAGTTTAGGCTTCATATTCCTTTTGAACATTTCCATTTTCAACCTTTTTTGTAAAATCAAAAAATTTCAATATGATGTCAATCACTACAACCTATTATCATGGATTCTGATCCAGTGTTCCCGAGCATCAATGCTCCGAAGCGCATATACATATATTTTTTATTTTTTTTGAAAATTTTTTCATGAACTTGTTAATCTAAATGTATTTAACATGTGTATCAATTTTTACCTTTTTTGGAGATTTTTATATATTTATTTCGAATTTTTAAAAATCAATAGAATTTTAGTAATTTAAATAACTAAAATGTCACTAATTTACTGATTTTTAAAAATCTAAAATAAATATCTAAAAATTTTCAAAAATGGTAAAAATTGATACACATGTTAAATACACTTAGATTAACATTTGCGTAAAAAACTTTTCAAAAAAATTAAAAATTAGGTGTATGCGCTCGGGAGCATTAAGGCTCATTGCTTCTAGGAGCACTGGATCAGAATCCATTTATCATGATGCAAATATTTCACCATCTATGCAACCTTCTTTAGAACTCAATTCCAACAGGTGTCGAAGTTTTGTCTTAAACCATTTTGAGATCTAAAGGAATCAATTATCATATTCCTTCTACAACTAGTGATAAAGATCTCATCGCATTTAATAAAAAATATGTGCTACATTTCAACCAATAAATGAATATTTTGGGTGTATAAAGGAACCCATTGGAAGTAGAGATCCAATCATGTATGTTCTTACCAATAGATAGCTACACCCATCTTTCTTCCATGACAGTATTTCGTTGATTTTACTTGGACATTACAAATATAATAGATGTATGTCTACACTCTTTGCACCTATTTACTCATGTGATGCACCAGTTCAAGGATCATGTGCATATTGAAAGTTGTAATGTGGACTTTGCTATATGGATTTCTCCATTGAATACAGATTTATTCTGCCATCAGCTAAGCCATTGTTGGAATAATATTGAAAGGCATCATCTAGGGCATGCCATTGATTACATCAACAATGGGTATGACTTGATACATTGTTTTGATATATAAAGCATTTAGCTTTAGTGTGCATGAATGTTAGATTCCTAAATTAACAAGCTTCATATGTCTTTATCTCCATAAAAATCGTGCTCTTGTCCTGCTAGATATATGTATTTAGAAATAAAGCACAAATGTACAATACACAACGAGATGCGACCACAGATATAGAATGTGGGAAGGTATTGACCTTCATTTCATGTTATCTTTTAATGGTTTGCACTATCTAATTTTCAAGTATCCTTAACGTGTCAGTGCTTCAACTCCGTTTTGATTGTGTATCTTAATAAACTCTTGATTATAAAAAAGAATGTTGACTCTTAACAGTAAATAGCTCCACAATTATCCTATTTAATTATTTTTCACATATTTTTATATAACTATTGTACTTTTAATTATTTCTACGTAGCTATACATATACTAACCTATCTATTTTAACTTTATTCTCTTTACTTATTATTATTACCTTTATTATATCACATTATTTTCTCTCAAATTAAAAACTTTTAGGCAGGAAATTTTTTATCAAAAAGTTTTATCACTCATAAACACCCCTTAATGTCTAAAAAAATTTCACTAGACTACTACGCTTCCAACCTGATTCCTCAATTTGAGCTAGTTCATGTTGCATTACCTTAAAGACCCATGAGCCTTCATCACGTAACACTTCTCAACCTTGAAAAGAAAGGTAAAGCATTGCACTTTCTCCAAGGTGAAGTCATTAACAGAGGGAGAGTTTGGTAGTAAACAAAATAGAATACCAATGGTAAATCTTCACCAATATATTACTTTTACCAAGGGAAAATCCAAATAGATTATTGCCAAAATTGTGCCAATCTACCAAAAATATAGAATGTCTCCACCGGTTAGCAAATGACACGACATTCAATGATGGGACAAATGGTTGATTCTGTAGTTAACTCAAAAAATAGGAAAAAAAAAAGAAAAAAGATGAAGAAGTAGCCATCAGTCAAGATGAATTTGTACTATACTGTTGGTAAATAGAATTAAAACAAATATAAAATGTCTCTTACAAATTGAACTTTATACCAAACTAGTGGTAAATATAATTTAAGCAAATATGAAATGTCTCTCACAACTACAAGTTAAGAAGAAGAAGAAAAAACAAAAAGAAGGAATATTTTTTATGGGTCCATCTCTCTCCATTTTAAGATTTTCATGTAACAAATTTACAACATCAATGAGATAAGGAAAGCTCCTTTTCTCCTTCATCTTTTGACAAATTATTTATTAACCCTAGTTAACATTATCTTTTCCATTACCAATGACCGATCCAATCCTACATGCGCACGAGTACATATTCTAAAATAAAAACTTTGCAAATACCACTTACTATCTTTATCCTCTACATTATTTTTACTTATTATTCATTCCTTAAAAATTAAGATAAAGTTGCATTCCAACAGCACAAAACAAGTCCTTGACAATAACACCAAAAGGCTTTATTATAGAGCTTATGTTGCTCTATCATAGGGCAGACCAATCAATACTACACTAAAATAACAATTAAGAGGGCTTAGGCATCACCTGGTTAGTTCCATGTTCTAGCATGTGTGCCAATGATCCAGGGTTTGAATCCCACATGAAGTATCATCTCCTACTGATGTAATAAAAAAACACAATTAGGGTATCAACCTAACAATAAATTAGTCAGCATAAGGCCTTACTAGTCGATGATATAATTAGGGTAGACATTTATATACCTAGAAGGGGCTATATGTTTAGGGCTAATGATTATCAAGTCCAGCTCAGTCATGCACATTGACCTATTAAATTGGAATAAGTCAAGCCTAAGAAAAACTGCTAAAGGGATAATCTAAATTGAGCATCAAACCACCTAGATATCAGGGGTGACTCATAGTTCAGATGTGATTAAAGATCGGATCGAGTTGTATTGGATGATAGTACAAAATGCTATAAATGTCTAACATTTTTGCGTTCAATCTTGATTGTTCCCATCCTAGACTATTCAAGTTCCTACTTCTATAAGGAAACATTAGATCCTAGAAATAGAAAACTAATAGGCAAAATAAATGCAATTGCAAAAGTACATGCAAACATAAAAGCTAAGGAAAAGAACCATCTAGTAAATTAATTTAGAAGTGCTTGTAGCATAGAAATTAAGAACCTCTTTGAATGGAAACAACTATACTTACTTGCATGATGAAAACATCAGGAGAGCTATCCTCACATAAAGAAACCCGACGTAAAGAATTGAACTACTATCAATAGCCTTGGCAAGCTCTTGACAACAATGTGCCTTGAGGAATGAGTGTTAATGTTTTCTATTGTCATTTAGAAATTTTACATTTCCTTGCCATTATAGTAATATATTTTAAATAGTAGGCCTAAACATGTAGCACGTATAAGTGAAAATTTTAGACCATAAAATATTAAAATTAAAAATAAATTAATAGCCTAAAATTATAAAAGAGAAAGAAATAAATATGAAAGAACATTGCCGCTATTTTTAAATTCAAGCATAGACATGTACCATATGTAGTGAAAAATTTTGAGCTATTAAAGAAAAATGAAATTTAATTTCAACAACATCTAGAATTACAAGAAATGAAAGTTTGAGAAATTTATAATAATGGGGAAAATTTAGTGTCATTAAAAATGGAATAATAGAGATTATATACTAATAATTGTCGAATAATTTGATTGAGATAATTAAGGATATTAAATGATTTAATTCTAATTAAATTATTTACTTGGTTCAAATAAATGATGTTAAAGGGTATTAAACCATGTAAAAATGTAATATGGATGGAGAAATATTTATATTATGCAGCTGATGTATTATTAAAAATTATGATTTTTAATATATAAATATATGCACTAATTTGGATTTCAAAATTAAAAAAAATAAAAGGGGGGCCAAAACACATGCAACATGTGTTGACCACCCATAAGACTAGTATGAAGGGAGTAAAAGCCCCTATTTGTGAGGAAAAATATAGAAAGAGAAATTTTCAAATATACCCATAAATTTTAACTTAATTTTCTCATATACCTATGGATTTTTAAAAATTTCTCCTATATCAACGAATTTTCCACAAAATTCCCCTTATACCTAAGTCATTAACATCCATCAACTATGTTTCGATTTTTTATTCTTTTATTTTGAAATTTTAAATTTTCCATTTTATCATCCACGCCTTCTTCCTCCTAATTAGATCCCATAGCTGTCATCTTAGTTTATAGTTGGCGATCGTTTAAATATCGATTGAAACTGGCAAAATGATCAGCGACAACACCAATGGTCAAATTCCCCTGTTGATGGTAGCTTGCAACTGTGATTAAGCTTGATGGGGATAGTTTTGAGGTTGGTGCAAGAAATAAAGATGAATTTTCAAGGCTACAGTCAGGAAGAGTGGAGCAGGATAGTCAATTATCTCGCTAATGGATACTAAATCTTTATTGAATATGTTGTTTCATAGTGGGTGTCATGGACTTTCTAGTGTGATGGAGCTTCCACGGTTGTCATCAGTCAGTAGGTGCCATGATGCGAAGAGGATGGCAGATCTAGGTTAAGGCTAGTAGCAGTTAATAATAGGGAGCAAGTGGTAACAACATTAGCAAAAAATTTAGGGGGATGAGTTGAAGTTAGTGGCACATTTAGGGATGGCAAATGCAATGGACAATTGCCAAACTAGCAAAAGAGTTGGATTTTTTTATAAAGGATTTGTTGGGCTAAATGGCCACAAATGGATTGGCATTGAAGATGCCAAATTTGCTAGTGTGGAATTAGCAAAAGTGGTCGTGAATCATAGTTGTAATTTGTAACAAACTCAGTTGGATTTCGCCGGCTTTTGCATTTCATCGGATTTTGCATTTCACCGGATTTTGCAAGCAAGATGGTAGCGATAATTTATGTTTTTCAAAAAGGGATTGCCATATTCAATGGTTAGGGGGAACAATTATTTTGGGTGCGTTTGGAAAATAATAGAAACTGTCAATCTAAAACTTTTCACTCTTCCTAATTATTCTATTTTTTAATTATTTATTCACGTCTTTCTATACAACTATCATTATTTTTTAATTATTTTTATATAACTATTCACACAACTAACATATCTATTTTAACTTTATTCTCTTTATTCTTCATTATTACTCTTACCATATCACATCATTTTCTTTCAATTCAACAACTTTTATACTAAAAATTTTTTGCCCAAAAGTTTTATAACTTTACAAACACACCCTTTGAAAATCATGTTGGTTTTAATGGAGTCGCTGGAGCTATGAAAGAGGATGATTTTTTTGACCTAACACATCGATTTCCACTTTTCATGATCCAACAAGAAGATTTTTTTTAATCTACATGCCTCGGTTTAGAATAGGTACTTTAGTCATTTCATGAAGTAGATAATGGCAACTATTGTGGTTGTTAATGGTATAGGTGTGTGAGGAAGTTTAATGAAAATTTGTGAATATGAAAGGAAATTTAAAAAATCATGAGTATAAAAGGAATTAAGGCTTAAATTAATAGGTATATTTAGAAAATCCCTTAAAAAGGGAAGGAGAAGGATAAAAGAAAGAGAGGAAGAAGAAAGAGGAGAAGGAGAACAAAGGAAGGATGAGGGAAATGAGAGGGTTGCCAGTCATCCACCACCTCCGCTGTTGTCGTCCAACAGTTGCTGACCGAAGGTATAGAGTAGATTTTATAGGATTTTAAATTTCTTCTGAAAATAGATAAGAATTATGGAGATTTCATAAGAATCCACTAGATAAATATGTATGAAGTTAAAACATGTTGATTTGAGCACAGAATTTACTACTTACGAATTCAAAATTTTGGTAGCTAGGGTTTAAAATTTTTACTCTTAGATCTTGATGAGAATCATAAGACTTTTAATAAATTTGTGATTGGGATGATACATTGGGCCTAAACCACATAGATGGAAAGCTAAAATTAAGCCTAAGCGCGAACCCAAAAAATCAAGAATCATGAGTTTGAATTTTTTTTTTTTTTTGCCCCAAATCATGATGTAATGCATGCAAATGATATAAGGATGTGCTAATCATGGATTAGTATGTTTACTTTTGTGTAGAAAATGATTTATGTGTGATATTTAAGTTATGAGAAGGTAGAAATTTAATTAGGACATGTTTATTTCAAACTAAAAATTTAATTAGGACATGTTTATTTCAAACTAAAACTTTTAACTCCCCACAACTAATTTTTGTCATTACCCCTATCATATTACATCATTTTCTCCCGTTTTAAAAACTTTTACACTAAAAATTTTTCATCCAAAATTTTTATCACTTCCCAAACACTCCCTTAGTGAAGGAGATAGTGATAGGGCAGTGATGCAAATGACCCTGAAGCATGTCATTTTGATGTTAAAATGTTAAATTCCATTATTTCAAAATATGTAGTAATTGTATGGAAAAAAATATTTATTGTAAAAAGCCTAAAACTAGATATATGTAACAAATGAAAAATGCAAACTATGAAATTCATATAGGAGGCATTGGGCTTTTTAATTTGGAAGAAAGTTGTAGCTATGCGGAAGTCATATAGATGTTTGAGGAGTTTTGGATTTAGTTGAAATGTTAAATTTATTGAATGTATATCATGTCAAAATGGAAAAGGGTAAAATCCCTAATTTTTAAAATCTATAATGAGGCATACAAACTGTTTGAAATAGACTGTTGGTAAAAATGAAAATGTGATTCTAAATGTATTTCAGATAATTTATATGCAATTAGTAAATTATTTGATGACTAAAATTATAAGATATAAAATTTCAAGTAAGCTAAATGAGATTTATAAATTGACAATTAGTTATATAATTTTTTTTATGAAAGTCATATAGTTAAGTTTGGATATGGCCATGCATAGGTATTGTATAACTTATGCACTTTGAAATTGATGTTAAATAAAATTTGTATATGCATTAAGAGTATGATATACAGGACTTAAGATTTTAAATAGCCCAAGTTTTATTTTATATGATATGTAAGTAGTAAGAAAAGTTCTGTGATGCCCCATTGCCCAGACATTCTCACTGGCTAGTCAACGGGTGCCATATAACCTAGGAAAGATTTGGCAACATCTCCCCATAATATATAAAGGAGTAGTATGGAGTACAAGACCTGTTACTCATGAACATTTCAATTTTATTGCAAAATGCAACATTCAGCTTTACATTTATACATCACATTTTCATACTATAAAGATATTTACATAGTAAGAAAATTTATCGAAATTCTTTATTGCACAACAAGCAAACCAAAAGATCATATATGTATATGTTCACGTATATCATAATCAAGTTTAAAACACTCAAATACAATATGTTTGTCACAATTGGATCTAACTCAATAAATGTTTACATGCATTAGGATCAAAAGGAGCATAAATTTCAAAACAACTAAGAGCACAAATATTAATCTAATGGTCTCTAATATTAGGTTCTCCTCCTGTTCCATTTTAAGACTCCTCACCTGGCCTATGATCTAAGGAAAAAATAACAAACTATATGAGTCTAAATAGACTCAGTAAGTAGATGGTAGTTAGCACAAAGCAAAAATAAATAAGTCTCTGGATGCATATGCTATGACAGTGTTGCAGAAAGATAATTCCTAAATGACCACACAAGACATACGGGTCCAACACTCATACCCAAGAACATATGCATATCACCACATGTAAACAAAGAATCACGAATAATCCTTACCTCATGTCAATCAAGGGTCATGAACAACTCTCTCCTCATGTCAATCAAGGGTCATGAATAACCCTTTACATTCACCCATCTTAAATAATACATTATCCATAACTCAAGGACCAATGTCACAAACCACACACACAGCATTAGCAAAATTAACAAAGTTTGCTTTAAATTCAATATACCAACTATCACACAAGCATTTCACCGAACACATGGTAGATGTCAAAGGGGAAACCTCTAGTTCATCATCTCGGTTCAGCCCATGAGAGCAATGTATCGTTCTAATTATGTAAAAATTACTAACGAGTTATTTCATGAAAATCACACAATAATATCTAGTTTTGCATAGGCCCTGTTAACCCGTTGCTGACGTGAACCCTAATGCCCCAAACCATGAAGTCGTTGAACACTACCCTCTTCCCACCAACCCTATATCATATTTAAGACAAAAATTTCATCACTAATTTAAGATGAGGAGACATCTACTTACTTCAATCATGGCTTCTCGCAAATACAGTAACCCTAGACTCGGATATCCGGGAGAATCGACGATCTTCAAGGCGGTTTCGAAAGATTTTTGGAGAGGTTTACGGCTAGACGAAGTTGGGAAGAAAGGGGAAAAGAAAGTAGAACAAGCAAGAAATGAGAGGAAGAGGAAAAAAATGAAGTGGGTTGCATGTTGCCTCCTTAAGAGTGATCTCGTAGGGCCGGGCTGGGCTCGAGCACAAGTTGAGCCTAATCACAATTTGCAACTAGCTTTCCCACTAACACAACTTATTAAATTAAAATTTTCTCTAGGGGCGCTACCCCTTGACCCCTATAATATGACTGAGCAGGTCGAACCCCGTACTTACTATGTGAAGTGAAAGATAGTCATAGTGTCCCAAACAGTCATCAATCATACGCCTCTAAATCAATACCTAATAAATCGCATCATAACCGAGGGCTGCTACTACAAAAACATGCAAGTGTATAACTCGTACTCATGTTTAACATGCTTATGAATGGTGTCCCATACAACCCTATGTGCAAAGGACATAATAGATACATATATATTATACGTCCCCTAGATGTCATATCCATATACGTTGTGCACCACACTAACATCATTAATTCCAAGCAGCACATTTATAAATTACCTCATAGACAGAGAATGGTTATAATTAAAAATATATATACCTGGTGCTTATAATTCAGTCATATTCAAAAGTTGGAAATGATGAAAATTGGGAAGAAAATCTAGTTGTTCAAATTCGATAATAGCCTTATTATATATAGACAATTTATTTGATGTGATTGATGAAAATAAATGTTGGGAATGGTGAAACTTAAAAGGAACACCTAACTATTTAGGTTTGGGCAATAGTTCAGTAAATTTGTGTGTGAGTTGTTTAATGTATAGTTTTGATTTGGGTTATTACAAATAATTTATTTCAATATATGCTTTTAACATGGAAAGTTAAATGAAATTGATTTATTTCTATTATAAGATGAGTTTACGGTTCAAATATGATACAATGTATAATTTTCATTTTTAGCTACATGGATTAAGATTTTTAAACGATATAGCAGTTAACTTCTCAAATGAAGCATGACTATATAGGTGAGAGATTGGATGAATTTAAATAGATGTAAATGAATTTAATAGAAAATATTTTAATATATATTAACTAGCCATTTTCGCCTTACCCAAATGTCCTAAATATGAACGGCATGCTACCACATTTTAATTTAAGAAATTGAACCAAAGTAAGTTTTAAAAATGAAAAAATAGACAGATTTTCAGCCATATTAAAAAGATTTTGCTTATATAAAGAACAAAAATTTAATTTCATTCGCAAACTTCAATGCTTAAAAAGATCTATAAGGTAAGATTTCACATTGTGACGTGTCATAGATTAGGGCGTATATTATAACTTCTATTATAGTGGATTATATATTTTGTATTTGATTATACGGACTCTTTTATCTTGGGCATACATATTTAAATGATTTAAAACCAATTATTAATGGTTTGCTTTTATCGAAAAATTATGGATTATTTAATGCTATATGATTGCATGATTTTTCACATGGACCTTAAGGAATGTGTGTTAATGTCTTCTATAGTCATTTTGCAATTGCACTCTTATTTGTTGTTCTTGTAATAGCGATGATCTCTTGTTTTATTATTAAGGTTTTTGCTTAATACTTTTCTCTAATGATTTACAAATCTCAATAGAAGTTAAATTTTTTGCCAATTTTGTTGAAAAAGTTTTAAATTTGTTTGTAATTGGGGCAAATTATGTTGAAAAGTGTATTTATAGTTGTGTCAGGTCGGTTCGGGTTAGATGAATTGAGTTAGAGTTCAGTCGAAAATATTATAAAATTATATTGCGGTGACTTCCAACCTAACCCACATGCACCCCTACCAAATACACGTGCTAAATAAAAATACAATCTAGTGTAGCACAATAAGATTATTGATGTGTAGCAAAGGTTTCAATGCATCTACTTATTTTTAAGATAACTTCCTACTTATGTGGCAACATGCAGGTCAAGATGTGATGAATCCAAACTAACTCAATTTTAAAGTGCTAATATAAATTGTAAACGATATTAGCATTATAAAAAATATAGTCTCGTTGAGGCGGGTTAACCTGTGCTAAATTTCACCTGTACCTAATTGGGTTGGCCGGAAGCCCTTAACATAACCTTTTTTATCAAGTAAACATATATTTTCATGAACTGAAAAAATGTCAACCAAAATTTTTTAATTAAAAACTTTTCACTCTCCCTAACTACCATATTTTTCAATTTTTCTATACAAACTACTATATTTTTCAATCATTTCGTCATAACTACTCATACAACTAACCTATCTATTTTAACTTTGTTCTTTTACACCTCTATCATATCACATCATTTTCTATTAATTTGATAATTTTTACCTCAAAAAATTTTTCATCCAAAAGTTTTACCCCCAACTAAACACTCTTAGATTCAAAAATTGAGTCAATGTGGGTAGACCATCTCTCGTCTTATCCAACATATATTTATAAACATATTTTTGTCTTATTTTCTTTTTCATTTAAAAATTTCATATTAAATTGCAAGGGCGTAAATATTTAAAATACCAAACAAATTAAAATTAATCTTAACCCATGACCCATTCAAATTTATTTTTTAAAATAAAAAGTAAACTTTTACTCCACCTAGACAGTCAATACAATATGTATAGTTGTCCACACCACCAGGGGTCCACCTGGTGGTCACACCATGCCCTGTTTCCATAACAGCTGGTATTTGACTCTCGCATGGTTTCATGCCATTTTTTCCTCCTAATGTTTAGTGAGAGTATAATATAGGAAGGGCGCTTTGTCTCACTTGAATATAGGTGAGAGCTTGTTATCTTCTAAAAATAAATGAGCCTGACCCGTGAGTAGTGTTGTGGCGCCCCCAACCCGAGACGTTACATCTTAAGTCTTACTCTAAGATCTTATCGATTGTAAATGTGATTTAGGATTGTTGCCCTGATCACACGGCGGGTTCTTAAGTGGATCTCGTCCAATTTTTTTTTCGTTTCATTTCTTTACATTTTCATTCACCTTACAAGCGATAATACACTTATAATCAATTGCACATATCAAGTGCGCATTTCATTCATAACATCTCAACTTGCTCTTCTACGTGAAAGTTCTTTTTGACCTGATCATGACATTTTCATTCCATACATACATACATTCATCAGCTCTTAGCATACAAGCACTTATCATTTAACTCATTTCTTATCTTAGTTATGTCGTAACTATACACAATATTCGTAGCATATCCTATTAGGGCATTCGTTCATGCTTCAACATACAAAGGATTATAAACCTTTGAAAATTCCTTTTTTCTTTCCTTAGTAAGAATATGTTTTCCGTCACTTGATTCCCCTACACCTGTCTAAAGGTGGGAAAAAAAATATGAGTCGAAACTCAATAAGCAAACATCTTTCATTCTCATTTAAATACATTTCTCTTCATTCAATAGGAGACACTTAGCAAGTGATTAACTACTAATGGAATAGATACCTTTTCATAAACCATTCATGGAAACCATTTATGTAAACCTAATTTTTGGGCGTTTCATAAATATTGGATGTGCAAATGCATCATTTCCATTCATGACATAATCCTTCATGTGAGGGTACGCTAGCTCGGGGAACATCCTTTCATAACATGATCATTTCCATCCATGACGCCGGACTTGTCCGACTTGGCCTCGTCAAGGGGGACATCCGATCCTCTTATTACCTCGACTAGCCTGCTTGATTTTCATTTCATGCGTGACTTTTAGTCACCTCGGCATTATATACCTCTTACACATTGCAACTTGTCATTCTCATATAGAGAATTTTTTGCACCATCCATTTGAACATCAGTTCAATGAAACATCGTTTAAATCCATGTTGGCATGCCATTTCCAAATAGAGAAGAATTTATTCAATCATTTCATTAAAATGTAATCAATTCGTAACAAGAGATAAAGGGATTGTCATCCTTAAATAATTTTAGAAATATTCAAGTAAAATAACTTGAAAGCATTTTAGCATTTGAAAATAAAATGTCATTTTCAACAGTCCTGCTTGCTTACCTGTGGCGATCCTTTTGCGCCTTCCATCCTTTCCTTGCATTTTCCTAAACAAGTAAACATGATTAACTTATACAATTTCATCATATGTTGTACTTGTATGCCTTGTCTTTTTTTTTAATTCACATATACGTGTCATATGGGTTTCATCTTATATGGTCTATAACATATTAACTTTAAATCATTCTTTCTTTGGAATGCATATCCCTCTTCACCCTTGTCAATAGTCACATATATATGACTTACTCATAAGTCTTTTGACAACCACATAACTATTTAATCTTAGTTAGTGGTTTATTTTCTTCATTCCATTTATATATCTCAATAACATAGGTATATATATACCATAAGGTTTTCAACTTGCATTTAATCTCCTTTTAATCATTCAAAACACTTGGGTAACCCTCACTTAAGACTTCAACAATCAAGTTCAAGTAAGGTTTCTCAACTTCATATTTCTTAAGTCATATGTATATCCCATATGATTTCTATTAGCTTACATAACCCACTTGTATTTTAAATTAGATGTTCATACATAGCAATATAGCTTATATATCATATCATCCATTTATTCATTTTTAATACCTTTATGTAGGGTAAACATTTAAATACAATATAACTCTTCCATTAAATCATTATATGGAGGTTTATTACCTTCCATTTATCATTTGTCACGTGTTTTTCAGATTTCAAACGTCGGTACTCACTTTAGGCACATATATGACGTCTTAGACTTCATATATAAATCTCAAATTTTGAGATTATACTTAATCATTAAATCAGAAACATAATCATGTATTTTACCACTCTTTCATGCATTTTTTCATTTTAGCAAATCATGTAAGACATTTATCGCTTGTCCATACATATCCTTCTATATACACTCATCTTATGTCACATAACTTATGTATTTTTTAAACTTTTTCAAAATGGAAACTAGTATCCCAATTCAGCATGATTAAACCCCTTAATTAACATATAATTTAGGATTTATTTCTGTAATTTTAATCCATTTATTATAGGATTCCAAAACAGTAACGTTATGACCCATTTTTCATCCTTTCAACGCATCTTTTAATACTTAAATCAAAACAGATTTTTAATCCGTAAATTTCAACAATTAATCATGATTTTCTTAACCCAAATATAGGGTAATATCACATATTTATAATCCATAAATTAGTTGCTTCTAAAACAGCAACTTTCACACATGTTTTGGGTATCCTTTGCACCCCTCTTTGGACACCCCTTTGCATACCCTTAAAAATCAAATTTATGGCATACTTTTCCAACTTATTTTGATAATCCAAAGTACCCTAATCCTAAGGTATTTTACCCTTTAAACATCTATGATTTAATTATTTACAAAACAGCAACATGATATACATGTAGGGTACCCATTTTAGCCCCATTTGGACGTTCCTATGCATGTGCCCCAAAAATCAGATTTAGGGTTATCTCTTTCACCTCATGTAGGACGTCCAAAGGGTCTTTAATTTAGGGTAATTTACCCTAAAATTCACCCATAAATCATTTAGACAAATCCTTGCATCATATTTAATATGAAAAGTGGAAAATCAGGTCAAATATGAAACCCTAAGTTCCATCCTTTCTAAAATCTTTAGCTTATGAACAAATCAACATATATAATCCATAAGAGCATGATTCATGTCCTAATCATGGTGCTTAAGCAAAACAGCAACTTATCTTAGAGATTTGAGAAAATTCAATATAGATTCTCATCTCATAACCAACCTTAGTTTCCATTTTTTCCCTCTTGAACCCTTGATTTCATACATATCATTCCATCCTCGTTCAATACCCTAATCAAGGGCATCATGAATCATCCTTTAAGGGTTCATTATGAATCAAATTCATGACCCATAACTTGAGGTGAAAAACTTAGGATTAAAGAACCCAAAACATGAAGTATACTTACTTGAATCAAACTTGAATCTAAACTTTCCTAGCTTGAATCACTTTCTTTCTTCCCTTTTTTCTTCTCTTTTTCTCCTCTTTTCCCCTTCCTTTCTTGCTGTTTTTGGGTCGTGCAAGGCTGCCTTGCTTGGGGAGAAGTCTTTCTCTCTCTAACCTCTTGGAACGTCCCCATGGAACCCCTTTTATGCCCTTCATTTTCAATTTTTTTGGCCCACCTTGCCACATCATTTGGAGGATAATTAATGGGCATCTTATCCCTTGATGACATGGCCCATTCATGTCCAAGTAAAATGTTTAATTATCTCATATAAAAATTATCAAAATCATCACATTAATGGGCCATAAAGTTGTCCATTTAAGAACGTCCACATGTCATCATCTTATGGCAATCTTTTTGCCACAAAATCAACCCTATATACACGTTCATAACTCATCCTATCTGCCTAGGTCATTTAAATGCATATTTTGCATTTTTACAAATTCAAAAAATCAAGAATATCTCACCTTAGGCGTCACTTGCTTGCCACCACTCTAAGCCTTCTTGAGGCTACACCTTAGCCATTTAAACCAAGCATTTAAGCTCTTGATTTTTCATGGATTTTAGCATTTTAGGTAATTCATAAAATCCACTCAAAATTACCCTTGTGTGACACCTCATATATGTCATTAACCAATGCATTTAACCTCTTTGCTTTTACATAAATACTATGGTACTTTATGGTTCACAAAGTCAAAGCTATGCACCTTTTTCGATTAAAAATATTACCATGATAATTAGCTTAATCCAACCCTTCCATAACGTTAACCATATAATTTTATCCGCCGGTTTCAAATTTTGTCTCAATACGACTTTTCTACATCAAGTTATGATCATGTGAAATTTACTTTTGGGTTTGAGATGAAAATAAATTATTATCATCTTAATCTCATCACATTTTTCTTAATCCAATCCATCCATAAGATTTAGACCAAAATTATGAGCTTATCTTTCAAATTTCATCTCAATCCACCTTATAAGCGTCAAGTTATGAATTTTCTCGTATTTTCCAACCTAATTTCATAATTATCATTCTAATTTTCATTAATCAAATCATAAAAATTAAAATAATTATTCATAACACATTAACATTTTTCAATCCTTATTAAGCCACTTTAGTCATATTGACTCTCATTGGGCTACGGCGATTAATCTTAATCATCATTCTTAATCATAACCCTAATCGCAAAATATCATTAAATCATAAAAATTATCTAAATCATACATAGTTCATGTTTATATGCCAAATGCATATATATGAGCCTTACTTGGGTCTGGGTATCACAAGTGTAGGTGGTCAGAGACAATGCCTTTATTAGTAGAAGTCTTGGTATTGAATCTAGGTCTTCATGGTTTAGGAGCTTTATCTCCTCCGTTAATATTTGAGAAATGAGTTGAGATGTGATGTAAATATATTCCAATCAAAATAAATAAATAAATAAATAAGCGGAATGTAATATTAGGGGTATATTTGATTGGACACAAAAAATGTCAACCAAAACTTTTAAATTTAAAACTTTTTACTCTCCATAACTACCATATTTTTTATTATTTTTTCATATTTTCCTATACAAACAGTCCTACTTTTCAATCTTTTCCACACAACTACCTATACAACTAACCTATCTATTTTAACTTTATTCTCTTTACACCTTATCATTACCTCTAACATATCACATCATTTTCTATTAACTTGACGACTTTTACCATAAAAAAATTTTTATCAAAAAGTTTTATCTCCAACCAAACACATCCTAAATATCACTATGTAGAATACCAACCAATAAAAAAAATGTATAGTTGTCCACAAGATTTTTCGTAGCACTAGGGGTGTGGAATGTGGATCGACCTTTACTTGATATGATCGAGCCCCTCTATGGCGTATGGCGGTCAGTTAGGGGTGAGAATTGGGGTGGGTCGACCTGTGACCCGCTTTGACCCGACCCATTTTTAACCGGGTAAAATCAATATATTTTTGACCCAGCATAGGATGAGTTATAAATTTTGACCCGATTTCAAAAATAGGGTCGGTGTGAGTCGACCATGTCCCGACCTGAACAGTCCGACTCGCCCCACTTATATTAATTTATTAAAATTATAAGCCTATGTTTAAATATTATCATTATTTTCTTTCAAAATTCTCACTTTTTTATAATCAGCTCTATCAACTACAGAAAAATTAATTTATTCAGAAAACAATATAAGAATCAATAAAAAGAATTTGTACATATACAACTCTTATGTGTAATTGTATATTAACCTATTTTAATAAATTTATACTATATTTTCAAATATTTTATTTTCTTAATTATGTTTTTTTTGATAATTAATGAAATATTGAATCATATAATATTTAAATTTAGTATAAATGTATATTTATATTTAATAGGTATATAAATTCTTAAAATTATCTTATTTGATTTTTACCCGACCCGCTATCTTGAAGCCGATCCGATACCAACTTAAAATTTGTCTCAATACCTATTAAAAAAAAGTGAAAGTTAAACCAATATTGTTCAGACAAGGTAAAAAAAAAAATTAAAACTTAATTTTTAAAAAATAAAATAAGAGTTGTCAAACCTCGCCCCAGTACGGCCATTTCCCACCCCTACGGTCGGTGGCTGTAAAAGAATTTTGGGCGCAGGCGTATTAGGTTCGCAATTGGCGGGGGATTCTGCGTATCGAAAAACTCCCTTGGGCTGCCGGCTGCCCCCTATGCGTCTTTCCTCCTCCTCAAGCTTCCTCCTTCCAAGCCATCGTCTTCTCTTTCCACCGCTCCCAAGGTCGAGGAGGACGACTCTCCATCTCTGTCGATCTGGTAGTGTTCCTCGATCCATTATAGGAGCGCTTGGCTGTGGTAGCTTCTTGATTTCACAAGAAATCATGATATTCGGAGCAGCCGAATGTCCTTCTTCCCGCAACTCTTTTTTCCTCTTTTGCTTTTTGTTATGATATACTTCTCGCCTCGTTTTGATTTGTCGTTGTTGTTTCTGCTTTACGGATTGATCTCGATATCTGAGGGTCTGCCTTTCTTCACTTATTGATGGAAACTCACAAATATTTATTGTTGTCTTGTTGTGGATTGGTTTTTCCTTTTGTTAAGTGAAGGGTAAAAAGCCGGAGTTCCTTTTTTAAAAAATTTCGATGGTGGGAATAGGATGTTGGTTGTATTTCGTAAGATTCTCACATGGAGTTAACGGAAAATAAAGTAGTTTTGCTTCAGCTAGCCCGTTTGGTAGTCCACCCTTCTCTCAAGAGATTATGAATGTATAACTCCAGGTTAGAAATATTCAAGATGTTTAATGCAATTTCATCAAAAAAAAAAGAAAAAGAAAAGAAAAGATGTTTAATGCAATCCTTCATGGATTTTAAGCTGCGATTATAAGATGTTGGTTGCTTGTTGTTTCTTGGCTGCTGTTGTGTGATTCTCTATTGATTATTCCCTCTGAGAATGCTTTGTTTGGACCGGTAATGATAATGTTAGAAACGATTGTGATCTAAATGATTCGCATGCCTAAAGGGCTAATGGAGTACTTAATCCATCATGATGCTGGTTAGAAGTTTGTTGATGAGAACTGAGAATGGTGTTTTGGTTGAGCTATCTATTACATTGATGGTGGAAGAATCATGCAATTTGACGAACTACCTTTCCTGGTTTGCTATCTCAGTTTGAGCTAATTCTTTGAAAATTTTGTAAATGCTTATTTACTGATTTTTTTTTTCGTTTACCACAATTGCAAATTTAAGCTTGCAGATTGGTTGCCTGTAGGAAGTAGGAATTGAGGGTTTCATTGAAGTTGAATTTCTGAATCCAAGGAAAAATATTTCACTGCTCTCTTGTTCTCAAGGGTAATAATATTTTCTATGTTTGCCAATTTTTATTGCAGGTGATTGCAGGAGCTTGACTTTATCTGAATCTGCATGGGAACCCCTGAGACATCTCGTGAGCCATGCCCCGACCGCATTCTAGATGACATTGGGGGTGCATTTGGTATGGGTGCTGTAGGTGGGTCTGCCTTCTACTTCATTAAGGGTTTATACAACTCTCCCAGGGGTGAGCGCCTTCTGGGTGGTTCGCAAGCTGTTAGGATGAATGCTCCACGTACTGGTGGCAGCTTTGCTGTCTGGGGAGGTCTCTTCTCAGCTTTTGACTGCACCATGGTGTATGTTCGCCAGAAGGAGGACCCATGGAATTCCATAATTGCTGGTGCTGCCACAGGAGGCTTCCTCCAGATGCGGCAGGGTCTCGGCGCTTCTGCTCGTTCTGCTGTCTTTGGTGGGGTCCTCCTTGCCCTCATCGAAGGTGCTGGGATCATGCTCAACAAGGTTCTCAGTGCACCCCAGAACTTCCCACCCATGGAGGAGCCAGTGCCAAACATGGCTGGTCCTGGGTTTCCAATGATGGGCTCAATGTCAGGTCCCAACGTCTCACAACAGGTTCCTGATACTTCCAAGGAGGCATCATCATCTTCTTCATGGTTTGGAGGTTGGTTTGGGGATGAGAAGAAGAAGAAAGAGGCAGAAACAAGTGGAAGCAAGACAGAGATCTTAGAGAGCTTTGATACACCAAGCCCACCAATCCCCACTTTTGAGTACAAATGAGATGCTGATATGAGGTGAATTTCATTTATGTTTGAATGTGTGAATTTTGGTTATGCTTTCTTTTACTCTGTTAATTTTGCAAGGCAATTTCTGATTTTAACTCTTTTGGTAATGGTCTGACATCTGACTTGATTGGTGGTGTATACTTATCTAGAGTGTGCGGTCTAAGCCTTATAATAGTTATGTTTAAGATTAATATTTAAACCTTTAAAACACAAGCTACTTGAACATTGACTTGTTTGTTGAAGCCATTGAACTTTGTAGCGCAGATGCCATAAGCCTGCCAAATGTCCTGTTCCACACATCTATTCAAGTTGAATTTGTTTATCTGGTTAAACCACTGCATTTCTGTCCTAGCCCGAGAATTAGGCTGTTCCTGTTTCTCTGTCTTATGCATTCCTAGCCTAGCCTAATGATTGGGCAATCCTAGTCATTTATCGAGTTAACCAGCTGGCCAGAAAGGCTAAAGTCATTTATCGAGTTAACCAACTGGCCAGGAATCAATCTAAGTAATTTGTCTGGATACCCAACTTGCATGAGAGGTCTAGCTCAAGAATCAGACAGTTCTGCTTAACACAATGCAGAACAGAATTCAGGCTTCAGTCTCAAATGCTTATTCCAGTTAGCATCTTATGCACTTCCAAATGAGATTGTCTGGCACACTATGTTGGTGGATCTGCAGGGTAGTTCTGATTGAAACTTGAATACCCTGACTGCGCGATGTTGCTGAATATTTACGTGAACCATGCATCTTATGGAAAGTTTGCTGGATGCTGACTAAACTTGTTCTGTTATTGTTAGAATCAGCTCGATAATTTTTTTTTATATTAATTAGCTTGATAATTTAAGTTGATGTTACGCAACTAATTGTTGGAGATCAATTATTGCTTAGAATTACTGATTTAGAGCATTAAAATGGGGTGAAACTCAATTTAGGCATCTAGAAGATAGGGCCTCAGTTGTTTGTTAGTTACACCTATCATATCATTCTTGCAATTCACCATCCTTTGTGCTCCTGAAAAAACTATCCACTGGCATGATGTGTTTTTTGGATCATCTTCTAATGAACGTGCCATGTCTGCAAAACTTCTTGCAACCTGTGTGGGCTTCTGATTCTGTGATGTTTGTGTAAACCTTGTAAATTTTATGCCCCACTTTTATGACTTCTGAGCTTACAGTGTGAAGTTGTTTAGTTCATCCAACTTCTGAGAGGATGATGTCCAAGCCAACCTTAGACACCATTACTGAGTTAATGTTCTTTTCTAAATGTAGCCTGATCTTCGAATAACGTGATGAGTGCTCAAAAACTTGGGACAGTGGTATTTGCCAATGATTTGACTCTGTCATAGCCTATCTAGATCAAGGAAAACTTTATCATATGACAAAATATTCTCATACAGGAAATTTTTAATGCAACTGATTTCACTGAAATTTTACATGCAACCCATTGTTTGAGCCCAGCAGGATGTTTCGATTAAATAAAAAACAATCATATTCTTTTTTTTTATATATCAAATTGATTTTTACAATTGTAGTTAATCTTAAATGATGTGATTATCGGTTTTGATGAGAACCAAAACATCATGGTGGGTTCAATTTGGGATGTTGTCATGAAAAATTTTGGCGCAACTGGTTGCATCATCAAAAGCAGTTTCCCGCTCATTGTTACTAGTATTTTTGGATGGCAGCACTTGCGTTAGTGAAGGCAGTTTATCCCTCACAAAATCTGCTGACATTCGTTTTCATTATGCGATCAGGTTAAAGCTGGAGCAGGACCTGACAAACAGCTTTGGTGTGCGTGGATGGGAATTGGTGCATTGGGGATTCCAGAGCCTGATAAGTTTTTCACTGATCCTCGAGTAGGGATAACTACTTTCTAGTGCCCCCTGCAATACAGATAGGCAGGCAGTAGTTTTCCTAGCTGATGAATAACTTAAAAGTTGGATTTCTGGTGTTCTTCCGTTGGCACTTCGCTTGTGTTGAAAAGATACATGCACATTTTGTTTCTCGTTTATTTTCTAAATTTTGTTGTTTGTAAGTAGAAGCCAAATGGTGGAAATATTTTGGGAAATTTTGATCTCTTCTCAATTCTCATTTGCATATTTACTGCCTTCTGAGGCCGGGAATCGTTGTTGTAAATGTTGGCTATAAGCCGTTACTATGCAATGATTTTTTGTGAGGGCCCCTGCCGGCGCCATTTGTTTCTCTTGTATTGTTTGATTGATTGCAGCGTCATGAAATTTCAAGATAAAAAAGCCAGTCTAAACTAGAACTGTGTTGCGAAATTTATCGTTGTTAAGAAAGATATTGATGGCTAGGCAGTCCACTTCTCTGATTACTCCCATTGTATGTCGTCCAGCTTATTTGTTTTACTTGCAACGGCATCTACTCATTGCTAAGCCCATAGTCAGCAAGTGTGAGACTCGAATTTTATAGGCTTAATTTCCTGGCATAGTCAGGATCTCTTCAATGGTTCCCTGCCTGGAACATGGGCCTTCTATGCTTTGATGTACCACTCCCTAAACAAGCTTCAACTGAGGTATCTTCCTATTCTAGACGTCTAGTCCAAATGGTCGCCAACTGCCCAGCTACATCCCACCAGGAAAGTGGAGGCGAATTTTCTGCAATGGCAGCTTATGGGAATTGACGTTGGCAAAATTTCGGAGGGTGAAGTACTGTCAAAGGAAGATAGTTTAGTTCGCATATGTTGTTCAAGAAAATCTGAGGGCGCAACTTAAGTAAGGTACTTATGGGTAGCTATAGACCTAATCTTAATTTAGATAGGGTAACTAGGAAATATTATGCATGAGTATGAATAGGCAAAAAGTGTCACCTACCTCTCAAATAGGATAAGGATAGAGCAGATATGCTAGTTACCTGAACTCATCCGTATGGGTACCTAAATGAATAGGTAATTAATTATTTAATTCTGTATAATTATAGGATATTGATTTAGTTCATGCGATTACATCATACAATTCATGCATTGTGGGGTTCATTTGATCATGAATAAAAAATTTATCCTGCTCGTTGTATTTAAAATTATTCATTTTATTAACATATTAGATTTTCATCGAAATTAAAGATGCGTATGACTCCCATTTTAAAATAGTATAAAATTAACATAATAAAATAGTTTAATGCAAATATCAAGTTTAAAGTGATATTTTCAATATCTAAACCATCTAAAGTTTGTTTTTTGCATAGATAAATGAATGTTTATTGTATTATTTTTTAGTTTAATGTATGCGATGCCCATTTTGAGTAGATTGCATTATAATTATGGTGAAGTCTATCTACACAGGATGGTATCTCATAATTATAATAGAGCTCCGCTTCTATGTAATCATATCACATAGAAGCTGCCCCATGTAATACCTTTAAATTTTAAGTGATTTAAAATTTAATTCATTCATTATATTTAATATCACTTGTTTATCTAGGAGATCAAGTTTTATCCAAATCAAGTCTGCACATGACTACATTTGTTCAAAAATATAATTTCATGTATAAATTATGAAAAATGCCTAGATCATTCACACATATATTAGAATTTAATAATATTTATAGAATCATGTATTCATGTAATAGTTATATTTTAGATGGTTTAAATGTTGAAAAAACACTTTGAAATTAATATTTTAGCATTGAAACATTTTATTACGTTGATTTCATACATTTATAAATGGGATACATATACAGGGAAATTAAAAGAATAAAAGGATTTCCAAGATACTATAAATACTGCTAAATACAATGGATGAAGTGCATTTTTCATCCATTGTTAAATTTTAAAAATAGAAGAGGTTATATAGAAAAGGAGTTTCATAAAAGCGGAACCAATTATAATATATAATATATCTAGTTCGGCTTCTATGAAATCCCTCTTTCTATATAGTCCCTTCCATAGTTAAAATTTTCATAGTTGATAGAATATTCACTCTGCCCGTTATATTTAGCATCATTTATAGTATATTGAAAACTCTTTTATTCGTTTAGTTTCACTACATATAAGTCCCATTTATAAATTGTAAAATCAATGTAATAAAATGTTTAGCACTAAAATATCAATTTTAAAGTAGTTTTCAACATCTAACAATATCACTACTATGTAGATAAATTATTGTATAAAGTATTACTGCATTCTAATACATGTGCGAATGGATCTAAGCATTTTTCATAAGTTACATATAATATTTATATTTTTCAACAAATATAACCCATAAACATACTTGATCATGATGAAACTAAATTTCCTAATTAAACAAATGATGTTAAATAAATTATTGATTGGATTTTTCATCAAAGATTAAAATATTAAAAATTAAAGGGGTTACATAGCTCCACTTCTATATAACCTGGTTACATAGAAGCAAAGTCCATATTATATACATATATATATAGAGACAGAGAGAGAACTCATCTAGTGCAGACGTATTTGCACCATAATTGTGGTGCATCCACCGCAAAATGGACCTCATACATATTAAAAATAATAATATTTTATACAGTCATTTATCTATATAAAAATCATATTTTGGACAATTTAGATGTTGAAAACATCATTTTAAACTTGATATTTACAGTAAATTATTTTATTACGTCGATTTTGTACCGTGTTAAGATGAGGCACGTACATATGTTGAATTTGGATGAAAATTGATATGCTAATAAAGTGAATAATTCTAAATACAATGGGTGGAGTAGATTTTCTATTCATGATCAAATAGGCTCTACAGTGCATGAACTACACCATAACTATAGTGCAGTCTGAATGCACTTGATTATTATATATATATATATGAGTGATCTTGTTAGCCCGGGCTAAGTAAATGTTTCACTTAACCCACCTTAAAAAACCTATTTACAACAACTTTTTTACTTTTTTCTTCGTGCACTTGTTTATCTAAGTATATTTAACATATATACCAAGTTTAACTATTTTTGAATATTTTTATCTATTTTTTTGAGATTTTTAAACATCTATGTGTATATATGTATTTACAATACCCTTATTTTTAAAAATCTAAAAAAAATATATACTCATATCCAAAAATGGTAAAACTTGATTTATATATTAAATACACTTAGATAAACAAATGTATGAAGAAAAAAGTAAAAAAAAAAAGACATTTACTTAGTCCGGGTTACAGGATCACTTCTCATATATATATGAGACTCATTCATGCGCAGTCCGTTGTAAAATGGGCCCCACATATATTAGAATATAATGAAACTTTATACAATTATTTATCCATATAAAAATCATAGTTTAGACGGTTTAGAT
Source organism: Annona cherimola (assembly GCA_030490835.1). Lineage (NCBI taxonomy): Eukaryota > Viridiplantae > Streptophyta > Magnoliopsida > Magnoliales > Annonaceae > Annona > Annona cherimola. Next base: position 59,480,871 of record CM059973.1, on the reverse strand, counting down.
GTTTAAAATATCACTCGAAACTTGATATTTATATTAAACTATTTTATTACGTTGATTTTGTACCATTTTAAGATGGGACACATACACATGTTGGATTTGAATGAAAATTGGTACGCTAATAAAATAAATAATTCTAAATACAATGGATAGAGTAAATTTTTTATTCATGATCAAATGGGCCCCACAGTGCGTGGACTGCACCGTAATTATGGTGTAGTCCAAATGCACTTGATTATTTTCCTATATATATTTAGTATATTAGTATGTAATAGAGTTGTGCTTTCCTTAAAAGTACATGTAGCGTTTAACAGGGTTGACATCTATATATGCTTTTAATGTACGACTATAAAATACAAAAGAAACGGCGCATTTATTTATGGCTATAGAAGTTTTATTTGTGGGACTTGTGTCTTGCAACAGTTTTAATATTTCATAACTATAAATGTTGGTTTTAATAAACTATACTTAACCAATATTTTCTAAAATATATAACTATAGTTTAATACGTGTTATGGAAGGAACTAATTTGAAATTGGAACTGAACCAACTTGTATGGGTAATAAGTAGAGTAAGGTTGATTAGGAACCGAAACAACTAATGGGTAAAGTAGATTATACTTTTTTACAAATTGGGTACATATAAGACAGACTACTATGTTCTGTCGAAAAAAAAAAGATGGACTACTATGTAAACAGAACTTCCCTGAATTGCGTTCTTAGGAAAATCTATTGTGAGGCTTGAATTGCCATCTAGCAAGTCTTGATTACAGGGAGAAGAAGGCTAAACTATACCAAAAATTACATCTCACTGCATGTTGATTAAATCTTGTTGCTAACAACACTTTGAAAGGAGAGTTAAATCTACAGCTAGAAATGTTGTAGATCACCAATTAATTTATATAGAAAGTATGGTCTGACTGTATAGAAAAAATGGTTTCTTGCCTTCCAACTAACACTACCAAATTTCTGTTGAATACAAGGCTCGCAAAAGCATATTGAAGCAAGGGGTGCAACTTGGGCCGGGTTGAGCCCAAACCCGACCCGACGAACCCAATTTTGAACAGTGTTGAAATTTGATTTTTCATAACCTGAAGAACCCGAGCCCGATTTCCCATTTTATATTTATTATAAAATATATTATATACATAATATTTAAACAATATTTCTTTATATTCTACATATTTTTTGTTATTATATCTATATTTGAATACGTATTTGCCATATTGTAATTTTATTGTAAATAAAATATATTATTTCATTTATATTTATCTTTTATTTCTATCATTTACTTTTACACTTATTAATTTTTTTCCTTTATCTTAGTTTTGATGTTAAATTTTTCTAGAAATATTCTTTATATTACTATTTTTTAAAAAATATGTAGTTTGATTATATATTATTATGTTTACTTACATGATTTGTTATTATTATTTATTCATATGAAATTCTAAACTTATCATTTTAAAATAAAATGTAAATTCATCAACACAAATTTCAACCCGAAACTCAACCCGAATCCGATTTTCAAAAATAGGGTTAAGGTTAGGGTTGATGTTTTACAAATAGGGTTAGGATTAGGGTCAAGATGAACCCGAGTTTCATGAGCCCGAGTTGCACCCCTAATTGAAGCCCTTCCAAACTGATCATTTTAGGGTCATCTCTGTGAAGATCACTGTAGGTGGCCCAGTTGAGTTTTTGATAGATGAACTCTGATTTGTCGAATTGAATGGTGTTGGTGAATTGTTGGTATCTGCGCTTTTTGTGCCCCTGTAGATTTATTTTTGGGAAGTAATAAAACTTTTATATGAAATATTTTTTTTTATAAAAGTTATTAAAATAAAAGAAAATGATGTGATTTGATAGAGATAATGATGATGGGCAAAGATAATAAAGTTAAAATAAATAGATTAATTGTCTAGGTAGTTGTCTATAAATGATTGAAAAGTAAGGTAATAATATAAGAAAATTTGAAGAAATGATTAAAAAATATAGTAGTTATGGAGAGCGAAAAATTTTAGATTGAAAAATTTTAACTTGACATTTTTTTATGCCTTACTAAACACAAGTCACGGATGATGTGTGGGGGTGTAAGCAGCTTCTCATTGAGATTTGCATGCCTCGTTAGCATGGATGCTACTTCGGTCATTGAAGTCTACCACTTGGCTGCAGCTTATGTGCAGAAAAGAGCAATTTTCATGCATCTGATGACTTCATTCTTCCAAATCTGAGTCAACCAGATCTAAAAGCATCCTTTCTTCATGCAGTTCGCATGTCTTCAGTGAGTTGAAAAGAAGAACGTGTCAAGAACTTGGAGAAAGTTCTTTCCAATGGTATTATGAACGTACTGAATTGCTAAGGGTGTCAAGGTTGTGGGAAGGGGAATGATGCGCTATGGGAGTATTTTGAAAGGTACGAGAACGATGCGATATGATAATAAGGATGAAGTGAGAATAAATTTGGTTGTTATGTGAGAAAATAATTGGTATATAGAAGCAAATAGTGAAAATTTTCTACGCATCTACGACATTTGACTATTATTTTGACAAGTACTTTATTTTGACTATTATTTCTCCTACCGCTACAACATTTTAAAACTTTTCTTAACACAACATTTCATCCCTAATTCTTCTAATGCCCATGCCATCACATTTCGAAAATTGCAAAAAAAAAATTCTGAATTTAGAAAATGCCCAACATCCAAAATTGATTGCAAAAGGACTGGTTAATTTCTAAACTAGACAATTGGAGCTGCTGCAATTATTTGGACGGCCGGAAATTGGTTTCTTCAGTTTGGGGAGAATTCTTGCTTGCCGAGTAGGAAGGAAGGAAACGAGCTTGCTGTGTAATGGGTTCTGCTACCGATTTTTTCATTGAAAATGGCAGTGGCAGGACCGGCAAACCAGAGGTGATTAGAATTGATGTTGATGTAGAGAACTGCTGGTTTTCGGTGGTGCTGCTATATTGAATTTCAACGGTAGAACTTCAATAGGTATGGTCGAAGATGATGCTATTGTTGTGTAGACAATGGGAAATTTACGCCACACCCTCTCTAAGTTTGCATATTAGCGTTTTAGACCGCCGACATTTGTGTATTAGCATATTCGACCCTGATAAGTTTTATTTTTGTATTTTAAACCCTCTGCCCTAACGCCGTTTGTCACGACCGTTTGGTCGTCCCATTACTCGTGTGGATTTCTTCAAATGACGTAAATGACATTGTGGAGATGCTTTCAAGATGAAAAGGGGAAGGTTGGACTCACATACTATTTCCATAGAGCTTGTAAGGGGGACGGTGTTGTCAAGGGGCTTTGGGTACACTACCCCAGTGTGGCGTGATGTTTCTGATACGTGGATACATATTGAGTGCAGTAGTGCATGTGCTTATAATATGGCATGACATGATTGTATAGGACTAGTAAGAGTCTAATATTTGTATTATATGCAGTGGCATGACAAACATGATGGATTTGACATGGATTTGTAGTAGTTTTCACCAATCAAGTCTACTTAGTTTGCTTGGACTCACATGTTGATTTCGATGTTTTTAGCAGAACTGGTATTGTAAAGACCTATTTGTGGCTAAATTGTGTTAATTATAGGCTAAGATAGATGGTAACAAGTGTTGTTAATTTTGATCACAATCATTTTAAGATTGATGTCGTGTGAGATGAGAGATATACATATGTATATACTATAAGTTGAGAGATATAAACATGTATATATTGCATGATAAATAATGAATGGTGGATTATATATATGTATACTGGGGTGTAGTTTACAAATGTATAACCTAATAAGGCTTTATCGTTGTGCTTGTGATTTTAGATGTGTATTTTACTTATTTTGTGGGTTTAATTCTTCCTTCCGTGAATTAGTAATAATGATGTTGATGATAATTGACATATAAATGATAGAGATGATGTGATTTGAATTGCTTATATTATCATGGGTTTACTTATTGCATTAGTCATGAATTTAAAATTGTTATGAGTAAATTCTTATATATGCAAATTAGGGAGATACTGCCAGATTTATTTTGCGTTGATTGCCAGCTGGGGGGCTGCAGCTAGCGAGCCACTACAAGAAGTCATAAATTGGAAGTTATTATGAGGACTAGGTATTTATATATATATTATAACCTTTCCCTATCCATGAGATAATTTATGAATATGTTGTTAGGAATTAATAATTTTAGTGTGGTACAGAACATATGTAGATATGACATCTAGGGGACATGTAGTGTATACATTAATGTATTATAATGTTGGTACGGAGGGTTGTGTGGAATACTATTCACAAGCATGTTAGACATGAGTGCGAGTTTTGCACTTGCATATTTCTGTAGCTGCAGCCCTTGGTTATGATGTGATTTGTTCATGTGAGAACTAGGTATTTTATTTTATTTTCATTATAACCCTTCTTTATTATGAGGTAATTTATGAACATGCTACTAGGAATTTATGATGTTGATGGATTAATAACATATACGGACATTTTTGAGCACTACAACTATTTTCCACCTCCGCAGAGTAGGTACGGGGTTCGACCTGCCCGGTCAGGCGTAGGGGTCAAGGGGGCAACACCTCCGGAGAAATTTTTAACTATTAAGTCATAGGAGTAGGAAAGTAAATTACAAATTGCAATTAGACCCGACCCATGCTCCAGCCAGGCCCGACTCGATGGAGGTTCCGTTATACAGAGGAGCCCGCGAGTTAGGTTTCATCTTTCATTTCGCACCCGACTCTATTTCCCTCTTCTTCTCTCCGACTCTGTTTCCCTCTTCTTCTCTTCCTGTTCTCTGCTTCTTCTTTTCTTTCCCCCTATTCAGTACGATCCAGCTGTGGATTTCTTCAAGAAATCTCTACCAACTGCCTTGAAGGTCATCGATTCCAGTCAAGGAAGCTCCGAATTTCTGCAATCCAAGCCTAGGGTTGCTGTTTTTGGGGAGAATCACGATTAAGGTAAGTAGATGCTACCCTTCCTTGATTGAATGATGAAATCTCGTATTAAACATGATATGAAACTGGGAGGAATACGTGACACCCAACAAATTCATGGTTTGGGGCGTAGTGTTCGTAACAGCTAGGGTAAGTAAGGTTTGAGGGGAATTTGTCGTGAATGAGTGAATTTATGAAGTAGAGGACTCGTTAGCAGCTTTTGTATTCTTAAAATGTGATGATAGTTGATTCGGTTCAAATGAGGGTACGAACTAGAGTTTTCTCTTTCTTTGTCTACCATGTGTTTGTTAAAATGCTCGTGTGGCAATTTTATACATTGAATTGAAAGTAAGTCTTGTTGATGTTGTATGTGTGGTTTGTGACATATATTCTTGTATATTATGTATGATGTGTTATTTAAAACGATTGGTTGAAAAAAAGGGTTGTTCATGGCCCCTGATTGACATGAGGAGAGAGTTGTTCATGACCCTTGATTGACATGAGTGGAGGATTGTACGTGTCTTTCTATTTATATGTGGTTATATGCATACGATCTTGGGAGTGGGTATCGGACCCATATGTTTTATTTTGATCATGACATGCGCATTCAAAACTTTACTTATTCCACTTTGTGTTAACCATTATCTACTTACTGAGTCTATTTAGACTCACATGATTTATTATTTTTTTTAGATCCCAGGTCAAGTGGGGAACCTCAAGATGGGGCAAGTGGAAGACCAAATATTGAAAACCATTAGAACATCTCTAATTAAAGTTATTTGAATGTTATGCTCTTTTGACATTAGCATTATGTAGACGGTTATGGAGCTAGATTTTGTTGGAAACAATGTTTAAAACAAAACAAAATTGACCAAAGCATGAGTTTTGATGATTAACAAAGACTAATTTGAGTATATCAAGTATACTAATGAGTTTGCCAAAAGTTTTAAGGAACTGAAATAGTCAAGTCGATCCCCAAGTCGACTTGGACTTCGACTTAGGGTGAAGTCGATCCCAAAGTCGACTACATTATCGACTTGAAACAGAACTTCAAAGGCAAAATCAAAACTGGAAAAATAGCAGGTGAAGTCGCAGGCTAAGTCGACTCCACTTACGACTTGAGAAGCCAAGTCGCAAACGAAGTCGACCTCACTATCGACTTCAGTCGAGAAAAAACCTCCAGACCTGATTTTGGGGCACAAAGATGCTCAAGTCGCATATAAAGTCGACTCCAGGTGCGACTTAGGCGAAATCGCAGACAAGTTCGACTCCATCCTCGACTTGAGACTTTCAAACTTCAAAGATGCAGATTCAAGGTCATTCCAAGAATCCACTTGAATAATCCAAATCAAGATGCAAACACATTTTCAAAGAACAACTTGATTTATCTCAAGTTCAAAGCAAGGATTCAAGTTCAAGATCAAATCAAGTCTATCAAGCCCAAGGCAAAGATACAAGTATGTTTCAAATATTCAAGTCTTAAAGATCAAATGAGTCAGATGCAAAGCAAGGTGCATGAATCAAACATGCAAGAATCAAACTCTCCTCAGAATCACAAGAATCAAGCCAATCCAAGATGAATCAAGGACAAACTCTTCAAGAATCACAAGATCTACAAGTATGAGGAGCCATTCAAGAATCAAAAGGACTAAAGGAAGAAAGCCAAGCAAGATAGAAGCAAATCAAATGAAGATCAAAGCATTTTTAGCAAAGGCCGAGCCAAGTCGCAACCCAAGTCGACTCCAGGATCGACTTGAGTTGAAGTCTGAGGCCAAGTCGACCCAAGACTCAGACTTGGGAATCTGAAGAACTGGAGTCGCGTACGAGGTCGACTCCAGGCGTAACTTGGAAGCCAAGTCGCAGGCCAAGTCGACTCCATCTTCGACTTGGAAAATAACGTTCGAATTTTTGAACGTTGGAGATCATTTATTGCGCGCCAACCACCTCTACAACGTTCATATCTTCCTCACTCTATAAAAGGACACTCAAATGAACGTGAAAGAAAATACAAGACTCTCATATACACTACTATACACATTACAAAATCCAGGGAGAGAAAAGAAGTGCAAGAAAGAGTTTCTTTTTCTTTTTCTCCATATTTGAGTGGTCCATATATATTCAAAGGAAGAAAGAGCCTCAAGTTGCAAGCTGCTTCATCGATACTCATCCAAGCTGCTTCTACAATTTCTTCCTCAAGCTAAACTTGCCTACACATCTCTGTAAAGTGTAGTTTTTCTTATTTCAAGTCTTATTGTATTAAACTTGATTTAGCTTAGGTAGTTAAGATCAAGTATATGCAAAGTAGTGTGTGATTGGAGTGGAACTCATAACCTACTTGTGCTGTGTGTTATGTATGCCCCCTAGAGCTGGAATCTAGAAGAGAGCGGAGACTCTAAGTTTATTCGAGGAATACATAGTGGAACCCAAGTGACAACGCAGTGTGAGCTTGGAAGAGTGGAGTAGGGAAGGTTTGCCCGAACCACTATAAATCTTGTCTTCTGCTTCCTTTTACTCCTTTATCTTAATTGCTCTCTATTTGCTTTCAAAAGGGGATTAATCTTTCAAGGGGTTAAGACTTTAATTTACCAAAGAATTTTTTAAAGAACTCAATTCACCCCTCCCCTCTTGGGTTTTGCCATCAACTCGGGACCAATAAGTGGTATCAGAGCAGGTCTTTGAGTTTACCAAAGAGATCTTATCGATATGGCATCCTAATCTACTTCTGTTCCCGCATTTGCTGAAGGTCAATCCTTTACAAGGCCACCATTATTTGATTGAAATAGTTTTGGATATTGAAAGCTTCGTATGAAGCAACTCATCATGGCTACCGACATGGATTCTTGGATTGCAATCCAAGATGGAGTAACCTTGCCTACCGACGAAAGAGCTTCCAAATAGACCGATGAGGAAGTAAGAATTGTAAAGAGCAATGCCAAAGCTATGAACTCACTATTCTGTGCTCTTACTGCTTCTGAATATGATAGAGTATCCTCTTGTTTAACCGCCAAAGAGATATGGGATACGTTAACCTCCATTTATGAAGGAACTTCTCAAGTCCAAGGGACGAAAAGAAATATTTTGATTGGAGAACTAGAAAACTTTAGAATGCTAGAAACAGAAAATATTTCTGAAATGTTTGCTAGATTCTCAAAAATTACTAATGCTTTAAAAGGTCTTGGAAAGGCTATATCTGAATCTGAGCAGGTTATGAAGATTTTGAAAGCTCTACCGGAATCTTGGACTCCAAAGATTACTGCGATAGAAGAAGCCAAGGACCTCAACACATTGAAGTTAGAAAATTTAATTAGCTCATTAATGTCACATGAGCTAATCAAGAAAAGAAATGAAGATCAACACAGAGGCAAAAGAGCAATTGCCTTGAAAGCCGCACAAGATACAGACGAGACCTCATCCTCTCAAAATGACGATGAGATTGCCCTACTCACAACACGATTCAAAAAATTTGTGAGGAAAGGCAGAAATTTTAGAAGTTTCAAAGATAGAAATTCTAGAGAGAAAAAGAAAGAACCAACCAAATGTTACCGATGCGGCGGTTCGGGTCACATGCAAGCTCAATGTCCAACTCCCAAAGAAAGCAAGGCAAAAGAACAAAGAAAAGATCGAGGGGACAACAAAAGATTCCAAAGAAATAAAGGAAGAGGCATGTACGTGAATGACGAGGAATCTACAACGAGTAGCTCTTCAACCGACGAAATCGAGACGGAAGATTGTGCGAGAATATGTTGCATGGCGCAAATCGAACAAGAAGAACAAAACACCTCAACAAAGTGAACAAGCAATGAAGAGGTAACTTCCAAGTCTTACCATTCTCAATCAAGTTATTCTTCTCCTCAAGAATGCCTCAAATGTGCTAAATTAGAAGAACTGCAAATTGCTTATGATTCACTATATAAAGAGTTGAAGAAATTAGGAAGCAAGTTTACGATTAAGAAAAGACAATGTGATACAGCAATAATTGTAAATGGTAAACTTGCAGAAAGATTAGACAAATTGAAAGATGAAAATGATTTGCTGAAAAAGGAGAACGGATCATTAAATGAATCATTTGCTAAGTTCTCTAATCCAGGAGAGAATATAAAGATGTTTCTAAATATGACCTCTCAAATAAATAAAAGAGGTCTTGGTTACTATACATTTGAGCAAAAAGAAAGTAACAAATCAAATGTACCAATACTTGGGAAATATCAAACCAAAACTGCACCTATATACAAGCCACAAAAGAAAAATTTTATGTGGACTAGAAGGCCAACGTTTGAACCATTAGATACTTGGAGGCCTACTCCAAGATTACCTATGGCTTGCAAAAGACCCCATATGAGCTATGGAAAGGAAGAAAACCAAATATCTCTTATTTTCATGCTTTTGGATGCACATGCTATGTTTTGAACAATGGAAAAACCAACTTGAGAAAACTAGATGCTAAAAGTGATGAGGCAATATTCCTTGGTTACTCATCAAATAGCAAAGCATATAGAGTATTCAATAAACGAAATCAAGTTGTAGAAGAATCCATACATGTTGTATTTGATGAATTTAACCAAACTCCGAGACAGGAGGATGAATTAAGTGATGCGGATGAAACAAAAGGAAAAGAACAACCAAAGAAAATCGAGCTCAAGCCAGAAAATCTCATGGAGGAAGAGGTAAGTGAAGGTAATGACTCTTACATACCTCCAACTGATTTAAAGTTCAAAAATGTCCATCCAATTGAGCAAGTCATTGGAAATGTGTATGAAGGAGTAAAAACTAGAAGATCAAAGCAAAACATTTGTGGACAATATGCTTTTGTGTCCAAGATCGAACCAACTACCATTGAACAAGCTCTTAATGATGAAAGCTGGGTTATTGCAATGCAAGAAGAGCTAAATCAATTTGAAAGAAATGATGTATGACATTTAGTTTCTAGACCAAATGGTCATACCATTATTGGTACCAAATGGATATTTAGAAACAAATTGGACGAAAGCGGACTTGTAATTAGAAACAAGGCGAGATTAGTAGCCAAAGGGTATTCCCAAGAAGAAGGAATTGATTTTGAAGAATCATATGCACCCGTGGCTAGATTAGAAGCCATACGTATTTTACTAGCATTTGATTCTCATATGAATTTCAAATTGTTCCAAATGGATGTAAAAAGTGCATTTCTGAACAGATATTTTAATGAAGAAGTGTATGTTGAACAACCCCCAGGATTTGAAGAAAAGGATCAATCGAAATATGTTTATAAATTGACCAAAGCGTTATATGGATTAAAACAAGCTCCAAGAGCTTGGTATGAAAGGTTGAATAAATTTTTGATTGATCATGAGTTTCAAAGAGAAAAAGTTGATACTACTTTGTTCATTAAATATAAAAATAAAAATATTTTAATTGTACAAATTTATGTAGATGATATAATATTTGGTGCTACTGACGAAAATCTATGCCAAGAATTTTCTAAGATTATGCAGAGCGAATTCGAAATGAGCATGATGGGAAAATTAAATTTCTTCCTTGGACTGCAAATCAAGCAATAAAGTGAAGAGATATTTCTAAACCAGTCCAAGTATGTCAAAGAAATGCTCAAGAAATTTGGAATGCAAAACAGCAAAGGGGCAAATAGTCCAATGAGCCCTACAATCAAGATCGACACGGATGAAAACGGTAAAAGTATCGATCAAAAGCTTTATAGAAGCATGATAGGATCTTTGCTATATTTAACTGCTTCTAGACCTGATATTCTATTCAGTGTTTGTATGTGTTCTAGATTTCAAACATGTCCTAAAGAATCACATCTACTTGCTGTAAAAAGGATTTTTAAATATTTAACAAAAACTACCAATCTTGGACTATGGTATCTAAAGGGGTCAACCTTTGATTTAATCGGCTATTTGGATGCGGATTTCGCTGGCTATAAGGTAGATAGAAAGAGTACTAGTGGAACTTGTCAGTTTCTAGGACATATGTTAGTTTCATGACACTCAAGAAAACAAACAAGCGTTGCTCTATCCACTGCGGAAGCCGAATACATAGCCAGTGGTAGTTGTTGTGCCCAATTACTTTGGATGAAACAGCAATTGAAAGATTATGGTATTGATTATTTTGATATTCCTATTAGATGTGATAATACAAGTGCAATTTGTCTGACTAAGAATCCCGTACTGCATTCAAGAACCAAACATATTGATGTAAGACACCATTTCATTAGAGAACATGTTGAAAACCATGATATTTGTTTAGAATATGTGAAAACAGAAGACCAAATTGCTGATATCTTTACCAAACCACTAACCAAGGAATCATTTTGTAAGATTAGGAATGACATGGGAATGATAGAGCTAAATTAGAAAAATTAAACAAGAAACTAAAAATTTGAAAAGGTCAAGTCGATGAGTCAAGTCGACTCCGCCAAGTCGACTTGGGAAAGTGAAGTCGACTCCGCTTCTATAGCGAAGTCGACTCCACAGGGTCGAAGTCGACTCCGCACTAGGGCGAAGTCGACTCCGAGGGACCGAAATCGACTTCGCCTAGGGAAGGTCGACTCCGCGCGCGCGACCGTCCGACTTCTCTCCCTCTCCCCTTTTCTTCTTCTCTCTCTTCTTCCTTCTCCATTTTCCCGCCAGCTCCTCATTTTTCTCCTCCGGCGACAAATCCCTTTTCTGTTTCCCCTCCTCTCCGGCGATTTCTCTTTCCAGCAAAGTTTTTCGTTCCGGCAAGCTTTCATCTTTTCCGGCCAACTACTTCTTTCTCTTCCTCACCATTTCCGGCGTTCCTCACCGACAGCCCTCTCTCTCCGCTCCATTTTCTCTTCTCTCAAAGCTCGATAAAGTCCATCTTCTCTCCCTCTGATTTTCTCTCTTTCTCTTTTTTTTTCTATTCTCCAGCACAGATTTCCTCTTTCTTCCATCTGACTTAGTCACCTTCTTTCTCTTGAATCCAATTCAAAATGGCTCCAAAATCTAGACTCCCAAAGCTAGCAGTCTCAAAGCCTTCACTCAAACCTGTTCCTAGACCTTCAAAGTCAACTACAGAGGAAGAAGTTCCCAGAAGGCCAAGAACTTCTGGAAAAAGAGCCAGAGAGGAACCATCAACATCGACGGGCAGAAGGGTCAGGTTTCAAACCACTACCCAATCTTCAGATCGAGCTCCGAGATCGGAAAGTCAACCTCAAAGCTCAAACTCAACAAGAATTTCAATCACAAAAGGGCAAGTCTTAAAAATGCCCACAACATACTTCAAAACCGAGCTCCAACATAGTCACTTCTACAAGCTTTTCTACGAGAGAAAGGTATTCATCCCGAAAATAATCGATTTCAAATTTCTCAGCGATTATGAATTCGATATAGAAGAGTTGCTAGACTTTCAAGGATGGACACAGCTGTTGAAGTCAGAAGAAAGGGTCTATCCCGACTTAACCAGGCTGTTCTACTACCTATGGGATGACACCAAGTTCTCGACTTATGTCAAAGGATCAGAAATGTATTTTGGAACTATGGCTAATCCAGATCAGAATGAAGCCATAAAGAGAATCGGGAGAATTCTCGGAGTTCCATTTGAAGAAGAAAGGCTACCCAAAGATCTTACAATGGAGAAGATCTATAATGAGCTGACCAAGAGCAACAAGTACCATGCAGGCACCAAATTCCTGCACTATATGGACCTTTCTCCTCGGCTGCGAGTCCTTCGTCTGCTCATTGCGCACTGCATCTATCCAAAAGGAGGCGGAAGGAATCAACTCAATCCACAGGAAGCAATGATCTTATGGAAATTGGTCAATAAAGTAAAGATCAGTCTTCCTAGACTCTTTCTCGAAGCCTTGGCGTGCAAAAAGGATAACCCGAGAGGAGTACTACCCTACGGGAGTTGGATCACGAAGATCCTAGAACGCCTAGAGGTGGATATTGAAGGGGAACCCTTCGAAGTTCCCAAAACGACGAATGTCATCAACAAGGCACTGCTCCAACGCATGAAGATCAACCTGGAGCAATTCAGAGAAGACAGGAAACGGGAGAAGCTAGGCGAGCCAGCTCGAGAGCAAGAGGATAATACACAAGCTGAGGGGGAGCAACCTCCCGAAGTACCGCCTACTCAAGAAGAGCCCGTATCTCCCGCAACGCACAGATCCTACTCACCTCAAGGATCTGCTGCACCCGAAAGAGTGTCTCCTACATCATCTCAAGAGATCACACTCTTAAGTATCAAAGAAAAGATTTCGGCTCTTCGGGAAGAAATGGGTCATCAAGAGGATAGGATGACTAGTCTTGTGACTGAGGTCTTGAATGCTATCAATGATATGCATTCCCGACAAGATCGAATCGATCGGGAAATGTGTACCATTCGATACCACCTCGCATCGGACCGTCACAAAAAGCGACCCATGCCTGAACTTGATCCCTTCGAATCGGGTTCAGTTCATCGAGAACCCACTCCCGCTCAAGCTTCTTCCTTCTACTCATCAGCCCATAACCGTCCCATCAAACCTATCTCATATCTCATCTCTCAATTTCAATTCACAAAATCTTTGAGAATTGACAAATTTTTGATAGATTGACAAAAAGGGGAAGATAAAATAGGAATTGAGTAGAGAATTGAGTAGAGTTTTTTGAGTTTTGGGTTGGGTAGTTTGTATCTAGGTTTCATTTCTGCTTTACATTGTAAACTAAAAACATGAATGATATATGACACTTGTTTATGCTCAAATATGTGTTTTATGAATGATATGTTTGTTTGAAAGCTATGTTCTGAATGTTTGAAAGTTATGTTCTGTTGAAAGCTATAACAGTTATGTTCTGCTTTTGAAATGCAATTATCTTGAAAGGAACAAGCTCAATTTAGTTTTGTCAATCATCGAAAAGGGGGAGATTGTTGGAAATAATGTTTAAAACAAAACAAAATTGACCAAAGCATGAGTTTTGATGATTAACAAAGACTAATTTAAGTATATCAAGTATACTAATGAGTTTGCCAAAAGTTTTAAGGAACTGAAATAGTCAAGTCGATCCCCAAGTCGACTTGGACTTCGACTTAGGGTGAAGTCGATCCCAAAGTCGACTCCATTATCGACTTGAAACAGAACTTCAAAGGCAAAATCAAAACTGGAAGAATAGCAGGTGAAGTCGCAGGCTAAGTCGACTCCACTTGTGACTTGGGAAGCCAAGTCGCAAACGAAGTCGACCTCACTATCGACTTCAGTCGAGAAAAAACCTCCAGACCTGATTTTGGGGCACAAAGATGCCCAAGTCGCATATGAAGTCGACTCCAGGTGCGACTTAGGCGAAGTCGCAGATAAGGTCGACTCCATCCTCGACTTGAGACTTTCAAACTTCAAAGATGCAGATTCAAGGTCATTCCAAGAATCCACTTGAATAATCCAAATCAAGATGCAAACACATTTTCAAAGAACAACTTGATTTATCTCAAGTTCAAAGCAAGGATTCAAGTTCAAGATCAAATCAAGTCTATCAAGCCCAAGGCAATGATACAAGTATGTTTCAAATATTCAAGTCTTAAAGATCAAATGAGTCAGATGCAAAGCAAGATGCATGAATCAAACATGCAAGAATCAAACTCTCCTCAGAATCACAAGAATCAAGCCAATCCAAGATGAATCAAGGACAAGCTCTTCAAGAATCACAAGATCTACAAGTATGAGGAGCCATTCAAGAATCAAAAGGACTAAAGGAAGAAAGCCAAGCAAGATAGAAGCAAATCAAATGAAGATCAAAGCATTTTTAGCAAAGGCCGAGCCAAGTCGCAACCCAAGTCGACTCCAGGATCGACTTGAGTTGAAGTCTGAGGCCAAGTCGACCCAAGACTCAGACTTGAGTTGGAGTGGAACTCATCACCTACTTGTGCTGTGTATTGTGTATGCCCCCTAGAGTTGGAATCTAGAAGAGAGCGGAGACTCTAAGTGTATTCGAGAAATACATAGTGGAACCCAAGTCACAACGGAGTGTGAGCTTGGAAGAGTGGAGTAGAGAAGGTTTGCCCGAACCACTATAAATCTTGTCTTCTGCTTCCTTTTACTGCTTTATCTTAATTGCTCTCTATTTGCTTTCAAAAGGGGATTAATCTTTCAAGGGGTTAAGACTTTAATTTACCAAAGAATTTTTTAAATAACCCAATTCACCCCTCCCCTCTTGAGTTTTGCCATCAACTCGGGACCAACATATTTGACCTTGATAAACATATTGTATTCAATATTTTGAATTGGATTACAATTTATGTGGATGCATGTAGTTATGATTATTCGGTTTGCTTGTTGTGTATGGATAAGTTTGAACGATTTCCTTCCATATGAATTCCCTTATCATATGAAGATACAAATATATAACTATAGAGTTGAATGTCACATATTGAAATGAATTTGAATTGCTTATGCATAACAGGTTGTGTATTACATACCACCCCTTATATATTATGGGGAGATGTTGCCAAAATTTTTGTAGGTCATATGGTACCCTTTTGACTAGTTATTACGAATATTTAGAAATGGGGCGTTACAGTTCAATATTGATTTAAGAGTGTATAATTGATGCATTCTTTGGGGCACTATGACTATCTTCTACTTCGTAGAGTAGGTATAGGGTTCGACCTGCCCGGTCAGGTCACAAGGGTTAAGGGGGCAGTGCTTCCGGAGAAATTTTTAATTTACTAAGTCGTATGAATAGAAAAGCAAGTCACAAATCGTGATTGGACTCGTGCCCGACCAGTTTCAATGAGATTTTATTTAAAAGAAGGGTTGCGTTGGGGTTTCATTCACATCTGACTTCCTCTCCCCTCTTCTTCTACTTCCTCTTTCCTTCTTCCCTTCTTTTCGGCCTCGGTAGCCCTAGGTCTTTCCATAAACCCTTCTGAATCTCTCTGAAGATCGTCGGTTCACACCAAGGAAGTTAGAGATACGGTCTGAAACTACTATTTTGGGAGAAATCACAAACGAGGTAAGCAGATGCCGCATCTCATTAAATTAGTGATGGAATTCCGTCTTAAACATGATATAGAGCTGGTGCGAAAGGGTAGTGTCCAATAATTTTGTGGTTTAGAACATCAAGGTTCATGACAGTTTATAGTTGGGAAAAAATCGAATGTTACTATGTGATCTTTGTACAATAGACAAACCATTAGTAGTCCTTACATGATTAGAATATGACACTCGTTGAGTGGGTTGAACTAGGATGAGGGACTAGAAGTTTTTCCTTTTGGCATCCATCATATATTTGGGAAAATGCTTATGTGATTGTTGATATGCTAGCTTTAAAGTAAACTTTGTTAACTTTGCTGCTATTGTATGCGTAGTTTGCGACATTCGTTCTTGTGTGTTATGGATGATGTGTTATCTGAGATGGGTGATTGTAAAAGGTTTTTCATGGCCCTTGGTTGACATAATGAAAGGATTGTATGTCTTCTTTAGTTTATATATGAATATATGTATATGATATTGGGTATGGGTGTTAGACTTGTATGTCTCGTATGGTTATTTAAGAATCGTTTTTTTAAATATTGTCATGGCATGTGCATCCGGAGTCTTTTTTCTTTCACTTTATGCTAGCTGCTATTTACTTACTAAGTTTGTTTAGACTCACGTAGTTTATTATTTTGTCTTTCGATCACAGGTCAGGTGAGGAGCCTCGAGATGGGACCGGAGGAGGACATAACCCTGAAAATATTTAGATTAGCATTTGTATTTTTAGTTATTTTAGATTTCTTTTTATGCTAACGTATGCAGACATTTAGATCTAACTGTGACAAACATTTTGTATGTAGTTATTTTAAATTTGTTATAATCTATGTGGACACATGTATGTCATCTTTTGATTTACTTGTGGTGTAATGATGAGTTATGATAATTTTCCTTCTGAATGGATGCCTTTATAGTATGGGCGTGTGACTGTGTGAATGTAAGACTAAAGGTTTATATTTTGAAATAAAATTATGATATTCATTTATAACAGAACCTTTGTACCACACCGCCCCCTTATAGTTATGGGGAGATGTTGCCGAATTTTTCTTATGTTGTATGATACCTATTGACTAGTTATTAAAAATATCTAGGCAATATGGCGTCGCAGTTATTCCCATAAAATATTAATTTTTATTCTTGAACATAAAGTTTATATTTTAAAATTAATTTAATTAAGCAAAAAATTTAACTATTATATATTTATTTACTCAATTTTTTACCTGATGTGAATCAATTTACATAGTTTAGTTCAGATTTGGGTTAAAGTTTGAAAATACGATTATTAAATATAAAATTGAGTTAATATTTTACAGATAGGGCCATGGTTACGAAGACCATAACCTGAATCAATTCGACTCGATTTACATCCCCTATTAGTGATTATTTTACAAATAGGGTTATAGTTTCAAAGACCATAACCTGAGTCAACTCGACTCGATTTACATCCTCTATTAGTGATAGGTTAATAAACAATATCACATGGTGAGATCAAGCCTCTATGTTTGACTTATGTCAAATATTTGACCCAAGTTAGAATGGGCTGGTTTTTTTATCGATATAGATGTGGTTCAGGAACGAACCAAGTACATGGCAGGCCAAATGGAATTGGGCTATTACAAATGTAAATATGGTTTGAGAATGAGCCAAGAGCACACTAGGCCAAGGCTAGGCTATTATAAACACAAAAATAAAAATTATTCAACAAAAAGAAATAATTTAATAATGATTATGAATTTGTTTTTGAAGTAAAAATTTTAGTTGGTAAATAGTTTTAACAATGATTGCAAATTTATTATTTTAAGTTTAACAATGATTACAAATTTATTATTTTAAGTTTATGCAAAATTTCTTAATCAATGAATATAAATGATTCATTGTTGATCATCTACATTTTGTAATAAATTTCAATTTTTAACAACAACCTGAGATCATTTCTATAATAATGGGCTCTTAACCGTTACTTAAATTCATTATTAATGTGAAATTTTTTTTGGCATATAAGGGATCGTTTGGAAAAATAAAAAAATTTACCAAAATTTTCATACAATCACCATATTTTTCAATTATTAATTAAAATTTTTCATACAATTATGATACTTTCTTTTATATATTTTTCCATTCCACTATCATTTAATCTTAATCATTACCTCCTTCTTATCAGATCTCTCTCTCATCTGTTGCAAATTTTTTCTATAAAACTTTTTAATATTTTGGCAAACTTGGTTTTGGCAGACTAATCTCATGTCCAGGCACACTTGTCTGTGGTTCAAGGTTTGATCCCTGTTATAGGAATATTATCTCCCTTGATGACGCATAATAAAATTTTTTTACATTTTTACCACTTTACCAAGCACACACTAAATGTAAATAAAGCCGTGTTGATTGTTCATGAATAAATTTTCAACATCACTAAGGAAGAAAGAATAAAAAGCACATTAGAGAGACCTAATGATGATTAAATGAGCTAGCCTAGGTGCCGCAAGGTTTTCCAAAATAGGCTCAAAATGACCTGAAAACAACTCAACTCTTCAACCCAAGTCCAACTTTAGTTCAAAGTTAAATTGAACCTAGTCTAAGTTTCTCAACCTCAATTTCAACATGACCCAATAAAATCTAAAATGGGTTGAATTGAATGGGCTATGTTGAACTCAACTCACTTGCACCCTAATTGCATTAGTTATACCTATGACCAATCATACTTAGTTCACTTATTTGACTGCTTCAACTAATAAATAGGCTCAGTTAAATAAAAATTAGGTATTAGTGTTCTAACTTGTAACAACTATAAATGTAATTAATGTAAAATTGATTGCTTTCCTAGAACTCTTACTAGGGTCCTTTTGTTGTTGCAATTAAAGTTCAATCTTAATTATATTATTATTAAAAGGAATTTTTGCATCCGTAACAACAAGGTATGGGTAAAGTTGCAAGTATGTTACAACTTTTGAAAAATTTGCATCTAGGACTATACCTATAAAGATTATCTAAAATTGCAAGCATACCAACAAATCCTAAACTCTTTTTAAAAATGACAAGTATTATCTTATGAATAATAATTTAAAAATATATAAAATTCTTTAAAATACCAAATAATTTATTTTTAAAAAATTCCTTACACTAAAAAGATCCATTGAATGTGAGGAACATTCATAAAAAAATATAACTTTGATCTTTTAAAAAATATATAAATGCTTTTAAAATGCCAAAATTTTATTTCTTACCACTATTTTTGGCATTAAATAGATTTATTTAATGGGAGATATTTTTAGAAAATAAATTTTTTTGGTATTTTAAAATCATTTTCTTATATTTTCATTTTATTTTGATAACGGTATTTTTATCATTTCTAAAAAGGATTTAAATTTTACAGATATGCTTGCAATTCTAAGCAAAACCCGTATATATAGATGCAAATTTTGAAGCCTAACAACATGCTTTCAATTTTGCCTAAACATATATATGCAAAAACCCTTATCAAAAATCACTTCAAACAACATTTTTTTGTGTACCGCACTTTCGTACAAAATATATAATTAGGCTCGAATTGCTAAAAATTTAGATTTACTCTTAAATGTGCTAAAATATTATAATTTATAAAATCATTCATTCACAAAAGTAAAAATATTTTAAATAGCTCAAATATCGAGATGAAGACCTTAAAATTAACATAAGCAAATTTTGTCATACACCCACAACATTTATCCTAAATTTTAAATATATTCACACCATTTAATAGATTTCTTCTGTACTCAAGCGTAATTCATCTTTTGTATATTAATAAATTGCATATAGACGAAATAAACTCAACCAAAAGAGGAATGAAGCTACAGGGCACAAAAACAACGTACCTTTCTCCTTTGAAGGCTTGTTGATGCCTAACCTAGTAGACAAGAAAAATAAGACTTGTTATATGTCATATATAGTTATTTCTAATTTTCCTCCTAGCAATTATGGCAGACTTTTTTCTTCGCGTAATTTATATGTCTATTCCATAGCTTGTATATACATAGTGTGGTGCACCTTCAATGCACTATACGAAGGTGTGTGATCTTACTCACAACCCTAGGTTGCTAGTTATGGTTCCTTTTGATCTACCTCATGGCATGTGGCAAACCTAATTGGTGTCTATTTCAATGCTTGTATATACACCTTCAAAGCACCATATATGGGTGCTTCATCTTACTCACGATCCTAGCATGCTGGTTATGTTCATCGCCAGCGACCATTTGGGCCATCTAGCCACACACAAAAGAGAATAAGATGAGAGACTTCTTTTATTGGCAAGTCCTATCTTTACTTTTAGATCTACCTCAACCACTGCCTCCACTGAGGGGAGTTTCTTTATCAAGTTGTGGGACAACTCTTAGAGTATCTGACGAACATATTCCTCTATGAAGGTCACATGATGGAAAGGGTATTAAACTAAGGTTGGCCAAACAAGTCCACCCTCACAAATGAGTTTTGAAGAAGATGCAACTCTGCCTCCAGCCTCCATACATAGTAGCTTTATTCCTTGTCATTTCCTCCTGACCACGACATCCTTTAAAGTGTGGTGGTGCAAGGGGGCAACATCCATATTGTCAAAACTCCCAATCATCGCACCAAGAGCATGAACTAAAAGAGGGAAGGACAAGGCATGACAAGAATCTCTAAGCAAAAATGCTAGTTGGAGAAGCAATTGTTTCGATTGATGTACCCTTAATGGGTCGCCTTCAATTCGATCCTACCAATAGCCGATTTATCCTTACCATACCGAGGCTCTCTGATAGCAGCCATTAGCCCTATCTTGACTAACATTACCTTCCTTACTTCTCTCGCCTTGGAGCTTACTAAGGAAACACTCATCTTAATGGTCTCTACTGTTTTCTGAGGCCCCATAAGGAGGCCCAAATATGCGATAACCTCTAATCGCTGAAGCTCTATGTCCTTGGCCACTAAGTAATCCCTGCTCCCCTTATCTTCCTAAACAATAATCTTAGACCACTACGTGAATGGTGGTTACCACTTTGTTGCCCGCAACAAATCATTGGAGGATAAATGCTATAAAATATATCTGCCTCGGTACAATCCCTTAGTTCTATAAGCTTGGCTATCATAAGGACCTTAGTTTCTTGCGTTATTCTCAAATATACCCACTACGTTTGACCTTAATTTCAAATATACCCACTACGTTTTCAAAATCTCAAATATACCTACTGTGTTTGCATTTAATTCCAAAAATATTAATTCCGTAAGTTAACGCTGTTAGAGAATATGTGAATTACTAATATGCCCCTCAAATTTATGACATAATTGGAAAAATTGAATGTTATAACTAGCTATTGCCCTAATTGCACATGAATTTCAAATATACCCACTACGTTTAAAGCGCCTTGATTTCATTTTCTTTTTATTCATTTCATCATTTATTATTTTGCAACAGGGGTATTTTGGGTATTTAAAAAAAGTTTTAACTAACAATTTTTGACGAAATAGGTATTTTTGAGATTAAATACAAACATAGTGGGTATATTTGGGATTTTGGAAACGTAGTAGGTATATTTGGAATTAAGGCCAAACGTAGTGGGTATATTTGGAATTAAGACCAAACGTAGTGGGTATATTTGGAAATAACCCTAGTTTCTTTTTTTCTTCATCAACTTTCTCTTCTTCTTAGCGGACTTTCCCTTCTCTCTCCCACTAATACTCATCTCCAAGTCTAGGCCTACAATAAAGGCTTAGATGGAACTCTCTGACCATGACAACTTCTCTAACTCATAAAAGCTCATGAATCTTCCTCTAAAGGAGACCAATTTACTGTGCATTGCCCCTCGAAGAAGATAATTTTGAGGAATAAAAAAATATTTGAATCGAAGGTCACACTACAAGGACCTTTTAAGAGCTCTTTCTAAGCCTTAAAAGTTAACCACAATCAGTTGCTGTCTAAATGCCACAAGAAGAACTTATCCTTCCATCTTGACACCTTGTCTAACAAATTTCCCATTAGGTGGGTGTTGTGCTAGCCAGAGAACTAACAAAATATGTACTCCTTCAACATAACCACCAAGACCAACAAATGTTCCCACAACTTTTTACTAATAGGGATGCTTAGCCACTAAGTGAACCGAATCAGGCGACAAATAATCCTCCATGAGTTGGGTGTCAATTGGCACAGGACAATGTCCCAAACCTGGAGGCAATCCATAACCTCTTATTTCAGTGGAAGAATGACACCACCAGAGAGCATCTACTCAAAGATAGTTAAGCAACCTTCCTAGCAGGTCTAAGGGCAATTGGTATAATTATGTAGAACTAGCTAGGAGGAAGGAACCACGTAAGTCTCGTGTATCCTCTTAATGACCTTTTGACGCAAACTACGATAAATTCGCTTGGAAAACTCCTACTCATGATGATACATGAAAAAGGAAGAAGAGAATTAATTGATGAAGATGAAAGAAACACTTGGAGGAGAACGCCGACATGCATCTTCTTAAATGAGACAAAGGTTGCCTCCCACTTCATGTCTGTTAATGTTGAGCAATAACTGGGTGAAACTTGAGGCGATATGAAAATGAGTCGCCATTCTAAGGCTAACGCCCATAATTGCAGAGCAGAGCCATTGCTTTGAAAAAATCTATTCAAGTTAAGGGAAAACTCAAAAAACTAGGCCTTCGCAAGAGGAGAGTGATAAGGACATGGGAGCTTGGCTCCTAGCTAGTTGAACCTACATGGGCCCGACCCAAAGAATAATAGGACCTCGAAATGACTCTCCTTGTAACGCGAAACCCTCTTGGCCAAAGGTTAGCGATAGGCTCTAGACTCGAGAACAAATAGCTCTCAAGTTTAAGGCAAAATGCAAATTGATAAGACGAGCCCGTTGCCATTAATGTGGCATTTAATGGAAAAACATCAACCCAAACATGTGCCTATCCTTAAATCAAGAAGACATCACCTTGCAATAAATGAGATCAGACATTCCCTCTTATCAAGGGCAACAACCATCATTCACACTTATGCTAAGAAAAGATAACATAGAGACAACTACAAATAGACATTTAAGCAGTCAAAAGACTTGGGAGAGAGGATAGATGATCTTCTGAACAAAGAAAAGATCAACAAGAGAATCCACCATGTATAAAAATGGCTATGAACCCTAAAAGTAGGGCTAGTTAACTTGGGCTAAGGAAAAGATATACTCCAAAATTGTGGGTGTATTTTCGGAATGAATAAAACTTTTCATGAAAAGTTTTATAGAATAAAAGTTGTATAATAATATAATATAATAAGGGTAATGACAATAAAGAAAAATAATAAAATAAAAATAGATATAGGTACTTGTGTAGAAATAATTGAAAAATAGGAAAGTTATGTAGGAAAATGTGAACAAATAATTAAAAAATAGAGTAATTATGAAGAGTGAAAAGTTTTAGATTAAAAAGTTTTAACTCGACATATTTTACACATTGCCAAACACACCCTGTTGGTCCTGAGTTGATGGCAATTATCCAAGAGGGAAGGGGTGAATTGGGTATTTAAAATTTTAAACTTAAATTAGAAACTTTACCGTGGTTTAGTTTAATCCCCTTTAATGAGACAAATAGAAAGTAATAAGATAATGAAAGCGGAAATGAAAAACAATAGACAAGATTTATAGTGGTTCGGGCAACCTTCCCTACTCCACTCTTCCAAGCTCACACTCCTTGTGACTTGGGTTCCACTATGTATTCCGCGAATACAACTAGAGCCTCCGCTCTCTTCTAGATTCCAGCTCTAAGGGGCGTATACAACACGTAGCACAAGTAGATGACGAGTTCTACTCCAGTCACAACCCTACTTTGCTATAACTCGGTTTGAAACACCAAACTCAAACCAAGCACCAAAAACCAAATAACAAGATGAAATGAAAGAAATCTACACTTTACAGATTTGTGTAGTAAGTTTCAGCTTGAGGAAAAATTCGTAGAAGCGACGAATCGTTCTGCGTTGAAGCAAACAGCAAGTTGAAGCTTGTTCTTCCTTAAAATGTGTATAGATCACTCAAATGTAGAAGAAAGTGGAATATAAGTCTTAGAAGCTCTCCTTCCCTCTTTTTCTGCTCTATATTGTGTGTTTTCACGTTCATTTGAGTGTCTATATATAATGCAATGTGAGATTTGAACGTTGGAGAGTTGGTTGGTGTAACACCCCATTCCTAGAATTCCTCAAGAACTAGTCAATGAGTACTACACAATCTAAGAAAAATTCGGCAGCATCTCCCCATAACATACAAGGGGTAATATGGAATACATGACCTGATATTCATAACATTTCAATCTGTAACATTCAATCCTATTTATATACTTGCATCTTCATATAATAAGGACATTCATATAGAAGAAAAATCATTAAATATTTCCCTTACACATTAAGCAAATATAATAATCATGCATATGTGCATCAACAAGGATTATAATCGAATCTGAAATACCAAATACATTATAGTTGTCAAAGCGAATCCGCCTAAATAATTGTCTACATATATGATTATCAAAAAGAGCACAAATCTAAAAGAACTGAAATTAACATATTGTGCTATGGTCTCTCATGTTTGATCTTCAACTTGTCCCATCTTTAAGTTCTCCATCTGGCCTGTGATCTAAAAGCACAATAACAAACGAAATGAGTCTAAATAGACCCAGTAAGTAGATAGTGGTTAGCACAAAGTGGAAATAAATATAATGATGGATACTCATATAGTGATGAAGCTAATACATATGGGTCCAATACCCACTCCCAAGATCGTATGCATATAACCACACACAAATTGAACAACACGACCAATCATCTACTCATGTCCATCAAGGGCCATGAACAACCCTCTCCTCATGTCAATCAGGGGCAATGAACAACCCTTACAACCAACTATTTGAGATAACACATCATACTTAATAGACAATGAAACATGTCGCAAACCACGCATACAGCATCAACACAATTCAAATTCAACACATAGATCTGTCACACAAGCATTTTATCAAACACATGATAGGTGCGAAATGAAAGAACCTTCGATTCATACTCTTGATTGGGGCAAATCAATTCACGTCACATTTCAACAATATAAAAACTGCTACGAAGTCTTTTACATCATAGAAATCGCACATTCAAAGTAAATTCCCCCATGAACCATAACTGTTCCGAACCCTATGCCTAATACCATGGAGTCGCCAGATGCTACACATTCCCTCTAGCCTAACATCGCGTTTAACATAAAATTTCATCACTAAATCGAGAAGGGACGACATCTACTTATCTTGATCGTGATTTCTCCCAAAACAGCGACCCTAGATGTGGATTGTAGAGATTCGGAGCCTTGGAGCTTCCTAGACTAGGATCTATGACCTTCAAGAAAGTTGGTATAGTTTTCCTCAAGAGATCACGGGTGGTTCGAACTAAGTGGAAGAGAAAGTAGAGGAGGAACGAAGAACCAGAAGAGGAGAAGAAGAAAACGAAGTCGGGCGCGAAACGAGAAATGAAGCCCTAGAGTGCGGGCCGCTTATGTTAATTGAATCCATTGAGTCGGGTCGGGGCATGGGTCGGGTCCAGTCGCAATTAGTAATTTAATTTCCCGCTCTTACAACTTAATAATTAAAATTTTCTCCGGAGGCGCTGCCCCCTTGACCCCCGCGACCTGACCGGTCATGTCGAACCCCGTACCTACTCTGCGAAAGGGAAAAATAATTATAGTGCTTAACAATGACACACTAATCATACACATTTTAATTTATACTCAGTGTGCTAAGATCATAATACATGCATATATGCACTATATGTTCCCTAGATACTATATTCATATATGTTATGCATCCATTAACATTATAAACTTCTAGTAGCATGTTTATAAGTGATCTCATAAATAAAGAAGGGTTATAATGAAAATAAAATAAAATAAAATACCTGGTCCTTACAGTTGGCGCGTAATAAATGCGTCAACATTCAAAAATTCGAACGTTACGATCCAAGTCGCAGGTGGAGTCGACTTCGGGTGCGACTTCGGTTGTGCTCAGGCTGTTCAAGTTCTTCTTCGGGTCGACTTAGCCTTGAACTTGACCCAAGTCACATATGGAGTCGACTTCGGGTGTGACTTCAGATTCATTTTCTAAGTCTATTTTTTAGGTTGACTTGGTCTGGGACTTGACCCAAGTCGATGCTGGAGTCGACTTCGTTTGCGACTTGACCTCCTTATCTTGCCAAATGAGCTTAAACTCTTTTGAAATGTCTTTGCTTGCTTAACTTCTTCAACATAAGTGTTCTTCCTTTGATTTGCATCATTTGAAATTTAGTGTATTCGCTTTGCATAAAAATCCTTTAGCTTCATGTTTCGAAATCTTGAAAACTTGAGTCTTGTTATGCATGAACATGTCCAATTTATAGTCTTTGTTTCAATGAATGAATTCATGCAACTTGCTTGCCTTTGGTCTTATTTTGATCTTCATTTGATTAAGTCAAGTGTTTGAGTCGACTTGGCCTTCAACTTCAGTCAAGTCTGGCATAGAGTCAACTTGGTCTGCAACTTGAATCTTCAAGTTCTTCGCTGCTCAGTTGAAGTCAATGCTGGAGTCAACTTGGCCTGCGACTTCACCCAAGTCGCAAGTAGAGTCGACTTCATATGCGACTTCGGCAGCTTTGCTCCCCAATTTCAACGCTGGACAAAAATAGGGCTTTGAAGTCGCTGCTGGAGTCGACTTGGCCTGCGACTTCGCCAAAGTCGATGTCTGAGTTGACTTGGAGATCGACTTGACTATTATGCTTTATATTTTTCATTTTTATATCCTTAAATATTGCACAAAACATACTAGTAACTAAAACATACTAGTAACTAAAACTCACTCAAATTGTGTTGTTAATCATCAAAACACATGTTTTGGATATTTTGCATTTGATTTCAACAATTTTTTCCAACACACCCTATATGAAACATAAAAATTTTCATAGAACAATCCTTGGGAACATTTGACCCTCTCACTTGTTATGGTTTTTGGGCCAATCTAATCATCACATCGACCATTTTGATGTAAATCTTGTGCGAGGAGTTTGATTCTTTTCATAATATCATGATCTAGAGCTTGATTTAGCACGAATTGACCCTCAATCAAATTGAGCTCTATCAATCAAATACATGTATTTAATAAAGGACTATGCTTTTATAAAACCCCTCTTTTGTGTAATTTTTTATTTTTAATATCTTAATAATTGATGAAAATTTACTTCGTCTATCATATTTCGCATTATTTGTATTATCCTTTCATTTATTTAGTATTATTGCATATGGACCCCATCTACAAATATATGAAATCAACTTAACAAAATAATTTAATATGAATTATCAATTTTTAAGTAGTATTTTTTAACATCTAAATCATCTAAAATATTACTAATATGTGAATAAATGATTCTATAAATATTATTACATTGTAATATATTTGTGAATGGATCTAATCATTTTTTTAATTTACACACAAATATATCGATTTTGAAACAAATGTAACTTATGTACATATTTGATTTCAATAAAACTTGGTCTCATAGCTAAACAAGCGATGTTAACATAATGAAGCCCTTTGATATTAATCATCAACAATTTAAAAATTAAGGGGGTTACATAGAACTATGAAGCCCTTTAATAAAATCACATTGACATAGACAAGACATAAAATTAAACACATTTTTTAAATGTTTTGCACTTGCGCTGAGTGAGTTAATGTTTAGTAAAAAAAATATATATTTTGGATATTTTGCATTTATGATAATGGATAACTTTTTCTTTTTATATAGTTACTAAAATTGAAATTATTATAGTACTGAATTCCCAAAATGTAGTGTTTATTATTTATTTATTTATTTCAAGAATCTAGAATAAGTTCTTAATTTTATTACTTCAAATTAAATAATTATATTTTAAAGTTTAATGGAACTAAATTATGCCTAAGATTATTATTGGGAATATTTGTTGACCTGTTTAAAATATCTTGAAGAATAAGGATACTTTTTTTGATATCATAGATTCTTGGGTTATTCCTGAATATACCAACTATATTTGACCTTAATTCAAAATATATTTACTATGTTTTCAAAATTTCAAATATATCCACCACATTTGCATTTAATCCAAAAAATATCTATTCCGTCAAAAACTGTTAGTTATTCTTTAAGATACCCAAAATACCCTTGTTGCAAAATAATAAATGATTAAATAAATAAAAAAATGAAATTAAGGCACTTTAAATTTAGAATTCATATGCAATTAGGGCAATAATGAGTTACAACATTCAATTTCTTCAATTGTGTCATAAATTTGAGAGGCGTATTAATAATTTCACATATTCTCTAACGACATTAACTCATGGAATAAGTATTTTTGGGATTAAATGCAAAAATAGCAAGTATATTTGGAATTTTGAAAATATAGTGAGTATATTTAGAATTAAGGTCAAATGTAGTGAGTATATTTGGGAATAATCTTAAATTCTTCGATTAAGACAGTTGCATGTAAATATAACCTTGTACATCGCCGGAGCACATCATTCAATACTCATCTTCTTAAATTGAAAGGCAACAATGATCGGCATTTCTCTGGCAGCTAGCAATCGCACTGATCTCGACCGTCCTCCTCTCTGACCAACAGATACAAACGACATTAGCACCTTGTGGAGTTCAGTGACATTTCCTTTTACAATCCTAAATAGATTGCCAAGATCTTCATATTTGACCAAACCACACAATCTCATCTTTCCATTATAACCTTTTTTTAGATTTGAATATAATGGCAGCAACGATCCACTGATCCATCGATAGGAGAAGAAGAAAGCAGTTGTCTCTAGTAACAACTACATCTAAGCCAACAATGAATTTTCACCAACATTCATATGTGCCATCAAAACAACACCCATCATGTTATGTAGCGTGCAACAGCCAAGTCGAGTTAGGAAGGCTTAAGACATGGTTGACCCGCTCTATCCCGAGATTTTAACGGTGGGTTGCAAACGCGGCCTTGTCTTACCTCATCAAATGAAAAATCCCACCTTACCCTTGTCACCCTACCCTTAAGTAAAATGAGGAGTGATGCCCTTGATTAGTATACATAAAAAATTCATTTATAATAACTTTTTTTTTGCTTTGTTTGATACCTTATTTATCTAAGTGTATTTAATATATAAATCAAGTTTTACTATTTTTGGATATGGTTACATATTTTTAAAATATTTTTAAAATAGAGATATTTTAAGTTCATAAATACACATCAATTTTTGGGCTTGTAAGGCCGTTTTCACAGGAGGTTACGAAGTTGACCAAATTTTTATAAGTTTTATAAAATATTTTATCTTAAGTGTATTTAATTCATATATCAAATTTTTATTTTTTACGATTTTCATATATTTTTAATCAAATTTAAAAATAATAAATTTTTTAAAATTATGAAATTTTTGGTATATGATGAAGGTACCCATTCATTTGTGCGCAAAAACATTTTTTATTTTTCCAAAGATGTTAATCTAAGTATACATATGTTTGTTTACACCGCAAAATTTTCAAAATAAAATTTTTCACTTTCCACAATTACATTTTTTAATTATACTTTTTATTTTCTTATAAAATTATCCTACTTTTCAATCATTTCTACACAACTAGATATACAATCAACATTTTATTTTAATTTTATTCTTTTTATTCTTTATCGCGAGAGATATCCCGTAAGGCCGGTTTAAGTAAAGGCTTACTTAGGCTGACCTAAAAAACATATTTGGAGGCATTTTTTAATTTTATTTCTTAAACATATTAAGCTAGGTATATTGAATATATAAACTAAGTTTTACTATTTTTGGATATTTTTAAGTATTTATTTTTTGATTTTTAAAGACCGGCATTCTGGTAATTTTCTAAGGTAAAAAACTAAAAAATGTCTCAAAACATGTTTTTTAGGCGGCCTAACTGGCCTTACAAGATTATGGGACCTTATCATTATTCCTATCATATTAAATTATTTTCTTCTATTTTAAAAACCTTTATATTAAGAACTTTTCATTTAAAACTTTTATTACTTCCCAAACACACTCATTATTTGCAACCAAATTTCAACATTTGTAGATGTGTGTGGATTTTTAAATACATGAGTATTTTAATCATTTTAAATATCTTTAAATTACTAAAATATTTACGTGTTTAAAAATCTAAAAAATATATATACATATTGAAAGATAGTAAAATCTTGTTTATAAATTAAATATATTTAGATTAACAACTTTGTAAAAAATATATTTTTGACCCATGAATAAAATACACTTTGGATAACGCATTTAATGGAAAAAAAATACAAATCAGGTCGGCTTGACAGAACATCCCAGCTCTTGTGAAGCCGCTTCGATTGTTCCACGGAACCATTGACCGTCAGTAGTACACTTGACAGAACATCCAAGCTCTTATGAAGCCGCTCCCAGTCTCTCACATGACCACTACCCTAACGGTAAACAGTATATTTTGCAAATTCTTAAACTGGATACTAATTTGTAATTTGAGAAAGCTACAGGTTTTATTTTGCAAAACGAGTGTTGTCATCCGCAGACGAACCGGATGCGACGAGACCTCTTGTTGCCTGTGGTCTTCGCCGATTCACCTCGGCCGTCTCCCTCTCCTATAAAATCTCCTTCCTGCCACCTCCGACTTGTTCTAGCAGATCCCTTCCCTCCCTCTCTGAAAATCCTACTGTGGGCGAAGTACTACTGCTTTCACAGCACACACAGAAACCTAAAATATACAAACTGTAGATCGATCAAACACTCATATCCCCATTTAGGTGAAGTCCTCCCTCGGTTTCGTCCTCCCATTATCTCATCCAAATCTTTCATTCTTTCAAATTTATTATTTCAAAAAACCATTTTTTTCCCTTCTATTACTCCAAACATACAAGTATTTTAGTGTTCCTTCATCATTCCGTTCATCCCCAATCGTAATCGATTCGTTTTTTTGTGGGTATTTTTCTTCCATTGGGGTTCAGTTGGGTTTTAGTCCATAGGTTTTCTTTATAGGGTTTTAGCTCCTTTTTCTTGGGTGTCTAGGCCCATCTCGATGGACGACGTCGAGAAGGCGATTCTCTTCAGTTTCGATGAATCGGGGTCTGTGAATCCGTCCCTAAAATCCCAGGCGGCGGCCTACTGTAACCAGCTCAAGCACAGCCCGTCCATCTGCCTCCTCTGCATCGACCGCCTCTCCTTCACCAAGTTCGTCCAGGTGCAGTTCTGGTGTCTCCAGACACTTCACGAATCCCTGCGCCTCCGCTACGCCTCCTTGCCACCGGATGAGAAAGCCCACATCCGCAATGCCCTCGTCTCCCTTGCTGCGCCGGCCCCTGACTCTCAGTCCTCCACTTCCATCATGCTCTTGAATTCGCCCCCATTCATTAAGAACAAGTTCGCGCAGGTTTATGTCACCCTCGTCTACTTTGAGTATCCCTTGGTATGGTCTTCGGCATTTCTTGATTTGTTGGCTAGGCTGGCTGATGGCCCTCTTGTGATTGATGTTTTCTGCCGGATTTTGAACTCGCTGGATGATGAGCTCATCAGTCTGGACTACCCAAGGACTGATGATGAGATGGCAGCTGCTACCCGAATCAAGGATTCGATGCGGCAGCAATGTGTCCCGCAAATTGTCAGGGCATGGTATGACATTGTCTTGTCATATAATAATTCTGACCCGGATTTGGCCACAAGTGTATTAGATACAATGCGGAGATATGTAACTTGGGTAGACATTGGATTGATTGCAAATGATGCTTTCATCCCTCTGCTTTTCAAGCTGATTCTACTTGATGGTGAGCCAGAGAACCTTCGAGCTGCTGCTGCTGGATGTGTTCTTGCTGTTGTTTTGAAGCGTATGGACCCACAGTCAAAGATTTCACTTCTGCGCAGCCTTCAGATGAGTCGTGTTTTCAGTCTAGTTGCAGGAGATTCTGACTCTGAACTGGTTACACAGTTGGCAGCTTTGGTTACTGGTTATGCAGCTGAACTTTTCGACTGCTCCAAGCGTTTGGATTCTGGTGGTCTGAAAGGTATTTCGTTGGAACTTCTTGATGAAGTCTTGCCCACTGTCTTCTATGTGATGCGGAATTGTGAATTGGATTCAGCATTCAATGTTGCCCAATTCCTTTCCAATTATATTGCCACAATGAAGAGCATGTTTCCATTGACAGAGAAACAGATTGTTCGTGTGGGTCAGGTCTTAGAAGTGATCAGGGCAAGGATATGCTATGATCGAACATACCGAGATAATCTAAATCTGCCTGATAAGATTGGTCGGGAAGAGGAGGATCGAATGATGGAATATCGCAAAGATTTGTTTGTGTTGCTTCGCACGGTTGGGCGTGTTGCACCAGGTGTCACCCAATTGTTTATTAGGAATTTATTAGCTAGTGCAATTGGGTCTTCAGAGGGTGCTGTTGAGGAAGTTGAAGCAGCTCTTTCTCTTTTTTATGCCCTTGGAGAGTCAATAGGTGAAGAAGGGATTAGAGCATGTAGTGGGCTTTTGGGAGAAATTGTTCCAATGCTGTTGTCAGCACGTTTTTCTTGCCATTCACATCGTTTGGTAGCACTGGTATACTTGGAAACAGTGACTCGTTATGTGAAGTTTATTCTTGAGAATGAACAATACATACCTCTTGTGCTGTCTGCCTTTCTTGATGAAAGGGGTATACACCATCCCAACCCAAATGTGAGCCGGCGAGCTAGTTATCTCTTCATGAGAGTGGTGAAATTGCTGAGAATAAAGCTGGTACCATTTATTGACACCATATTGCTGGTATTTAAACTCTGACATTTATTCCTTTTCCGCTGCTATTTCTGCAGTTTCTCTTTTTTTTTTTTTTTTTTTCTAAAGGTGTTTTATAACTTCTCATGCTTATTTTCTGGATTTTCAGAGTCTGCAGGATGCAGTTGCTCAATTTACACGTTTAGAATGGACATCCAAAGATGCAAAAGGCTTAGCCTCCGAAGATGGTAGTCACATATTTGAGGTGTTACTCAGACTCTTTCTGCCCGTTACAATCTTTCCTTTATTACTGGAACTGAGGCTAATATAACCAATGAATTTTGTGAGGCTAGATTAATATGTCCTCTCTCTATATGGGTTATTTTGTGCTTTACTATCATGTTGAGGGGCACGGGCAAATTGCAGGTGTCTATGGGCACAGGCAAAAAATGGCAGTGAGGCACGGTTATGAAGTCTTGATGCTATTGTCTGGAACTTGTATTGCATTATCATTTGTCATATCTGTGTATTTTTTGACTATGGCTTATCTATGCATAGGTTCAGTCAATAAGCATTTACACTTAATGTTGTTTTTACCATTTGTAATAGTTCTGCATATGGTGGGTTGTTTTAGTATTTATCTTCCTCACTTTTTGTGAATTTAATTGCTGTCTGTTGATCCTTGAAGATTGTTCACTGATAACTTTATTTGATTTATGTTTCCGCTTTTCTTGACTTGGATTTGGCAGGCGATTGGGTTATTGATTGGGATGGAAGATGTACCACCAGAAAAGCAGTCCGAGTACCTTTCAGCATTGCTTACTCCTCTTTGTCAACAGGTCAAGATGGATTTGCTGCATAAATATATCCTTCTCCTTGAGGGACATTGTTTTTTTCTGTATGAGAATGCGGTTGAAAATATTGCTATTGTGCTAAGTATGAATTGATGATTTACACATTTTTAATTGAAAATCAGGTTGAGTCGCTGCTGGTAGATGCCAAAGTACAAGGTCTGGAAGAAGCTTCTACAAAAGTTGCAGGCATTCAGCAAGTAATCATGGCAATTAATGCATTAAGCAAGGTTTTCTTCTTATTCTCTGTAGCAGGGTTTTGGTAATCGAGCGACTGTGGCAACATTGTTAATTCCCCCTGTTAATTTTGACCAATGATGACAAACCTTTTTTTGTTTTGACTTTGCTGCACATGTGGATGATTGATTATTACTAGCTTGAAGACAGCAAGCTCCTTTTGCCTTAATTGACTCGTGACCAAAGAAACAAATATTAACCAGGGTTGGACTCTGTCAGCATGTGCATCTCTATACTTATTGATCATTTTCTGTCTGTAGGATAGTTATTTGCAGGGCAAATAAAGAGAAGAAACAAATAAGAATAGGAAAAGCTTGACTAAGAGACAAAGAAAGCTGCCTATGGTCTTTAAAAAACTCAGATGAGCGAAACTTGAGCCTGATCTGGAAGTCAAAACTTCACACCTGGTTCAGTACCCCATTCTGCCCTGAGTGATTCAGTGCAGATGGTAGATAGTTTCATGCCTGACTTAGTAATGCAAGACAAGCAGAGAACAAATTAACAGAAAGAGGAAGTATTCTGTAAAAGGGGAAGATAGAAAAAAGCGGGAAAGAAACCAGAAAAATTAAGGATTTCAGAATTTGAAATGAATTGTAGAAAAGCAATAAAGAGATTAGGAAATGATGAATCATTTAATAGTCTGCAAGACAAGTAGAGAACAAATTAAAAGAAAGAGGAAAATTAAAAGAAAGAGGAAATATTCTGTAAAAGGGGAAGACAGAGAAAAAATGGGGAAGAAACCAGAAAAATTAAGGATTTCAGAACTTGAAATGAATTGTAGAAAAGCAATAAAGAGATTAGGAAATGATGAATCATTTAATAGTCATTGAAATAAGCTGATGAGTCATTGAAATAAGCTGTCTTCATCAGCAAACAATCCTATTTATGAACATAGCTATTAAACCTAACATGGTTGTTGGAAACAAGAGAAGTTGTGGAATAAGAAAATGTGCAAAATGATAACAGTTGTCTAATAAGGAAACCTAAAAATAGAAATATACATCTAAAATCGATCTAAACCATTCACGAAATCCCTAAAATAATAGAAACTACAATAAAATAGCTTGGGAATATTAAAACACAAAAAACGTAAAGAAGTTTGAACACTTTCCCTGTTATTCTTCTTAGCTTGAAGAAACTTATCTTCAAGTTTGAATGAAGATACCATTTACGCTAATTTTGTAGCAAGCTTTTCTCAACTAATATTTTAGCAGAGTCCAATTGATTGTCCTTTTTCCTTTGATTCTCTATATGTGCTTCATCTACTTTGAAATCTTTTTCAAGAAATGTCATACAAGTTAGGGGTGGGAATCGGGGCGGGTCGGGGCGGGTCAGGGTGTGCCCAACCCTGACCCTCCTTTTCAAAAATCTTGTTTGACCCTTATTTTATACCGGGTCGGGACAAGGTCGGTTTGACCCTTACTTTTTTCTACAAGGTCTCGGGACAAAATTCGGGTCGGTATCGGGTCGGGTAAAAAATTGCGGGTCAAGTAAGAAATTTTTAAAAATTTATAAAACTATCAAGTATAAAGACAAATTTATATTAAATTTAACTACTATATGCTTGAATCTATTATTAATCAATCAAAGTAAATATAAATAATTAAATAAAACATGAATATTAGCATTAAACGTGGTTTTTCTTTTTAATGTAAAATATCAGAAAACGGGTCAGCAGGTTGACCCGCCTCGACCCGCCTTGACCCGCCCCGCCACCCTGTGAAAATTCGAATTTTGCCCCGACCCGCCCCGCCGAGTACACACCCCTGACCCGCCCCGGTATTAAAACAGGGTCGGGCGGGGCGGGTCACGGGTCGACCCGCCCCGATTCCCACCCCTAATACAAGTCTTGTTGCATGAACCTCAACTTCTTTCTTTTGCAATACCTTTTAAAAATCTCCTCTCTTGAGTCTTGTCTTAATATGCCATCTTCACGAATCATCTTTGACTTTAGTGACTCAATGCTCGAATATGTTCTTACACCACAACTTTTGATAGACTCAAATTCGCCATACCTTCTCAACAATTACCAAATCATACTACGATTTTCAATTGACTCAAATTCACCATTAACTTCTCAACAATAACCAAATCAAAATTTTATTGGCCTTTAGACAAAGAAATGAAATGTTTGATGATTGAATAAACTATTTTGCGAACATGAAGAGTTTCTAGATTCTACAAGCCTACTTTGCTTCTTATCAATCTTGAATAATGGTCATCTCTTGGTTTGTTTAATCTATGGATGTCATGTGACTTTCACCATTGATATTAACTATGAAATTAACTTCAATAGCAGCAATACGTCCCACTAAACTACTTTGCTTATTATCAATCTTGAATAATGGTCATCTCTTGGTTTGTTTAATCTATGGATGTCATGTGACTTTCACCATTGATATTAACTATGAAATTAACTTCAATAGCAGCAATACTTCCCACTAAACTACTTTGCTTATTATCAATCTTGAATAATGGTCATCTCTTGGTTTGTTTAATCTATGGATGTCATGTGACTTTCACCATTGATATTAACTATGAATTTAACTTCAATAGCAGCAATACGTCCCACTAAATTTACTTTAGAGGCAATGACTATACTAGGTCAAAAATTTAGGATGTGTTTGGGAAGTGATAAAATTATGGGTGGAAAGTTTTTGAAATGAGAGAAAATAATATGATATGATACGTGTAATGATGAGAAATAAAGAGAATAAAGTTAAAATAGATTAGTTAGTTGTATGAGTAGTTGTGTAGAAATAATTGAAAAATAAGGTAGTTCATATAGGAAAATGTGAAGAAATAATTAAAAAATAGGATAGTTGTAGAGAGTGAAAAGTTTTAGATGAAAAGTTTTATTTGAAGCGAAACACATCCTTAGGCTCTATTTGGCCCGATGGTATAAATATTACTACACCGTGTACATTATCCAAAAAGGATTCTGCGCTTCTTAGGAGTTCTCAATGCAAATCGTCTGGGTTTAATAGATAAGTCCCGCCAAATGTTACCAACAAGCCGAGTAGATCCAGGTTTTTAAGCAAAATAAGCAGGGCCAAACTCTCCCTTGTTCTTCTCTGTGAAGCAATCTCCTCTTTTGCTCAAGGGAATTCTTCATTCATTCCATCGTAAATGATTTGGTTATGATTTATTAACATATTTTTTTGGTTACATGAATCTAGTTGTTCAGCATTCATTAATCTAATGAATTCAAAAAGATCTCCAATTCAAAGAAGAAGGTTAATTTGAGTGAGTTTTGTACCCACCTTTGGAACATGAGGAAGAAGACCACTAAGTGCGTTTGAAGTTAACTATGGAATTTCTCCAGATATTCCTTCACTATTCTGGACTTTGCATAAAGTACAGAAAGACATTGTGTTTGTCGGAAATTTTAGAAGCTTCTGTAGTTTCTAAAAATTGTAGAATACTCCCTAATTATCTACAATTATCTAAACTACCTGAAAAGAGCTAATCGTTCAGAAATTTCAAGTTGGTACCCAATGGTTGAAGAGGATTTCTATAAGGGGTGCAATCGTATGCACTGGGTGCATTGAGCCTCAATGCACTCGGGTGTACCACACTTATTTTTTTAATTTTTTCATGAAGCATTTTTAATAATTTTTAATTACTAAAAATGCCACTGATTTTTAAAAATAAAAAAAAATCTAAAAATCTCCAAAAATGGTAAAAATTGATACATATGTTAAATACACTTAGATTAACAGTCGTGTAAAAAATTTTTCGAAAAAAATGGTTGAATGCACCCAGGTGCATTAAGGCTCAATGCACCCTGTATGCACCCCTTTCTACAAATAGGTGAATTCTTCCCACATTGGAGATTTTTGAGAAATTCATCATGGTAATGAATGCTAAATCATTAGATCCGTTCAAAATTTGGAATATCGAATTTGAAAGTATGTTAAGAGCTCATAACCAGACTATTTCTGATATAATATAGAAGGTTCACTTCAATGTAAGAGGAGATGTTTCATGAAGAAGATAAAATTTCTATCTAGCATAGTTCGTGCTTCTAAGTAATTTTTTTTTTGAGGTATCCATTGTTTCTATAAAATTTAAATTTATAGTTGATGTCAAGAATGAAAGTCATATGATGTCTATAAATAAAACGAATTAGGGGTTAAACGTTATTGTAGATTACCCATAAAAAGCATGCTTGTGAGAACCTATAAGATTCTAGTGATGGTAAAAAAAGTTTATTCAATCATCAGATATTTCATTAACTTTGTGTAAATGCTAAGAAAATTTTTATATGGTGACCAACTTACTATTAAGAAGTTATCCAATGTTGCGTTTGTGTCTGTTGAAAGATTATAATATTAAGGGTGTGTTTGGGAAGTGATAAAATTTTTGAATGAGAAATTTTTGAATTGATAGAAAGTGATATGATATAATAGGGGTAATGACGAAAAGTAAAGAGAATAAAGTTAAAATAGATAGGTCAGCTGTATGGGTCGTTGTGTAGAAATGATTGAAAAATAGGGTAGTTGTATAGGAAGATGTGAAGAAATAATTTAAAAATAGGATAATTATGGAAAGTAAAAAATTTTAGATTGAAAAATTTTAGATTGAAAAATTTTAGTTTGAAAAATTTTCTTGGTAAACAAACCTACCCTAAAAATGATTTGATTATTGAGTCATTGAAATTAAAAGGGATTAACGAAGATGAAAATATTGATAAGAAAGAAGAATTTAAAAAGTTATTGTAGAATTCTAAGCTAACGAAGCACCTGGGGAAAATGAGAGATAAAAAAGGGAATTAGTTGATCCCTTTTGAAGTATTGTCAAACCACTAGGATGATCACACCATCAATTGCCATAAAACTTAAAAAGAAAGCTTATTACAACATCTACATTTAAACTTAACAACTTTCTTCAAGTTGAGAAGAACAATAGAGTGTGTTTAGACTTTGTTAGGTTTTATTCAAGGGTTTGGGAGGAAATAGGGTTGAGTTCAACTCGTGCATGGAAAATTCCAGTTTGAGGGTTCAATAAATTCTGAACTTGAATTAAAAACCAACCTGATTTAGAATTAAGGTTGGGTTACGATTGAGTTGAACCTATGGGTGTTAAGGGATTGAGTTGGACGGATTAGAGTTTAATCCTAGTCTTTAATTTATTTTAAAAATCATAATCTTAATTTGTTTATTAATCCAATTAAAAAATCTCAACCCTAATCCGTTTACAAGCTATTTAATAAACGAGTCAGTGGACTATTAACGGGTTGTCTATATGTGTTGGAAACAGGTTAAAACTAAGCTAATTTAAAGTCTTGATAACCGAAAAACCATATTTACAACTCAGAAATATTCTTCATTAGCTTGGAAACAAATGCTCCAATATAAATCTCTCTTTAAAATTATAGATAGTCTGGTATAATGCCTATTTATTCTTATTCCAAGATGCAAAATAATATTTTTTTCCCATCTAGCAACTCAATCAAGGTAAATATACATTTGCAAAACTCAGAAACATGTATTTAATATAAGGATGAACCAAACAATTCTTTCTATTATCAAATAAACTCTAAGCAATCGCATTTTTAATATCATATGTTAGAGATATATCGTATATGCTACCTTTAAGGGTTGTAAAAGAATTACTGAATGGGTTGATGAGTTGTAAACATCTAGCCCTAATCCATTTATTTATGTAAATAGTTGAATGGGTTGACAGATCATAAACTATTTATTTGAAAATCACAACTCTATTATAGAAAAAAATCCCAACTGAAGCCTATTTATAAACAGATTGGAGAGGGGGTTTCACAGTTGACCCAATCCATTAGCACCTCCCAAGCCATTAACAACTCTAGTTGAACCTGGATCAAATTTAGACCAAAACTAGAATTAATATAAAGTATCAAATGTTTCAAACATTATATAATATGCTCCAAGATTATTTATGTAATTACATTAATTAATTTAAGCTTAAAATAATTTGGGCCAGGTTAAAGACAAATCTACTGAAAGACTTCTAGCTTTTAATTTTAATTTCAGTTTAAACATTCATAAATTCAGTGGTCATGTTATAAAATTTAATTGAACTTGCAAACAAACCCAATTTGAAATTAAATTAAAGATCAACTTAATTTAAGCTTAACAATGTTAAGCATTAACAAAAATGCCGTATTGATCAATTCATTTGGTGATCAAACTATTTAGGTTAATTTTTTTTTGACATTTTATGTTTTATTTATTTAAAATAAAATATTAATTTAGAAAAGTTAAAATCTAAGAAAAATTATTTATTGCCTGAATTTTAGTTTGAATTTAACCTAGGTTTGTTGAGATTTAGAAAGTGTTAGGGTTGATGTTTTGAAAAATAGTCGAATATGTAAAGACTGTGGTGGAGCCATGACTTTTTTGCCCCCCTTTGCGTGCGCGGGGGCGGGGGGCGTGGGAATCCCCCATCTATTAGGGGCTAGAATTCTAGGGTTATTTTATTTTTATCTATTTTTTTTGGGATTCGAGAGTTAGATTGATTAAGGTGTTTACTTGTGTTTGCGTATAAAGTGGGATGCTTGGTTAATTTGCATGACAACTTATTTTGATGATTCATTAGGTGATTCTTGTTTCCCTTTTCTCTATTGCTTTCTCGCATAGTTTCTCAAATTCCAATCCATCTCTTTCCTTTTCTTCTCCTTTTCCCCTTTAGAGGACCCCTGCTATTTCTTCAAATTCCTCAACTATTTTTTCTGCATCACCTGCACTGTTTACTGAAGCTGAAATGCTTTTTTTCTTGTTTCTTTCCCTTCTCTTTCAGTGCCATGCTTCATTTTTTTTGCTCAAATAATGGATTATTTTTCAGGATGTTACTGGAATTTTTATTTATTTATTTTTAGTCTTAGTAATTCTTTGAAAATACAAAAAAAGGTTCTCTAAGTCATGGATCTGACATATTATTATTTTGTGCAGTTTACCAGGTTTGACCATGTTGTTTCTGTTTTTCTAGATTTTTCATTTGTTAGTTCTTTCTTTCTTGTTGTGGCAGAATTGATCTTTGATCCTCTATGGATGTTATTTAGATTTTGTTCTGAAAATTATCTGCAGTGGGTGGAACTTATGCTAATCATTTGCTTTTCATTTTTTTTCCCACAATAATT
This sequence comes from Annona cherimola, assembly GCA_030490835.1. Classification (NCBI taxonomy): domain Eukaryota; kingdom Viridiplantae; phylum Streptophyta; class Magnoliopsida; order Magnoliales; family Annonaceae; genus Annona; species Annona cherimola. The sequence goes on along the minus strand of CM059973.1, from coordinate 59,440,012 downwards.
TTTAGGGCTTTAACGAGAGGCTTGTTACTGCTAGTCGACCCGCAATTGGCATGATGTTCAAGCAGGTATGGGAAAACTTCTGTTTTTGTTCATTGTGCTCCACCTGTGGCTTGTGTAACTGCCCAGAACCATCTAATTTCCTGCAATATATTTAGTTGTGAGTGTAGCTAAAATGAGGATTTTAAGGCTGGCATGTCATAAAGAAATAAAGGATAAAATTGGAAATGTGAATTAAAAGTGGAATCGGTAGGTAATAATAAATGAATGAAAATGATCGTCTGCTATGGTTGATAAATAGTAAAGGAATACAGGATAAAATTGGAATGATGAAGCTGAATCAATAGGTAATGTAATGAAAGAAAGTAGACCTGAGTGGTTCAGTCTTGTGCAATGTAATAAAAGAACTGTGCCAAGTAGGGTTGAGTTTTAGAATAACATATATGAGAGCAAGAGGAATGCCCAAAATATTTTGGTTAGAGATCATTAGGATATTATGTATATGCTAGGGTGCGGGTGCAGTTGGCTGCAAATGGGGCCCACTTGATGATAAAATTAAAATTCAGCCCATCATGAATTTAGAATTATGTATCTAAATAAAACACCAAAGTTTCATCAAGATGAAATAGGTTCATTTGCCCAATCTAAAAATTTACAAAATTAATGTAATAGAATTATTGTGTTTATCTATCAAGTTTAAAGTTGTTAATATTTAAACCGTCTAAAACATCAATTCTATATGGAGTGATTCTATAGAGTATTACAACATTATAATGCATATGTAAACAAATCTGTCTTTTTTCCCCATAAGTTACACTTGAAAATCTGTCTTCAAGCAGGTATGGCCCACCCAAAAGTTGGATTGAAATGATATCTGGTAAAATGATGAAACATATGATTTTAAATCATATGACAATAGGATATAGGGATATACTAGGGTGTAAAGCTGTAATTGGGCTTATTTGATGATAAAATTATTGAATTTAGAATCATTTATTTAACTAAAATGCTCAAGCTTCATCAAAATCAAATTTGTTTATAGGTCCCATCTGAAAAGGTAGAAAATCAACGTGATACAATTGTTTTGTTTATATATTAATTTTAAAAATGCTATTTCAACATTTAGATTGTCAAAAATATCAATTTTACATGCATAAATGATTATATAAAGTATTGCAACATTTATAATCCATTTATAGACGAATCTAAGATTTTTCCATAGTTTACACATGAAAATCTGTCTTTTAAGTTGTTACGGCCTACCTAAAAGTTGGATTGAAATGATTTTTGGTACAATGATAAAACACATGATTTTAAACCGTATGACTGGTATGATTTTGATTTAATTAAGCCCATCTACATCCAATTGCACCCTAATATATTTCCTATATATATATATATATCAGGTGGGGGCGTTCACGGATCAGGAATAGACGGGTTGGAGCGTAATCCTAATTCTAACCCATTTAAAATATGCCAATCTTAATCCATTTATTAACTCATTTAAAAATTTTCAACCCTAACCCATCTATAACCAATTTGATAAATGAGTTGGTGGGTCGTTAATGAGTTGTATAGTAGGGTAGACGATAATCTCGCAAGGAGAGGCGAGAGGTTGTTTTCAGCGTAGAGGAAATGGAAATAAGACTGCAACAGGAAAACAAAATTAGCGCAACAGTAGGAAAATGAAAATTATGTGGCGGGAGGAAGATTTAGCGAGGAGAAATAACCAAGGATTTTACATTATATATATAAAACTTTAATGGGTTACTAAACGGGTTATAAAATCTTAACCCTAATCCATTTATTTAATTAAATGGTTGAACGGGTTGGCAGATCATAACACATTTATTCGAAAATTCCAACCCAAAACCTATTTATAAATGGGTTGGAAGAGCAGGTTGCTTATGACCATTAACACCCCTAATATAAGGTGCTGATCATATGCACCTAGGTGTAACTCAACTATATGACTGATGTGATTTTGATTTAATTAAGCCCATCTGCAACCAATTGCACCCAAGTATATTTCCCATAGGTATAAGGTGTTGATCATATGTACCTAGGTGTAACTTAACTAGGTTACAACTAGTTGTTTTGCGTCCTTTTAATTTTATTTCATTTTTATGTGGGCCAACGTGTATAATTCATCTACCAAAATTTAGAATTTTTTGTATTTTTTTAACCCTCATGTAAATGGGGGCCTACATAAATATGAAAAGAAGTGCTCAAAAGTATAGGTTGTAACTTAGTTAAGTTACATCTAGGTGCATGTGATTAGCATCCATATGTATATATGAGGCCTCATTATATACAATATATTGTACATATGCTTAAGATACAATATTTACTTTTTATTTTTATTTTGGATTTTTCTTCATAATCTTGTTTTCCTAAATGTATTTAATTCATATACCAAATTTTTTTATTTTACTATACTTCTACATATTTATTTTTGATTTTTGAAAATCATCAATTTTAGGGGCATATAGGTCATTTTTCACCTCCTAAAAAGACTTATTTTTAAAAATAAAAAATAAATATGGAAAAATATTGTAAAATAATGAAACTTGGTATATAGATTAAATACACTTAGGAAAATAAGTTTATGATGAAAAATAAAAAATAAAAAATAAAAAATAAATAAAAAATGAATATTGTAACTTAAGCATATGTACAATACATTGTATATAATCATGCTTCTATATGTATATGCTCAATATTTCTTTTAACTATAGAGTGTTTCTTTTTATGTATTGTTCTATATTCATGAGTGATGATGGATTATTTGTTCTTTAATGTCTTTTCTTTGCTAAGTATACTTCCATTCCAATTTAGAGACATCACTTTTTACTATTTTTAATGCATTAGGATCAATTAGATTTAACTCAGCTAGTGTCTTTACTTAGGCTTTTATTTGTTTATAAATTTAGTATGTTCATTGTCCATGGTAGTTGATTTTTCTTTATTTTTTATATAGCAGTTTCCGAATTATTCTTAAATTAGGATAACAATCTGAAATATAATTTAATGCACATAGAAACCTTTATAATTGAGTTTTACATTTTTTTCATCAGGAAACTTTCCCTTTAATTGATTTTTTATCTTGTGAATTTTTACACTGATTACAAAATTAGAAGGGCTAAAAGCCCCATGGTTAATTGAATGGCTGAAAAGCCCAAATCCTCCTCAAGTTGCAGACTAAGGATTTTTTTATGTAATCAATAAAATTCCTAGTGAGCTTGTCTCTCTAATCAAACTTCCAAGACTGACCCCATCTCAAGCCCGTGGTTATAGTGGAGGATGAGAGAGTAAGAGTCCTTTCTCCTACTATTCAACTAAAAATAAATAATCGGTTTGCACCACTTCTTCTAACCTAGAGTAGACATCATCATTCCTAGTTGATTAAACTAGAAGATCTAATTGGGAGCTATTGTTGAATCTCGAAGCTTGGGTCTCAAGCCATTGTCAAGTCTCCAAGCTCTCTTAAAGCCTTGTTTAAATCATTGTCTAAATTCTTTTCTAGACCTTTCCAACCTAAAATCTTAGTTGTTGAACCTTTACATCTCTCTCTCTCTCTCTCTCTCTCTCTCTCTCTCTCTCTCTCCGTCTCTCTCTAAATAGTGTTCCACAAACTCCAATAAATGTTGAAAAGTCAACCATTCTATCAAGTTTTTATTTTAAGTCAACTATTTTAATAAAACTCAATTTTTGTGAATGCATTTTTATCTGAATTGAGTATGTTGAAATCACACATCATAAAAGTGAAGAAGGCGAAATCATACATTCAACTTTAATGATTTTAAGTATCCTCTCTTAGAGAATTCGGAGGACTAAGTGCTTTTAAAATTTTTATTAATGAATTCGTTCCTCAAAATTTGTTTATATTAGGATTACCTAGATGCTTGGTTAAATGTCATTTGGTTTAATAATAAGAGTTATAGACTAAGAGTCATGTTAAACCTAATAGTTTTGAAAAGAAGTTTCCTTTACCGCTTTTGTTGTTCTCTGGGTTATCTTATCTTAAAATTTTTAGTGGAACTTTTTTTTTTTTTTTAAATTTCTAGAGATCCTCGATAATTTTCATTGCCTAGATGCCCTCTTTAGAACGTCCTTAAATTGTTAGGCTCAAATCACCTAATGTAGAATCTCTATCTCTTGCTCGTGAATCTTGTGATATGGCTTTTCTTGTTGGTGCGGCATTTGAAGAAGAACGAGAAAAGACATTTGAAGCAAGTGTTATATCTCCTTAAACAACGAAAAGAATAGTAAGCTCTTCTTCTAAATAGGTAGGAGCCTCACAAAACAACCAATTGAATTTGAATTGCATAATGATCTAGTTCAAGAAAATGAAGATACCTTTGGTAGTCTCTTTGCAATAGGATATTTTGGTTTTTGAGGGATCTTTTGTAAATTTACAAAGACAAATATTAGATTGTAAATATAGATAAAATAGTAAATTAATATGCATTTGCATCTATATTCATAAGGTTTTGCATATATATGTATATAGATATATAGGGGCTCTTTTCTATGTAATTGGATTACGTAGAAGCAGTTCCATGTGACCTCAAATTTTAAGATTTTGATGTTTGATGGAAAATTCAATCCATTCATTATATTTAATATCATTTCTTTAGTTATGAGACTAGGTTTCATCCCAATTCAATATTTGCATAGGCCGCATTTGCTAAAAAATAGGTAGTGTAAATTAGGAAAAATATTTAGATCTATTCACATATATATTAGAATGTGGTAATACTTTATAGAATTGTTTATCCATGTAATAATGATATTTTAGATGGTTTAGATATTGAAAATACTAGTTAAAAATTGATATTTAGCATTAATTCATTTTATTATGTTGATTTTGCATGTCTATAGATGGGGCCCATATATAGTTGTATTAGACAAATAAAAGGGTTTCCATAATAATATAAGTAATGCTAAATACAATACACAAGGTGAATTTTTCATCAATCATTTAGATGTTGAAAATAAAAGGGGTACCCAGAAAGGGGATTTCGTAGAAGCATCCCCGCTATATATATATATATCTCACGTACATCTTAATGTAGTTTGCATATGCAGTGCACATGAGTCTGTGATAAACGGACAAATCATCTTGTTAACCTTTATTTTATATCATCCCTTATCTTCGTGGGAATGATGTTAACATTTATTAAAGTAGCTCCTTAAAGATGCTCCTTCACGTCAACATTAAAGTTAGTTTTTTCCTAGATGGCTACAATAATATTATCAGGTAATAATGTCATTTGAAGCAAATAGAAGTTAAACATGAGACAATGGAAATAGTTGGAATTTTTAAAATATCATGGTCTCATAATTTTATATTATCTCAGGAAAGCAAATTTGGTAGTAGATGCTTTTTAGTAGAAATATATGCACAACAAAAACTTGATCAAAAGATAAGAAAGGCTACTTTGGGAAATGAGACTAACGTAGGAGCAACTAGCTTAGTTGCGATTATGATTTACGTTGTTTGAGTAGATTAAAGCTGAACAACAGAAGGAGCTAGTGAATGGAATGAAACAATGAGGAAACGTAGTTTTGTACAAATAAAATAGGCATAATGAGATATATGGACCATTTATGTGTACCGAATTAGGCGGTAGAGAAGCCCATTTCTTTCCATTTTCAATGCATCCTAGAAGTGCTAAAATGTACTATGAGTTGAAATAGAGATATTAGTGGTATAACATGAAGAAAGAAATTATAGAATTTGTGGCAAATTAACTTGTTAGAGAGCTAAAGCAAACCTTAAAAAGCAACAAAGCCACAAGCAAAAATGGCTAGAAATCCCAAAATGGAAATAAGGCGATGTTGCCATGGATTTCATTGAAGATCTACCAGGAACCCAAAATAGTTACGGTTCCTTGAGATGAAATTAATGCTGAAGTGAAAGAACATCTTTGTAATGAGGGTGCTACTATAATAAATGTTGACATTATTACTATAGAGATAAGGAATAATATGGAATAACGGAGTGACATGATGGTATCCCTTCATCACATATGATTTTAAAGACTTACATGGAATGCAGATGTAAGCATGTGCAAATCTTACGAAATATAGATGCAAATGCATATGATTTTAGATATCTTGCCTATATTTATAATCTACTCTCTGTTTTTGCAAATTTAGTAACTTACCTCCAATTCATGGTTCCTTAAGAAATTCTGTTATAGAAAGAAATACGAAAAATATACTCATTTTCTTAGGCTAGATCGCTAATGGGGATTGAATTTGATTGGTCGATTTTTGAGGCTTCCTCTTGTTTTGATGAATAGATTGCTTTTCTTTTCTTCCTTTCTTGAAGAGAATCAATAGTTGTTTCGATGACTTTTTCCTATTCTTCTTCAGATGTTGCTTCAACAAGAAAAGCCATACTAGAAAACTTATGAGGATGTTCCGAGGACCTAATTATTTAAGGATGTTCTAAGGATAAACATCGAGATAATGAGAATTGTCCCATTGTTTTACTTAAAAAGTTCTTCCTGGGGCATTAGGGAGATGATCTTAGAAATAAAAATGAAATTCCATTGAAAAATCCAATATAAACATAAATTGCAGAAAATAGAAGCAATGGAGGAATCTTCTTTTTGAAATCATTAGGTTTAAAATGCAGTTTAAAAGTTCCAAATCCTTCAAAAACTTCATTTGGAAAAATTTGAGACATTGGTCCAAAATTATTATACCAATCCATAAATGAAAAAAGGAAAAAGATATTTTACTCTTTTTTGAAAGATAAAAAGCCAAGAATGTCAGTGAGTCTTATTTTTAAACCAAATGACTTTTGACCAAGCATCTTGGTAATCCCAACATGAACAAATTCATTATCAAATATTTTAAAAGCACTTCTTACTCTAAATTCTCCAAGAGGGAGGACTTTAAAAATCTTTAAAGCTGAATAGATGACTTCACCTTCTTCACTTTTATGGTGGGTGATTTGAATAGACTCAATTTGGACAAGAATGTATTCATAAAATTTTCGAGTTATATTAAAATCACTTGGCTTAAAATGAAAAATTGTTGTAAGCACCAACTTTGCAACACTATTGGAGTTTGTGGAACATTTTATTGAGAAAGAGATGATGGAAAGGTTCAACAATTAATATTTTAGGTTGGAAAGGTATGGAAAAGAATTTACACGATGATTTAAATAAAAAGGAGGTTTTAAGTGGGCTTGAAGATTCAACGATGGCTTGCGAACCAATTTGTTGATCAATTGGAATAATAATAATAATAGTGTTTACTCTGGTTGGAAGAAGTAAGAAATTGATTATTTAGTTTTGGTTGAATAGCGGGAGAAAGGACTTCCTCCTTTGCGTCCTCCACTATAGCCATGGGCCTGAAATGGGGTTGGACTTGCAAGTGTTCAGAGTGACAAGCACTAGGAAGTTTCTTGATTCACAAAAATTTTTAGTTTGTTTTGGCTATGTTTTAGGCTCTTCAGCCATTTACTTAACGATGGGGCGTTTAACCTTTTTAACTTTGTAATCATTCTAAAATTCATGTGATAAAAAAGCAATTGAAATTATAGGAAATTTTTTGACGAAATAAAAGATAAAACTCAACTATAAAGGTTTTTGGGTGCATTAAACTATATTTCAGATCGTTTTCTTGTAAATTTTTTTCTGTAGATTCAATTAATCTTTATGTCGAAACAATTGTCTCTTGATTTGTAGTCCCAAAAATTTTATTTTAGTTCAAAAAAGAGGATATTTATTCTTGGAAAGTTCTAACCCATTTTTTTTATTACAACCTGAAGGAAAAATATTTAAATGCCTTGGATGTTGGTCAAAATTTTTAGACAACACTAAGATGATGATGTTAGTATGCAGTAGAAAAAAAAGTATATTGATTAAATATTTTGTTTGTGGCTTTTTGAAATTTTGACGGTGCAGTTTTTAATCCAAATGACAGTGTTCTATTCATATCGTGCAAAAGTAATTGTAAATGTCATTTTATATCTATCTTCTTCTCTTGTTCGTATTTGCAAAAATCCCAATATCATGTCAAATTTAGAGAATATTTTAGTCTTTTCAATTCTTTTTAGCAAATCATTTTTATTTGGAATGAAAAATCTTATTGACATTAAAGCTTTATTTAAAGGCTTGTAATTTATTAGTCTTTGGCTTCGTCTTTCAATTTTTGAGGCTTTGTAGACATAGAAAGCAACATAAGGACATGGAGACCTAAATTTTCTTATTAAGGCTTTATTCGGTGGATCATTTATTTCTCTTTTACAATATTCTAGAACTCTTTAGTTCATTTATATGGATCTAGCCTTGGTTGGTATTTTATCTTCATTAAATTCCTCATTATAATGGGAACTTGATGAATTTTTCTTTCCCAAAATGCATTGGGAATATCCACACTTGTTTCTCTATTTGTTCTTTTGTTTGTTGAAATTTCTTTTTATAGTGAGAATTATTTATTGTTCTATTATATATATATATATATTTTGATGAAATGTCTTTTTATATATTAATTCTTGTCTCAGGTTTTTTTATTTGGTTCTCCTTTTTTATTATGTTTATGCTTTAAGATTTTTCTTTTAGCATACGTCTTTCTCATGACGTTGGTTTTGAAAATTGAAGATAATTTCTTTGTTAAATATTTTGCTAAATAAGCCTTCATTAGCTACTTGAAGGGTTTTAAATTCTAAAAATAGTATTCCTAAAATTATTTTTCTATGTAGGTTTTTTACTAGGATAAATATAGTTTTAAAATAATTTATTTATTACATCTACATCTGATAATATATACTTTATTTTAGTTTATTGCTTCTTGCATGGTTTAATCCTTCATTTTTTTAAATAAAATTTCGGGAAATTATTTCCTCTTGGGTACAATTTAGATCGTCCTTAATTAATTAATGCTATAGTCTCTATTTCAAATGCTTCACTGATTTTTATTTTTATTATAGTTAACATTTTTGATAAGTTTCTATTGATAATGTTTATATAAAATTATCTTGTCCTTTATTTGTTTTCATTATTGATGGTGTTTTATGACTTTCAGTTTGTTGTTTTAAGATATTTTATTCTCTTAATATTTTTGCTTCTGTTTTTGGTGCATTTAATTCTTGTTTATTTTTTTAATTTAAGATTTCATACTTAGATTTTTAGGTTCTGTATTTTCCAATGATTTTTGAATCTCATTAATATCATATCCTATCTATTTTATCCTTTACTTTATTATCTTTTTTATTCTGAATTATATTTTCTATTTTTATTCAGTATTGCATTTGAACTTCTGGTTCTGTCATTTTATCTGCTAGGCTTGACAAATGTTCTTTTTCTTTACGTATTGATCACAACAGTAACAACCTTGTGTATGTATATATATTTTTCTTTTTTAATTTTTATGCGGGCCCACATGTATTTAATTTAATGCAAATTTTTACATTTTTGAATTTTTGTACTTTTTTTTTTTTTTTTTACAAAATTTCAAAAATAGAAATTTTTTGTTTTTGAAATTTTGTAAAAGAATACAACATTTTGTATATGAATTAAATGTGGGCCTGCATAAAGATGAAAAAGCAAAAAATTCGGCGTATTTTTTTTTTTTCGAGTGTACGAGATATATATCAAATGGAGCCCATATCAATCAATAAAATTCCATCCATCATATGACTTAACATCATTTATTTTATAATGATGCCAAAAATATGACAACAGTTTTGGATAGGCCACACTTAAGAATGTATAATTCTTGTGTAAATTATAAAAAATGCTTAGATCCATTCAGTGATGTATTATAATGTAATATTATTTTAAATAATCATTTTTCTATATTGGAGTGATGGTTTAGATAGTTTAGGTGTTAAAAATACAGTTTTAAAATTGATATTTAAATCAGACCATTTTATCATGTTGATTTTGCACCATTTTTGGGTAGTGCCCATACACATTTGATTGGGGTGAAACTTATAGTGCTGTTGAAATAAAAGGTTCTAAATGCAATGCTTGGGTTCAATTTTGATTTTATGATTGATGTGGGTCTCATTTGCAGCCAGCATTTCCCCTGTTTAAATAAAGTGCTTAAGGTTAGTGAAAATATTGACCGGACAACATGATCAATGTAGGTGACTCACTAGGGTGGGAAACAATTTAATCTAGATGTATCACATAGTTTTTGCATTATGGAAGTATCTGATATTGCCCAATTGTACTATGTGCTAATTTGCTGTATCTTGCATGCAGACAATGGATGTCCTCCTACAAATTCTTGTAGTCTTTCCTAAATTTGAACCTTTACGGAATAAGGTAAGGAACATATACTTCTGTCTCAAATTGTCTTCAATGGGTAATCATTTATGCAAACTTTTAACTACAGGTTGTATCATTTCTTCACCGCATGGTTGACACTTTAGGAGCATCTGTATTTCCTTATCTTCCTAAAACCTTGGAGCAATTGCTTTTGGAAAGCGAGGTGCAGTACCGTTTCCTGACATTCTGCTGCTTAAATTTTGATACCAGTTGATTGCTTTTCACTCTCTTGAGTTCCGTGTGTGCCATACCGCCTCTAAAATGCTTACTTTCACATATTTTTCCCCATTCTGTTGCATTAACTGTTGTCTGACACACTTTAGAGTCTGTCTTATTCACTTGTTTGTTTATTTATTTAATTCTTCTGAGTGTTCCGTTCATACTAATTGTTTCATTTTGTTTTAAGATCTGATTTGAGATAACTCATCATAACAAATTAACTATCCTATTTTTTCCCATCACTATCTATATACTTTTATCATTACCTCCTGTACATTTTGACTTTATTCACTTATTGATAGCATTTTCTTTCCATTCAACCAAACAGGCAGTAGGTTTTACCTTTTCTAAATTTAAGGGCATCTGTTCCCCTTTATTTGTCAATTTGACCACACCTAGTGCATTTTCTCTTGTTGCCTTCTTTGATATATTTGCAGAATGAGGACTCTTTTTTCTTTGACTTGTTATTTGGATTTGGATACTGTTTTCCATTTCTAGACAACTCAAAGATGCAACCTATGCCCACTCAAGAAAAAAAAAAAAGATGCAACCCATGCCAATCTTGCGCTCTGTCGAGTTCTTCTATATGTTATCTGTTTCTAATGAACTTGAGCATTGAATTTTTTTTATTTTCACTGTATGTCTTGGTTTTGTTGCATGTGATGTTGTTTATCGTCATCATCATTGTTGCATCGTCATCATTATCATCTTTCCAAAACGCATGTAATAACATTGTATTACACATATTGTTGGTCCCAATGAATGGTGACTCAAGGAGAGATGAATTGGGTTAATAAAAATTGTTCTCTTTTTGCTAAAACCACTGATGTAATTGTCCTTTTGAATGAATGTAAGTCTATGGAGATTATAAGCTATGCGGGAATAAAATGAACCAAATACACAACAGGCACGATGTTTAGTGGTTGGGATCGCCATCTATCTTCGCTCTTTCAAGCATACCTCTCTTGTATCTTGGTTTCTACCATTATCAAATTGTTTACAACTTAGAGCCAATGCTCTCTTCTAGTTTTTAGCTTTAGAGGGCTTTTATAACTAAGGAGCTGTGTGGTAAGTTGAGAATGAGGGGAATGGAATGGATATGATAAGGGTAAAGTGAAAATAAAAAATAAAAAATAGATGAGTAGTTGGATGGAAAAATATAAGAAAATAATCAGAATATAGGGTTAAAAATGGAAAAGTACGGTGGGGCAATTAATGATGTTGACTTTTGGCACTCCCTCATTCTCATTCTCAAATTACTAAACATGCCCTTAGTAAATTTGTGAGTCTACACTCCAACGTTTGATTTTCTTCTTCTTGGATGTAGCCTCTAATACGAATCCAAGGAACAACATTAGCAATTAAATATCAATAAAGCAAAATTGTACCTTTACTGATGTAACTTGAAGCATAGTGGAAGCATTCCCTTGAAAGTATTGATGGGCTCTAATGGCTTGGAAGGTTTCTCCCTTGGAAGCTTCTCTAAAGTGTATTGAATGCCTGAGACTTGAATAGTGAAGATTGAATGCTTGTTGACTAATTCTCACTTTGAAATTTAATGACTTATATAGTGTTGGAGAAGATATAGCCGTTGTGTGGTTGGTGGTGCGCATCAAATGCTTCAAGTATTTGGATTTTTCTGACCATTATGCCTGTCAGAAGCAGCCTTAGTGGGCCGATTTTGTCTCTCTCAAAGGCATTTTCAAGAGAGGCAGATGTGGTACTTCTGACTTTTAGGAGCAACAATTGAAAATAATACTGTTCTTTTGAAAATAAATACAAATCTCAACGGCACTTTTAGATTTGTCATTAGAGAGAGCTGAGCATGCTTCTGTATCTCAGAGGGCTGAAAGTGCTTTTGATTCACACTTGACACTTTTCAAACACAACAACTTGCTTTCTCAGATGCACTGTCAGAAGCCTGAAATTGCTTTTGAAATTTCAGAGCCATTTCCAAGAGACTGAGAATGTGTCAAGTCAATATATCATTCTACCCTTTGATGATGTAGTACGGGTAAAGAAGAAGATAAAAGAAAGAGGAAGAAATCTTTAAAGAGATTATAAGAGAAGGAAGAAGATAGAAAAGAAGAGGGAAGATAAGAATAAGTAGTAAAGGAACCAGAGAAACACATTAATAAATCTTAAAGTAGTAGAGGAACCTGAGAAATGCTTTCATAAATCTGAAACTGATGGTCCTTAGAGTTTACAAAGGTAACATATATAGGTGAACTCACCACCTTATTTTAGCAACATTTGTTAAAGTAGTCTTTTAGAAAAAGAAATTGCATATTTTAAGTAAACTTCTAGGAGAAGTAAACTTAAAATAGATATAAATATAGTCCAAACAGATTCTAAGATACTCTAGGAGATCTTCTTGTATCTTTTAAATATTCTAACAAATTAAAAATAGAAATAAACATCTTAAAATAAACTAAACCCCAATTTATGAAAATATCTTCACGTCCCACATTATTCTCCCTTACTTAGGAAAAAAAAAACTCATCCTTGAGTTTTGCAGTAGTCTTTCTTTAATTTTGGCGAGTAGTAGTGTAATTTAACATGCTAGAATGATGTCTTGTTAGTCGACTAAGATTTTATTACCAAAGTTGCAATTTTTGTTTTGATGAGCTTTTTGAAAATTTTGGAATTTATTGTAATCTCCTTATTTTTCTGAAAATTGACCTTTTTGAAACTTTTAAAACTGAGGAGACTTGTAATTTGAAAAAAGTCAGAGGCCTTTCGTAATTGCTGAAAAATCTGGGACAGATCTGCAAATTTTTTGAAAACGGAGGGGTAGTTTTGCAAAATTTCAAAAATTGTGAATAGATTTTCCAAATTTCAGAAAGCAAAATGGCTTCTAGAAATATTTAGTTTGTGTTTTCTGAATTTTTTTTGAATCAAGGATGTTTTAGCAAAGGCTAGCAAGTGGGAGGGCCTTGTTGAAATTTTTTGAAAAATAGACGACAATTTGTCCTGGAGGCAGCACTAGAAATAAGCTGAAATTTCCACCAAGCTCTAGAATTTGTCTGCACAGAGTTGTGAAAGTGAAGAACAGGAACTCTAAAGAAGAATCAGTGTTGCTGTGTCAGTGGAGTTAATGAAGAGAATTGCATAGAATTGACAAATTTTCAGTGATGGGCATGAAGCTTGGTTGGTTGTAGAAATCGGCATGGAAATGAAAAAATCTCAGTTTTGCTCTAAGACCAATTGATGTAAGATGGGTAAAGAAGAAGATAGAAGAATGAGGAAGAAATCTCTAAAGAGATGAGAAGAGAGGGAAGAAGATAGAAAGAACAAAAGTATAAAGAGGGAAGATAAGAATAAGTAGTAGAGGAACCAAAGAAACATTTTTATAAATCTCGAACTGACGCTCTTTAGAGCTTACAAAGGTTATATATAGGCAAACATACCACCTTATTTTAGCAACATTTATTAAAGAAGTAATTTTTTAAAAAAGTAATTGCATATTTTAAGTAAATTTCTAGGAGAAATAAACTTAAAATAGATAGAAATTTATTCCAAAATAGATTCTAAGATATTCTAGGAGATCTTCTAGTATCTTCTAAGTATTATAACAAATTCAAAATAGAAATAAAACATTATAAGACAATCTAAACCCCAATTTATGAAAATATTTTCATGTCTTGCATTACCATTCTGTCTACACTGATTTAGTGTCCAGAGGTCTGACTCTGCTTCTGACCTGTGGCATTTTCAGGTGTTTGAAAATGTTTTTGAGGCAATGCCCTTGTTTCTATTTGCTTTTGTTTTGTGTCAAAGTTTGGGCTAGAGGCTTGACTTTGTTTCTGAGCCTTGGTGGCAATTTCAAGGTGCTGAACTTCTGAAATTGTATGCCACACTGCCCTAGTTTTTGCCTGGTTTTATCATTGTGTCAAAGGCAGCTTGAGAGGACTGACTTTGCTTCTGAGCTTTTTGAGCAATTTCAGAGGGCTGAAATTGCTTCTGAGCCTCAGAAGCCGACTTGGGGGGCCAATTTTGTTTCTTATCCCTGTAAGCTCAGCAGAAAGCAATTCTCTTTTCATTAGTTGTATACACAAGGAATTTTGCATTTTCATCATTTTTCCGTACTGAACTTGAGTGTTTTGTTAATCATCAAAATATCTATGCCTCCTTGTTGAGGTGGGGTCCACAGAATTGATAATTCCTTCAAATTCGATTTAGATTGTCTAGGTTGCATTGGTTCTAGTTTTGCTTAGTGGGCTACTTTTTGGAGGGATTTTGTTCTTTTCTTTTCCAAATTCTGGAATATCTATAAATATAGAATTTTAATGCAAATGCAACTCTCGTAAATTGATGCAGACCAAAAAATTGCCCGTCGATGTTTTTGAAATGATTTCAATAACCTTAGGTTTATAGGAATTAATTATTTTAAGATAGTTTGCATTATGAATTATTTGTTAATTTTATTTCTAATTTTCGTTAGTCTTTCAACTGTTGCTTTTGAGGCATTAAATAAAGCTTAGTGGGTGCTAACATGTCCAAATTTGGTTATAGATCTGTGCTAGAATTGTTACTGCCTTACTGGTGGCGGCAGTGCTCATACTAATTTTCTGAATTGGATGACTGCTACTGTAAGCATTACTGGTGGTGAGAATGGAGGCTTAATAGATTTCTAATGTGGTTCAGAGACCTAGAAACAGTCCTTATTTGGAATCTTTCAAGTTCTAATGCTTTGTGGAAAGCTTCTCTCTTGGACTTCTAGGCATATACAAAATACCTTGAAACTTCAGTCCTAGTTTATTAATGAATTTAGCAACAGTTTCCAATGTTCTTAAAAGATGTACTCCAAATTTAGCAAAGTTTTAAGGGTATGTAGTCACACTTATAATTCTTAAAGGTGTGTCCAGGTGTCTCCTAGGCTGAAGGCTCACTTAGGCACGTCTCTTGAGCCTCGAGGTGTGCCTTGTGTTTCTGATTTAACTTCTCAAAAATATATAAACTTCTAACAATCAAATATTGTTGATTTCTTTTTCAATTAAATATTAGATTAATGAAATTTGAGGTTATCTTCTTGATAATGGCTATGATTTAGGAATATATTGATATTTCCTTATAAATTACATATGTTATTAAGGGTGTGTTTGACAATTTGTAAAAGTTGTTAAGCTAAAACTTTTCATTTTCCATAACTACCCTATATTTAAATTTTTTTTCCACGTCTTTCTATATAACAACCCTACTTTTCAATCATTTCTACACAACCATCTGCATAACTAACATATTTATTTTAATTTTATTCTCTTTACTCCTCATCATTACCCCTACCATGCCACATCATTTTCTACCAATTTAACAACTTTTATACCAAAAACTTTTCATCAAAAGTTTTACAACTTACCAAACACAGCCTAAATATATAAAATTTTATATAATATGTGCCTTGCTAACTCAGGCATGCATATCTCTTGCGTGCCTTGTGCCTAGGCCCCAAGTGTCCTTGGCACCTTAGTGCACATTGCCTTCAACAACTATGGTCACAGTTGATGTTCCTTGTCTTAAAATCTATCGATTCATTGTGATTTATGAGATCAAGTGTGTGTTGTAACATGCATAGAGAGCTGGATCCTTGCCATGTCCAATGGGCAATTATGAAATGATCCATGATATTTGGAGCATTGTAAAAGCTTTGAATAATAGAATAAAAATAAAAATGGTTTGTAGTTAGTCATTTATCCCAAAATGAATTTTGTCTATCTATAAATAAACAACATTAAATAAAATAATAGACAAAATTAAATATTCAGTTTAAATTGATGTTAGCAATATCGCTATTATCTCTGACAATTTCTTTGGGAGGTGGATGTTAATTTCTTAAAAGAAACTGATATTTTCATTCTATCATCAGAGATATTATCTATATTTTCTCCATTAACCAATTTATCAATGATATTGGAGATTATCATTTTATTATAAAACATCGCCTAAAGTTCCTATTGATCATTTCTTCCCTTGTTTTTGTCATCAACAACTACGTATTGCTTCCTTAATATTAGAACCGTTGGAGCTGTATGTGGAGGTCTCTTATGCGTCTATGCTGGTCATGAAATGTCAGTGTTTAGTGTAATATTTTTATGTTTGTTATGGTAAATAATTCTGTGTTGCCGACAATATTAATGTCTTCAGTGTCGCTGCCCTATTTTGTCTCACTTTGATGATTAAATGAGACTCCAATCCACTCATTTTGTTTTGGATCTTTTTTTTTTTAATCACGATGGTGATGATCGTTTGGATCAAAGTTTTGTGGGCAATAACTGCATAAAGATATTTATTACCATATGTAAAATGTGAAAGTTTCTTAGATCCATTGACAATTTTTTTGGAATTCTATAATAATTTATAGAACCATTTATCTATATATGAAAAGCATTTTAGATGGTATAGATTTTGAATTAATAGTTCTGAAATATGTCTATGAATCAAATAATTTTATTACATTGATTTTACACTTCTATCAAATGAGGCCTACATATATTTGATTTGGATGAAACTTGGTTTCTGAATTAAGGCTGTAATTTTAAATGCAATGGGTGGATTTGATTCTAATTTAATGATCAAGGTGGGCTCAAAATGGAATGACATACTGAAATCTTTAATGGTATGACCACCATAGAAGTATTACCCTATCTTAATTCATCATGGAGTTTCGTTACGCTTATTTAAATTATTTAATTTTTTTAGATTGTTATTTTCCCTTAAAGTTCCTTGATAAAAATGATATGATCTTTGCCGAAAGAAATTATATCTACTTTTGGAACCGCTTACATATGTTCTCTACATTATTAATAAAGCTTACATTGGTTTAAACTATTCATCAAACTTATCTCAGGGTCTGTTTGGCTGTGTGTTGTATTAGGTTACGAGTACTTTTAAAACTTTTGAAAGTGTTTGGTCAAATCCAAAAGTGCTGAACTAATTTTAGTAAAAGTTCTTACATTTGCAGGAAGCTAATGGTTGATGCTTCCCGCAAAAGTATGGGCGATAGTATTTTGCTGTGAACAGACGCTCAGCCAAACAGGTCTTAGGTTGACCCCATTGATTTGGTGTTTGGTTTAAACTATGCATCAAAATTGTCTTATATTGGCCCCGTTGTTATGCTTGCACCAAATCAAGAATCAAGATTTCTAGATCAAACATGCGAAAACTAATTGTTAAATTCTTTGTTATGTTCAAAATAATTTCTTATTGTATATTCTATGCTAGAGTAGGTAGCAGTATCCAATATTTCAGGCCACACTCTTGGTTCTCCTCTTGTTCAGTCTGGTTAGCCATGATGACAAACTTTGATCGATTTAGCTAAGGAATAGAAGTTATCTCCAGTAGCAAGGCCATAGTCTGCATTTTATATGTTTGGTACTATCGACACCCTAATTGGCACATTTTGCAGATTTACTAACGACCAATGAGCCAAGTAGACTCATTGACAAATTTTGGTTTCCTCATGATGTTGTTGTTAAGTGCCAATGAAATGAAACATTTTAATAAAAAAGGATAGGAATGTAATCAAATCCATAGCAATTGCAATTAAAAAAAGGAGAAATTGGAAAGAATGGAGGAAATCCACTTAGGTCAACCTAAAAAAGAAAGGAAAACTTGAACAAGTTGAAAAATTCTATTTGAATGATGGAAGTTTTTGTATTTTTGAGCAAGTTTAATTGAGTGCACTCGGAGCTCCTTAAGGTGCAAGAGGCGTGCCTAAGTGTGCCTTGGGCCTAGACATACCTTCAGCAACTATGGTTGGGTAGTTAAAGAACAATGTTTTAATAAAATGGGTGTATAGCTGAATGGATGATGTTGGGATGGATGGACATTTAGAAAGGAAGATAAAATCAAGAAATAAACTAACTCAATATGACCTTAAGGTAAGAATCAGTAGGCAATAAAATGAAGGTAAGCTTGGTTGATTGGGCAATATGAAACGGAGATTGGAGTCTACACATTATTGAGAAGGAAGTTACTAAGAATTTTGAATAGAAGGCTCTATAAGATAAACACAGGAAGGCTACAAAAACATGGTTAGCAGTCAGCAATGCTAGGGCTCACAGAAATGCTAGCTTATGTAATAGCTCTTATACATTTCACACATTTGAGGAATGCAATTCTACAATTGTTTGGCCATCCGGCAATATTCTTCACATAGCATTTAGACCTAATGACTCAACGAAACTATGCCGATACTTCCACATATTATGTGTAATGCAGGAGACATCTCTATTTTTCCCTAGGGGATCTTTAAAATGACCACTGCTTAAATTCACCTTTCATCATTAAATGAAATGAAAATAATGCATCCTCCTCTCCTTGAAACAAGGGGTGCTTCTAGTTCTATCCATGCTTCAAACAATTTTGTCTTCTCCTTATTTCCATATGTCTAGGGTCTAATTATAAAAAAGAGTTCTGCTTTAGTGTGACTAGATTATGTAGAAGTTTGTTCGCGCAACCTCATGGATGGGGACCATTTTGATGATGGAATTAAAATCCAAGTCACCCAACGCATTCAGAATCATTTATTTGTCTAGGAAACCAAGTTTCATTTTAATTAAAGATGTGCATGGTCCCCATCAAAAAATGTCAAAAATCAATATAACAAAATGATTTGATTTATATATCAATTTTAATGTTGTATTTTCAACGTCTAAATCGTATAAACCATTTTTCCTATGCAGATAAATGATTTTTATAAAGTACTATAACATTATAATGCATCAATGAATGGATTTAAGTCTTTTTCATAATTTACATATGAATGTGAGACCCAAAAAACTGTGGATAGAAGTAATTAAGGGTGTGTTTAGCAATCATGAAAAGTTATCAACCTAAAACTTTTTGATCTCCACAATTGTTCTATTTTTTTAATTCAATTCTTTATGTTTTCTTATATAACCATCGTACTGTTTAATAATTTCTCCACAATTAGCCATACAAATATCTTATCTATTTTAACTTTATTATCTTTACTCATCATCATTACCTCTATAGTATCACATCACTTCTATTATCTCTAAAAGTTTTACACAAAAACTTCTCTTTTAAAAATTTTGTCAAATGCTAAACACCCTAAACAAGATATGAAAATGCTAGATTATTGGAAACATAGTTCACGATCGTAGAGAATGGTGTAATAGGATTCCTGTAGTTAACTCCACACAGGTAGGAAACAACTTACGATTATGATGATGACACTTGAATATGATTTAAAGTAAATATGGCCCACACACAACTGTAATCAAGATTATTTTGGTCCCATGATAAAATATATAATGTTGAACAAAATGAGTGTTGGATTTTTTATTCTAACATCAATATGGGCCACATCCACGGCATCACACAAAACTTTGGTGGAGCTTGGGTTACATCAAAGTGGGACCCTTACGAAAAAAATGAATGTGTGCTTGCAAGAAGTTTGATTGAAGGAAATGCTTAAGGTTTCCAATGGAAATTTGGTTAGGGAAAAATCATAAATGTGCATCTGCAAAAGTTTATAGTAGTGAAACTAGAGCCATGAAAGGATTTTCACTTGAGGAAGGAAATGCCTATGGTTTCTAAGTGGAATCATGCTGAAACATTTTCTTGCAGTTAAGGAAAGAAATCTCCTAGGTTTCCAAGTGAAATCATGCTGAAACATTGTCTAGAGTTGGGCCATTCCTTTATCCGAAAAGGCTTCTGTAGGCATTTGAGTTTCTTGAGAAAGGGCCTAGTTGCGACCCATGCTTGATTTGTGCAGATCAAAGATAATGATGTTACCTTCTGATTAGAAAATTAGTTCCTAAATTTGCTGCAATTGCTCAGGAATGGGGACATGATCAGCTTTTTTTTTTTTTTCTGATTGGTATTTATACAATGTGACAACCGATATTACAATCAATTAAATTCACAACTCTCAAATCATGGAAGGACATTACTTGTAAATACCCCCATACCGGAGGAAATCTGTAAATCTCTACACAAGGGAGAGATTGTAAATGCACTCGCACACATGCAGGACGTAACTGCACCCGCACGAAGGCGGGATGTGGTGGGGATTTAAAACCTGTTCTGCCCGTTCCAATCGAATAGTAGCATCTTTTGGTATTGGACATATTCTAAAATAAAAGAATGCCTGAGCCCCATGCTTAATTTGTGCAGTTCATAGATAATGATGTCACCTCCTGATTAAAAAACCATTGCCTAAATTTTCTGCAGTTGCTGGGTGGGGACATGTGGTCCATTTTTTTTTCTGTTTATTATTCCGATTGAATAATTGTATCTTTTGATATTGCATATATTCAAGAACAACATAATCTAGTTTTTTTTTTTTTTTTGTCACCATGTAAGTTTAAAAGCAAAATAATGCTTCCTCGTAGGTTCTGTTTTGAATGAATTTGCAGCTTCTCCCTACTTCTGAGGCAGATTAGCATGGGCAATTGAGTTGCCTGATTAGATTTGTGCTGCTTGCTATGTTTTCTGGAGATATATTCTTGTACTGTACCATTCTCAGTTCCTGACTGATAATATCTTCAGGTTATGACATCACCTAAGACCTTTGTATCCTGTGCTTCGTTGCAGCCAAAAGAAATGGTTGGCTTTCTCATATTAATCAATCAGCTGATATGCAAGTTCAATAGTTCGCTTGCTGATATTCTGGAGGAGATATTTCCTGTTGTTGCTAGTAGAGTATTTCATATTCTTCCAAGGGATGCATTTGCATCTGGACCTGGCAGTAATACTGAGGTAATGAGTTCCGTTTGATTGATGAGAGAACTCTAGAGGCGTGATAGTATTTTTCATGCTTTTATGGTATGACATATATTGGATGTGCTTTACTACCTAGTAAATTTGATGCATATCTAGCATTGAAACTGCTTATATTTTGGAGGGAAAGGCTGTGACAATGTTGTTTATTTATTATTGAGCACTTACGTCTTGGTTTCAGCTAAAGATAAGGTATCTTCATTGGCAACGAATTTCTTGATTGATAATAGATGTTTCTGTGTTAGGAACAAATCAAAGTATTCAGAAACTTGTCATCCTTATTCTTGATAGCTACAATTAACATTCTATGTGGTGTGCTATCATATGATACTGTGCCAAGTCGTCTGAATCTGGATTGTGAAGAGTCTGGATAATGGTTTTCTTATTTGTTCAAGAAGAATGTGGCACCTTTGGATGATTTTATGCAGCTAGTCACATGAGTTTTCTTAATAAATTTTTTCCCTGGCCCCAAGCTAATGTGGTCGTCATATGTATTTAAAACAGTGAACTTCCAGTGCGAAAACATCAGTGTGATCTAAAACTGAGGGCAGTGATCCAAATCAACGGCTGGCATTCCATCTTGTCATGTTTTTGTGTCTGTGTGAATTTCACAAAAGTGGCATCAAGTATGTTTGCTGGATTGGCACAACAAATGCATCTTTGGGCCATATATAGAAATGTCACTGAGAAATTTTGGTGCAGTTGTTTATATATTAGTGATTCCTAGCATAAGAAGACGTATGTGTATGTGGAGTCCTCCAGTACACGCTTATACACACACACATGCAGTGAGAGACTTCGTTGATTCAATGTTGGGGTGCTAGAAAGGAAGGTCAGATGGAAATTACTGTGTAGTTGTTTGCACATGAGTTTCTTGCATGTAAATATCTGTAAACAAGGGAGCAAGAGATATGCATATGTAAAATGATACTCAGGAATTGTCTGTGAAGTCGTCTACTCCATTGCCTGCATAAGCGTTATTTGCATGATTAACCTTCTTCGTGAACTTTTTAGGGGTCCTCATGCCTCTTCCCCCATTTCTAGTAGTGTTTGAGATGCTTCTGTTGTAGCTATAGCAGGAAAGTGTTTCTTCATCTTTGAATGGAAAATTTGAAACAGAAGGTGCTTAATAATTTTTTTTTTTTTTGGAACTAAAGTGCTTCATAATTTGTACAATAGTTATTGCCACATTAGGAATCTTCCTGTGGACCCTGCCATGATGGAACCTGCCATGATATTTTAATTAGGCACATTACATCCATAGACAAAAAATGAGCATTTATTGTAGGAATGCTCTTCATGGTCCCTTCCATCATGTCCATTAAATATGCTATCATGTGGCTGGGCTTAGGGCCAACACAGGAAAACAAACAGAAATTAAGGTTTATTGAGTACTTCTCATTCATGGATTGTGGAGGTTAGTGTTGGGATTATACCTGGAAGAGTGATGGTTGGCAATGGTTAGTGTGAAACAATTTATGTTACAGTTGCAGTAGTATTTGTCTGCTAGATCATTTCTTTGTTGTCTTTCATATATGTTATTTCATCACTAAAATAGAGCTTTCAAACTATTTTCTGGACTTATTTATGTCCTGGTTATGGAATAACGTTGAAATGCATGTTGATGAAGAATCTGAAAGGAATGTCTGATTTAGTTATTTCTTCCGTTTACTTCTATCTACATTTTTTTTTTTTTTTTGCGTCTTCCTCTCATTCTCTTACGACCTTTTATTCAAATAAACTCTAACTCTCCTAATTGGTGTCATTTGAGGCCTTTGTTTAATATGCCCAAACCATCTTAGTCTCCCTCATTTTATTACCTATTGGCTTCGCCTTTTTATTATTTCAGATTAGTTCATTTCTAATTTTATCTGTCTTGTTTTATTACTTATGCACCCTAAGATTCTCATTTTACTACACTCATTTTATGTATATGTTCTTTAATTGCCCAACATTCTGCCCCATATAGCATAGTTGCTCTATTCTCTATCTCACAAGATTTTTTTGTTAATTTAATTGAAGTACTCTGCATTTCTCTCATCCTGCTTGGATTCTATTTCAAATGTGTTGCTTGATTTTTTCATTTTCTTGAATTATTGATCCTAAATACTGAAAGCGACCAGTTCTTGGTACTACTTTGTCTGAAATCTCAATTGGTTCCTCACCTATTACAATTTGGGTGTTAGAATAAACAAATCTATGATGACTAATTACAACTGCGGAAATGGTCTATTTCTTATTTCACCTGCTGAAATCTTCTCAAACCAATTTGGCAATTCTTTAAATCCTTTATTTTTTTTTAGAAATAATATAGGAACGGTGACTGGTTAATTTCTTTGGTTACTGAAAATTTTCCCCATTCTTGAAATTTGCAGGAAATTCGTGAATTACAAGAGCTTCAGCGAACATTGTATACATTTCTTCATGCTATGGCTACACACAATCTATCATCGGTTCTCCTTGCTCCCAAGTGCAGAGGCTATTTGGACCAGATAATGCAGTTGCTTTTATATACTTCCTGTAACCACAAGGATATTCTTGTGAGAAAGGTGTGCAGAATAGTTAGTTTTTCTTTTCTCCATCACAAAAGGATGACTTAACTAGCCTTTCTAAATCCAAGTGTTCGATCTTCTTTACCCATGTTGCAGGCGTGCGTGCAGATCTTCATCAGATTGATTAAGGATTGGTGCACCAAATCTAATGGTGAAGAAAGGGTAACTTAGCACCTGTCCTCCTTTGGTTGAGTTCAAAGCTGGGAAACTTAAGGGCCTATTTGGCTGTCCATTTTAGAGGGCTAAAAGTGCTTGCAGTGAAGCATAATTTCTTTGCTTTGAAAACAATCTATTTAACCCAATAACTGTTACAACTAGTCTTTGGGAAGCTCAAATTTTGAGCTTTTTCGAGCTGAACAGAGTTCAGCTTTTGTGGTAAAATTCACACACACACACAAACAGGTACAAACCGTTGTTGGCACCCATGGTTTGCCGTACAATCTTAAATCCGCAAACCATGTATTATATAATTTTATACTTACGTAGATATTTAAAGTGGAACAGGTTCCAAGTGTGGAACCCCTTGGTTTTTACAAATCATATTAGTTTTTAGAAATCCAACTCATTCATTATGTTTATTAATGTTCATTTAACCAAGATATTAAAAATCATCACGAATTGGATACTTTTGGTGGACCATAAGGAAATTTATTGCATTCTCATGGGTTACTTTTTGTTTGATAACATGTAATCCTACATCTCTTGTTATGATTTGACATCTTGCTAATATCTTATTTCTCTATTAGCATCCTTACATTTCAATCATTTTCACCTCTTTCGATACAATTACCCTTTATTTTAACTTTATTCTCTTTTTCCTAATCATTACCCCTATCATATTACATCTTTCTCTTGCTTTTTAAATTTTTTTTCTCTTCTTAGTTTCCCACTTTTATCTTTACATCTTCCCAAATATACCCTAAAAGCAAACTTTTGAAACTGCACTTAAATTTTGTTATGGCCTGCCAAAGTATCCACCAAATTCATGAGTTCAATGTCATGAGATTGCACTACAATGTTGTTATGGCCCACTAAAGTGTCCAATTGGTGATGATTTTAATATCTTAACTATATAATTATTAATAAACATAATAGATGACTTGAACTTATCAAAAATATCAATAACCTGATAATATTTTATTAATTGATAATTTTAATGATTTAATATAGTTTAAAGCACTAATTATACTGACTTTAAGATGTTAAATTATAATTTACAAAATAATTTTGATTGGAGGCTTGGGTATGCGAAAAAACAAATAAAACCATGTTCTATTCAGTATATCGCCATTAAAATTATATAGGTTAGTTATATAGGTATCGTGTAGAAATAATTAAAAAGTACGACAGTTGCATAGGAAGATGTGAAAAATGATTAAAAAATAAGGTAGTCGTGAAAAGTGAAAAGCTTTAGTTTGAAATGTTTTGTGATAAATAAACATGCTCTTAATTAGGAAATCAAGATTCATCGCAATCAAAGATGTGCATGGGCCTCGTTTAATAAGGGGGTGTTTGTTAATACAAAAAACTTCTCAATCTAAAACTTTTCCTTCTCCACGACTACACTATTTTTTAATTATTTCTTTACTTCTTCTTATACATATACCTTATTTTTCAATCATTCTTATACAACTCCCCATACATTTAACCTATCTATGTTAACTTTAGTTTCCTTACTACTCATCATTATCTCTGTCAGATCACATCATTTTCTACCATTTCAAAAACTTCTACACTAAAAACTTTTTATCAAAAGTTTCATCACTTCCCAACCAAACTCTAAATGTGTAAAATCAATGTAATAAAATTGTTTGATATGCATACTAATTTCAAAGTTGTGAATTCATATCTAAACATTCTAAAACATTCTTATGTTAATGAATGATTTTATAAATTGTTATAACGTTCCAACATGGTTATGAATGGATCTAAACAGTTTTCATATTTTATGCATGATTATATGTATTAAAGTATGTATTTCATATTTTATGCATGATTATATGTATTAAAGTATGTATGGCCTACCTAAAACTCAGATTGAAATGATTTTTGTTACCATGATAAAATAAACAATGCCAAATGATGCGACTAATCGGATTTCGATTTTATCATCAAGGTGGGCCTCAAATGGAGAGGTTTCATGAATTTAATTTTATGAAACTGTTCCATAAGATCAGGACCCTTGTATCTTTATTCCAAAGTTTAATATTCACATTTACACACTTGATTTGTTGAACTTTAAAATATACAAATTTTCAATGGAAGTAAATTTGGTCATCACCAATACATATCTATTTGTATATTGTATTTGTGATCATCGTCATCATCATGAGCTGTTTCCCACCTATGTGGGGTTAGTTGGACCTTATTCTGCCATTCTTTACGATCACGAATCATGTTTTCAGTAATCTTTGACTGCTTTATATCTTATTTAATTACTTTATTTATATTTTTTTGGGTTTTCCTCTCGTTTTCTTATTAGCTACAATTTTAATAAACTCAAATTATTACCTGTTGGCTTCACCTTCTGATCATCTCAGATTACTTAATTTCTGTTTGTCTTTTGGGCCGACTTTTATGTAACAGGGTTACATAGAAGCGGTTCCATGTAACCCCCTCAAATTTTAAGATTTTGATGCTTGATGAAAAATTCAATCCATTCATTGTATTTAATATCATTTGTTTAGTTAGGAAACCAAGTTTCAATCAAATACAATTGTGCATAGGCTACATTTGTTCAAAAATAGGTACATTGATGTGTAAATTAAAGAAAATGCTAAGATCCATTCACATATGTATTGGAATATAGTAATACTTTATAGAAACATTTATCCATGTAATAATGTTATTTTAGATGTTGAAAATACTACTTAAAAATTGATATTTAGCATTAAATCATTTTATTACGTTGATTTTAAATGTTAGTAGATGGGACCCATATATAGTGATATTAGACAAATGTAAAGGTTTTCATAATAATATAAGTGATGTTAAACACAATAGATGGAGTGAATTTTTCATTTATCATCTATATGTTGAAAATGAAGGGGGGTTACATAGAAATGGGGTTTCGTAGAAGCATCACCATTTTTTCTTGTTTTCTTACTTATCCACGCTAAGATTCTTATTTCTGCTACACTCATTTTATGTGAATGTTGTTGTTGTTGTTGGTTTTTTTTTTTTTTTTTTTGACGGGTATGTTTATGTTGTTTTTTAACTGCTTATCATTCTGCTCCATATACCATAGCTAGTTCAATAGCTGTCTTATAAAATTTTCTTTTTAAATTTAATTGGAACTTGACAGACACATAAAATTTCTAAATCACTTCGCTATTTCTTCCATCATGCGTGGATTCTATATCTAATGTCTTACTTGATTTTTCCATTTTCTTTAACTATTATTGAAATTGATTTGTTCTTGGTGTTGCTTAGTCTGAAATCTTAGTTGTTTCTTCGTCTAAGTGCTTGTTATTATTAATGTTGTATTTCATATATTTAGTTATTCAATCTAAAACCATGATATTCTAGAGCACCTTTCCGCTGATCTAATTTCAAGTTTACTCTTCTTTCATCCGTTGAGACTAACATTTGCAATAACATGGACCAAAGTGGCACTTCTTTTAAATGTTTAGTACAACTATAATTAAAGTGAAAAAAATAAGGATTTAAGGTTAAGCATTGATGCAAATTTATTGCAATTAGAAAATTCACTCACACCTAAGTCAATAGTCCACAACTTTGTTATAGCTACATATTCCTAATAACATTACTATATCTATTGTTTCTTCTCAAAAAAAAAAAAAATCTATTGGTAATTCTTTTCTTCTCTTACGTTTTCCATATTAATTTTGTTGGAACACTATCATATGCTTTTCATAAATCAATAAGAACCATATTTAGTTTCATTTTCTTCTTATTACATTTTCCCAATAATTGTCTAAGTGAGAAAGTAGTTTCTTCTTTTTAACACAAATCATTCGGGATTAACAGATAAGCTCTGCCAAATGTTGCCAACAAGTGGAGTAATTTCAATCTTTTTACACAAAATAAGCAAGGCTAAACAAACCCTAAGGCTCCACATTTATTTTTCTCTTAATTTGCTAACTTAAATATATCATTTTCTCCTTTATAAAAAATATCATTTTCTCTTTGTATAGTTCATAATCCGTCATATAAATTATCATAAGCTTTATGTTTAGCTTTGTTTTTAATCTTCTAAGAAAATTTTTGTTTGTCATTTGTAACCCTTTTGGACATCCTCATTCTACCACAAGATTTCTCTATGTATGATTTACTATTTTATATAATCCTAGAATACTTTGCCAACTCTTTTAATGCATTTTTGCCATTCCATTTCAGATGATTCTATTTCAACTTCTTTTAGATCCCATTTTTCTTCTATTATTCTTTGATTAAAAAGTTCTGTCTTAGCATTCTTCAAATTCCTCCATTTAGTTTTTGAAATTATATTACTTTTAGACTTTGTATCTATTTTTGGGCATATTTGGTATTCACTAAAACAAAAGCTTTTCCATTTAAAACTTTTCCTTCCATAGATACGCTATTTTCCAATCATCGGTTTACATCTTTCTATACAACAACTCTATATTTCCCGACAAAAAAATACTCTATTTCTCAATAATTTCTTCATAGCTTTTCATACAACTCCTATTTATTTTAACTTCATTTTCTCATTTAAAAAATTTTTCCACCTAAAACTTTTATTTTAAAAGTTCGATCAAGTACCATAACACCTCAGAGATAAGTGCATTCAAATACACCTTAATTCAGGTGCATTCCACTGCAAAATGGGCTCCACACATAAAAATCATGTTTTAGACAGTTTAAATGTTGAAAATACAACTTTAAAATTGATATTTATATTAATCTATTTTATTACATTGATTTTGCATTATTTTAAGATGGAGCCCATACACATTTAATTTAGATGAAAATTGGTATGTCTCTAAAGTAAATAATTCTAAATACAATGAGTGATAGATGTTAATTTCATGATTAAGTGGGCCCTATTTGCAGAATGCATCCCATAGGGTTGCCTGTACTGAAATATGGGGCTGACAAAATATTTTTAAATTTTTTTAGACACATAGGTGTCACCTAGATCTTTCATCCTGTAAAATATGACAATTTTGAATTTTTTTTGTATTTATTTTTGATTTTCAAAAGTCAAAATAAATACCTAACAGATTCAAGAAACTGCCAAATTTCATAGGGTAGAAGATCTAGGTGGGGCTTGCATATGTGACAAAAAATTTTAAAAAAGTAAAAAAAAAAAAAATCATCTGGATTTGAGTCCTACCTCAATTATTAACAACATACGTTGCATAGTTAAACTCTCACATAGGATAACCTTACAATTACTGCATAGGGATCTATCTGATCTTCTTGAAGAAAGAACTATATTTGGCTAGAATTGGGCCAACTGTTAAATGTTATCAAGTGTTCGCCTTTTTTGGAATAAGATGTTGTTATAACTAAATTATATGCTCTAGGAAAATCTAGAATGCAATCGTTCATTTCATATCTGATTCTAAAACCAAAACTCCCATGAATTCTTCATTTCATTTCTGATTCTAAAACCAAAACTGAAACCCCTCTGAATTCTTTTATAACTTGCATTCTCTCTTCATACATGTCCGTTTAGATCACCTCCTATCACAATTCTTCCTGGTTTGGTATCTTTTGCTCTAGACTATTTATTTCATTTCGAAATTGTTTCTTGATTCTATCATCTAATCCTACTTGTGGATAAGCCCTAATGACAGTTATTACCTCTTCACCTAGCACATGTTTTAATTGAATAATTCTATCATTCACTTTATTAACATAGCACATGTTTTAATTGAATAATTCTATCATTCACTTTATTAACATTTACAAGTTTATCTTTAATTTTATTTTCTACCATTACCCCTATGACATTTATGTTCCCATCTTTTTCCTATTTTGTAATTTGTACCCGTTAGCTTTTCTGGCCTTAGCTCCTTTCTATTTAATATCTTGGAGACAAGCCACATTGATTCTTCTTCGTTTCATGGTATCTACTAATTTCATACTTTTTCTTGAAAGAGTTCCATCGTTTCACGAGGCAAGTTGTACCTTGCATTTTATGACTACTGACATGGAAACCTTTGCCCGCTTTTGAACATAATTGGATTTTTTTGTTGCCTGTTGCTTTCTGTAGACATCCTAGGAACCCTTATTGACTTCTCACCACACCCGGGCTTTGATGTAGCATGTGTCTTACATGGAAAGCGCTAGTACTAATTAGTAATGTCATCTCATAATTCATGAATATACATGTAGCAGAAAGCTGCTAACTTGATGTGCCAACCTTCTCTTTTTATCCTGGATTGAGACTGGCAATATTGTATTTCTATTGTATGTGAGAAAATTTACGGTTAATTCTATATTTATGGACAATTTTGTATGCCAGTTTCATATATATATATATATATATATATTATATAGGGATATATTCAGGTGCAGCAACGCTGCACCCGAATTCCCGTGCAGGCGCGCCATCGCACCATCCATTCCAGCGCGTGAGATCCTGGCCGCTCGTTCGGCCCTGCGTGAGACTGCGTTTAGCCCGCAGCTGCTGCGTGTAGGTTAGCGTGGGGAGCCGGCATGCCGATTTTTGTGCTGACTCCTGTCCCATCGTGGAAACGTGGGGAACCGAGAAGGTGGCGCGTGGGGAAGAGAGGGGGAGAGTGTTGGGAAGTGGGAAGGTTGAAGCGGGAAGAAAGGAAGAGAGGGGAAGAGGAGGTTGGAAGCTGGAAAAAGAGAGAGGAAGAGCGCAGGGAAGAGGAGGCTGGCAGCTGGGAAGTAAGAGAGAGCGGGTGGAAGAGAGAGGGAGAGCGCGGGGAAGAGCAGGAATGCAGTGCGAGAGGGAGATGGTGGGGAAGAGAAGGCGGCCACAGAACGCACTGCAAAAAGCTGTTGCGCATTCAATGCTCATACAACAGTTAGTATGCTGATATGGACGAACAAAAACCTTCAATTCTAAAATAAACACTTAGCATGCTGATGCAACACTTAGCATTCTGATAACCAGAGGTGAAATAGATGTCCTGCAATTTCACTTTACACAATGCAGGTATATCATGCTCATTCAACACGACAAGAAACTAATAGTCACAAATAGATGACCTTCAGTAGCAGAATACACACTGACTTTTGTATATAGCATGCTGATACATCATTTAGCATGCGGATAGCCAAAAATAGATGACGTGGAATCTCAAATATGATACTGCACTCAGCACGTCTTCCGGCGCACTCAGAACGTCTTCTCCTGCATTGAAAACCGCTTGGTCTCGAAAACCGTAGCTACAGCTGCCTCCCTACCATACTCGCATACTCAGCACGCTACATACCTGCGGCCTACTCGCGGGAGGATGAGAACGGCCACGATTTGATGTGCCAACTCCAACGGGTTGGATTAAATGGGCAGCGCGCCTGCACGGGAATTCGGGTGCAGCGTTGCTGCACCTGAATATATCCCATATATATATATATATAGTTTTCAAATTTCCAAATATACATATCAACTCTTTCTAATGTTCCACAGATAATTCATCACATATTTTATTAAGGTCCAGTAAGGACTAATCAAATTGCCAACAAGGCTTTCTAAAATTAGGGCATGGATGTAATTTGCATCAAACCCTTTCCTGTGGTGCTGTTGCCCCTTGCTAAATTGCAGCTCCCACCCTTTAAGCATTGTTCTAAAACCAACTCAACCATTTTCTGTCCCCAATGCTGCTACCATGACAGTAGACTGATTATGCAGAATCCTGCCTCGCATTGATTTTTGTCCTATTTTGCATGAAAAAAGATAGACGAAAATATTAGATAGCTATATAATTTTTCTGGATAGCTCCTATCATCAATAGATTTCTCCCGTCATCGATAGATTTATCTCATTCTAAAGCAATTTCAATGCAACCCATGTGAATGGGGGAAAAAAATCTGATCTCAATGTGAAAAGGAGAAAAAAAATCACTCGAAAGCATCCAACACTCCGAATGATGCCCAAACTCTCAACAAGGGTAATATGGGGAGTAAATAATTTCATGACGCGTTGCTAGATTGCCATTTGCAAATGCACCGACAATTTATGTAGATTTGGGATGTTTAAAATAGTTAATATATATTTGGAATTTAAACAACTGGTTTGTATATTTCGAATACATGTGAAGGCTTACATAGAAGTGATTTCATGCGACTCTCCATTTTCAATATTTTGATGATTAACAGAAAATCTATTCTATCAATTGTATTTGACATCATTTGTGTAGCTAAGACCAAGTTTCATTAAAATCAAAGATTCATGCGGGCCGCATTTGCTTAAAAAAAAATATAAATTCATACATACATTATGAAAAAGCTTAGATCCATTCATATATGCATTAGAGTATAACGATATTTTGTAGAATCATTTATCCATAAATGAATTATATCTTAGATGGTTTAGATGCTGAAAATACAATTTTAAAATTAATATTTAACATTAAATCATTTTATTATGTTGATTTACGCATTTGTAGATGGAGCTAATACATAATGATATGAAACAGATGAAAGAGTCTTCATGATAATATAAATGATGCAAAATACAGTAGATGAAATATATTTCCCATCAGTCATTAAAGGTGTAAAAATGGATGAGGTTACATAGAAGTAGTCCTACATTGTAAAAAGTAGTTTGTATATTTGGAATTAACCTCAAAATATATCAAAATAAGTCTAATGAAATTGATTTTTACGCAGTTATTTAAATAGGTTTTTATCATATTTTTCTACTGTATTTAACACAAATTTATCAATTGCATATATTAATATGAGATTATAAACGTGTATTTATATATATTGTATAGGAATAATATAAAAAAAGTCTATATATTCAATTCAATCCACTCAATCAAGGTACCAAAAATCATTTTTATCAGAATCCTATGTGAACTACATTTTTGATGAAATATATAGCATTAGAATGTTATAATATTATATACGAATATTGTTTTTGGACAGTTGAATACTTTAGAATGTTTTTGTCTTTAATTTATAATGTGTGAGATGTTCTTAACATATAAACAATGTTTAACGGGTTAAGAGATTCACTTAAAAATGATTTTTATTTTGTGATTAACATGAATCTTTGATTGAGATAATTTTTTTTGTTTCTAGCTACGTGCATAATAATTGCTTATTTTTGGAGGATTGAATACTTTAGAAGGTTTATATCCTTAATTGATAATGTGTTTGGTGTTTTTAAAAAATAAACAATCTTTCTTGGTTAAGATTCAATTGAAATTTTTTTAAAAAACTTTTATGATAACTTTTTTTTTTTTTTTTTTGATGAACTTTTATGATAACTTGAATGTTTGATTGAGATATTTTTTGATTTTTGGCTATATGCATAATAAGTGAACTATTGAATGGCCTGAATTTCATATATTCACCTAGATGGGGCAAAAAATTTGATAAATGTACCTATTTGCTTTGTTATGCGATGCATCATAGAAGTACTTGCCCTTATATTATGTATGAATAAAGTATTTAGGGAAAATTCTACATATACCCGTTTATTTTACTCATAATTTCACTTATATTCACCAACTTTGAGAAATCTCTTTCATACCTATGAATTTTCATCCTAATTTCATATGTATCCATACCGTAAGGAATCCGTTAGATGGGTTGTTAGCCTCCCTAAAATGACAAATATGCTGAAGCTTTAATATAGTTTGAAATTGCTTCTTTCAAATTTAAAGATTTATATTCAAATAATATAATGAATTTTTAGTTATAAAATCATAATTAGGCATGAGCGTATTCGTCATTAAGCAGGGATTTAATGGTCCTTCTAATGGATCCTTAACAACATGAGTATTATGTGGAATTA